>PVHT021183645.1:1611667-1626666 GCA_004024745.2 Catagonus wagneri
AGTGCCCAGGTCTCAGGCAGGTCTGAGCTCCAAACGTCTGGAGGGATCCCAGTGGTGTGCTTTGATCATCAGAAGTTCCTGAAAAAAAAAAAAAAAAAGTTAAGAGATTGAGAAATGAGTAAAAGGAACCGGATCACCACGAACCACTGTTTACCTTACGTACTAAGAAAATACTTTGTGAAATGCACTTACCAACCGCTGTTTCCATGGCCGTCCCCTTGAGGGGCCCAGGAAGCGCAAGGAATGTCTCCCCTGAGGAACTGGGGGCCATCTGTCTGGTGCACTTGAAGGGCTGGGTGTTGTCTTTGAAATGATGTGTTCCAACTTGGGAATAAACCGAACTGAGCCTGGCTGCCGAAATCCGGAGGTTCGGGCCCCGTCGGGGCATTTTGGCCTGCCCCCCTCGTGTCTGCAAGAGTACAGACGGGGGCCCACATGCTGTGCGGCTAAATACTTAACAGCTATAAGTCAAACTCAGAAACCGTCCAGTAAAATATTTTATACTTGGACCTTGTCTGACATGCCGAAATAACAACTGGGAAGGCCAGGTTTAAGAGAGAATGCTGAGCCCTGTGCCAGAATGTGTCTCCCAGGCCCCCATTCTCCCTTCTCGCCCCCCGCTTTGGTTCTAGAGAGGCAGGGAGAAGCCCACCTGCAGGTCCAGGCTCCATCCTCAACCCGGCACCCCCCACTAGCCAGTCCTCGGTTTAGGGAGACAGGCACCTGGGGAGACGGTGCGGTTTGTCTGTCCAGGCCCTGGAATCAGGTTCGATCTGTTTGTCCGCATCCTAGGACCCCAGAGTGTGGTCCAGAAGGGGTGCTGGGCTCCATCCAGGCTTCCTCTGACGCCTTCTCCCGTGGGGGAGGTGTGCGGCTGGAACAGATTAGAAGCAGGCCCCCTGAAGCAGTGTCCCTTGGCGTGGTCTCCCAGCTGCTTCGCGGACTGTCCCTGGTCTGCGGGCAGATGAGGAAGCTGTGTGCCGGGTGTAACACGGGGACGCTCTTCCTCCATCCGAATTTCAGAGGGAATTCTGTCAGCTGAACTGAACGGCACGCTTTGCTGCTTTACTGTCAGACACACACGCTTCATCTCCATCTTTGAAGACCGCTCCCGGAAGCCCTGGGCCCAGGAGGGACTTTCTAGGCCAAGTCTAAAGCCAGTAGCTCCAAGGGAT
Source organism: Catagonus wagneri (assembly GCA_004024745.2). NCBI lineage: Eukaryota > Metazoa > Chordata > Mammalia > Artiodactyla > Tayassuidae > Catagonus > Catagonus wagneri. The sequence goes on from PVHT021183645.1 coordinate 1,612,843, forward strand.
CTTGCTTCCGCTGGTCCTTCAGGTCGTTTCTGCAGAGAGGGTCTCTGATGTAGCCTGTGTTTTCGTCTCCCTGAATGCCTTGCATCTTCCCTTTGTCCCCTGGTGAACTCTGTAAATAGGCAGAATTTCTCCTGCCCGCGTGGGTCCCAAGCTCCAGCCTCAAGATGGTGGGGGACTGGGGAACCCGTATTTCTAACCAGCTCCCGCGTAATCCCTGCCCTGTGCCCGGCCCCCGCTGGCTCTTTGGAGCAGGACGCAGCCCTCACGTGGGCTGGGGGCTTGGGACAGAAGATCTTGGTCCCCCAACGCCCGGGCTATGTGACCTCAAGCTCTGGTCACTTACACACTCTCTGCAGGAGAGGGGACACATTCAAAGGGGAGGTAAGCGGTGGGACAGTTTCTTTGTGATAGAAACAGGCGGGAGATTGGGTTCTAGGAGCGGTAGCCTCCTTTGGACGGTGCAGGCCAGGCTGAACTCGGGGCTCAGAGACGGAAAGGACTTGAATTATCCACTTCTTCCTCCCGAAATTGCCTGATCCGTAATCCACCTCTCCTCCCCCCCGCAACTCTTTTCACCAACTGGATCCCCCCTCCCCAGACTCTGAACTTTGGAGACTAGAGATGAGAAACTGAACAGGGGAGTTCCCATTGTGGCTCGGTGGTAAGGAACCCGACTAGTATCCATGAGGACCCGGGTTCAATCCCTGGCCTCGCTCAGTGGGTTAAGGATCCGGCGTTGCTGTGAGCTGTGGTGTAGTCCGAAGACAAAGATCGAATCCCAATTGCTGTGGCTGTGGTGTAGGCTGGCAGCTGCGGCTCCGATTCGACCCCTAGCCTGGGAACTTCCCTAGGTCGCGGGTGTGGACCTAAAAAGACAGAAGAAAAAAAAAAGAAATTGAACAGGAAGCTGGGAAGGTAGAAGAATCAATGTCCTTGGCTTCACCCCCTCCCTTCCCGTCCTGCTCAGTGGTTTTTTTGTTTGAACCAGAGCCTAAGTGGATGGCGGCTCAGTGACAGATACCAGGAGACCCAGAGCCCTGAGCAAGCATCCTGTTTCTAGAGCCAGGTGTGCAAAAGGCCAGCCCAGTCCATGCTCTGCCAGCCCAGCAGAAGTTTAAAGTGCTTCTCCTGCGGTGACTTCTTGGCCATTAGGCACCGCCCATCCCTGTGTGTAGGTCACAGAAAGAACCAGGGCAGTGTGGCCACATGACTGTCTGCTCCGGACTTGTTAATACAGAGAGTAATTACAGAGGATGATGAGGGATTCAGTGTCCAGCGCTTCGTTTTGTTTTCAGAGCTCCCCAGCTTCACTGGAACTCTTGATTCCACCACACTCATGACTTTTGCAGACCTGTAATTTGGCTCCTGGGATTAAGTGCTTTGTCTGTACTCATAAAACGCTCTAAAGCTGCTGGCCTCTATAGACGCATTTGAACTCAAAGAATCACTTGGTTCCAACATGCTGCACGTTTCTTTCCAAATGTTTTAATTGCAATGCAGTGTAAAATATAAGAGGGTTTGAGGGAGTAATTAAACATATGCAATTAATGTAGTGGATAATGGCTCTTCCTATTAATTTTCACAGCCCAAATAGTGTTTTCCCTTCATATCTTTCCCAGCCCCATAGGCTTCTTTGCTCTTACTCATGCATCAAGGCCACACCCTCCACACGGCTTTTGCATCAGCCATTCCCACAGCTGGGATCAGTCATCTCCTAGAATTCATGGACCTTCCTTTAAGTCTCTGCTTAAGTTCTCAAAGTATCAAAGAGGCTTCTCCCCTCAGCCTGCAGAAAATGACTTAGATGGCCCCTTCTTCACTCCCTTAACCTACTTTGCACAATTTTACATCTCTCACTATCTAAAACATTGTAAGAATCATTCTCTTGTCTTCCATCACAAGGCTAAAAGCATCATCCGATGAGAGGCTTTGTTTATTCATTGTTGTACACCCAGTACCCAGACTAGCCTGGCATATAGTAGGTGTTCTGTATGTATTGTTGAATGAATGACTGAATACTGATAGCCAGAAGACTGTGTGTGTGTTTGAATTGGGGGTTAAGAATATGTTCCGATCAGTTTAGCACGCTGCTATCCATTCATGCATCCATCTACCCATCCATCCATTCTTAAAATAGACTTTGTTGTTCTAGACGATGGTGAATGTTATACTGATGATATATATACAGAAAAGAGCCTTTAAAGGAAGACTACACTCATCTAAATGTTAAACAAGGTTCAGTATTACTGAAACAACATGGAAACATTCATTATATATATAATTAAATCCCTTAGCTTTAATCACTGAAAAATAGATATCAAAAAAAAAAAAGCTTACCCACACACGATTTTGCAGGACAAATAATTTATTATTTAAATAATTCTTTCCCTCTTCTTTATTCCCGTCTTTACCAGTCTAATTAGGGCTTATGAACTTAATTATTATATATGTAAGTAACCTGGCTTATGGTTTTGTATGTTTACTTTTATAAGAGTCTTTCCAACAATCTTTATAGCTTGCCCTGTGTGTTCAGTTGTTTTCTGCTTTTCATCCATTCACGTAATGGCTTCTTTCTCGAGATCTGTTTGTTTGTTTTTTTTCCCCATCTTTTTGTCAATAGGGAAAACTTTTTTAAAACCGTGAGAATCCCCTGGTGGCTCACTGAGCTGAGGATCTAGAGTTGGCACTGCTGGGGCGCAGATTCCATCCCTGGCCCAGGAACTTCCACATGCTGTGGGCGAGGACAAAACAAATTTTTTCCTTCCTACATTAGTAACAATTTAAATGAGTCAAGTTTTTTGAGGGGGAGAAGATTTTCGCGTATACCCATATAATTCAACATGTTTCCAAACTATATCTGCAGAACACTCTCTCTGCAGGGTATCGATGGGTTAAACAGTCATTTCTTGCTACCAGACTTTTCCAAGCCTTTACTGCCTAAGCAGGGTCTCCAGTCCTATTTCTGACCAGCCGGTAGCAAAATCGTGTTAACCTATGTTTTCTCTTATGCAAGAACACTTCTAAAATTTTTTGCTGTTTTTTTCTTGAATTTTTTTTTTATTGATGCCAAATAAATCTAGGGTTTTTTTTCCACTTATTTTCGGTCTGGTTTATGCTGAGACTATTTCGGTTGCCACGATTTGATTTACTTCTACTTTCCCTCTTCTGCTTTTGTCTTTGGGGACCCATGTACGGCTGCGCTGCGCACCTCGATTTGATTGGATGTGGTTACCGCGGTGCCCCGCCCAGCTCCCGGCAGCCTCGGCGGTGGTGTTCCCTCTGCCAAAGGATGCTTTGATGGTTCTTGGCCCCAGCGCACCACCTAATTGCTTCTTCACTTGAGTGCTTTTTGTGTGCAGGCGTCCTGACTTCCATCCCGTTTAGGACCAGCAAGCAGCTATTTCTAGTTTTTTCCCTGATTGTTTTTCCATTTATTCTTGACAAACTCTGTTCTCACTCTGAGCCCTTTACAGCCTCTCTCTTTTTCCACAGTAAGAGAAAAATGTTCCCGGACCTCCTGTGATGGTGGATGTTGTTGGGATCTGCCTGCATGTAAGGTGTGCTCTTTGTCCCCTAGGGTGGTGGCAGCTCGCCCATCTCAATCCACACCTTTTTTTTTTTTCCTCGAAATTAGTGGGGGTTTTTTGTTTGTTTGTTTTATATTATTTGTGAAATCTTGAAATATGTTTATGTAGTTTGAAAAAGCAGAAGCAGTTCTCTTGTAACTCAGCAGATTAAGAATCTGACTAGAGTGCATGGGGATATGGGTTGGATCCTTAGCCTCCCTCGGTGGGCTAAGGATACAGCACTGCCAAAAGCTGCAGCATAGGTCACAGAGGTGACTCAGATCTGGCATGGCTGTGGTGTAGGCCTGTAGCTGCAGCTCCGATTCGACCCTTAGCCTGGGAACTTCCATATGGCACAGGTGCAGCCCTCAAAAACAAACAAACAAAACAGCAGCAGAAACTGTGAAAAGTATGCCCTGAAAAGTCTCCCTCTTTTCTTGATCTCCCAATTCGTGCTCCTTCTACAGGTAGCAACTGTTCTTGATTTTTTCTCTCTGTCCAGAATTCCTTCATGGGCACATAAGCAAGCACCCACAGGAATTCTTCCTTTTCCTCCATGCTCCCTGTCTCTTACGACTGTAGCAGAGGATGTGCTTGGATCAGCCTGAACCAGCTGGTGGGCATGGAAGGCGCCCCCTTCTGGGGGGCGGAGGTGGGCTGTTCCTTCTGCCTGTTCAGGTGAGACAGTACTGTTAGGTCTTGTCTTGTGGGTGCAACGTCGTCATATGTGCCCCTGCCCAAAATGCAAACACACACACGCACGCACGCACACACACACACACACACACACACACAAACTCTCTGTTCCAGAGCTCAGCAAGGAGACACAGCCCACAGTGCTCTCAGGGTGTGGGTGACCGCCTCTAACTTCTAGTTCTACAGAGCTCTGTGACACAGGCCATCCAGGGATGCCACAGACAGTCCCCCTTCAGAGACTTTGGTGGCATTTTGTCGTTGCCACCAGTCCAGCATCCGAGAGTGTGTGATCAGTGGCTCTTCTTATTAAACAGAGTGTGGACTGGCTGGGTGTGGTCAGACTGGCAGGCGAGACCTAGGACCGCAGGTCCCTCCTCGATGGGATGGGAGGGCCCTAGGGGTGGTCCTTCCCCACAGAGAGTCTGAGAACCACTGATGGAGAGTCCTTGGAGATTGAGGGTGAAGCCTATAAAAGAGAGGAGCTGGTGAGGACAGCAGGGACCACTCTGGATGACATGAAAGTAGCTGGGGTTTATGGAAGAGTGGTGGGTAATGGCCTAATTCTATGGTCCGTGCAGCCCCAGGAACCGGGAGCCAATGGGATGCAGTAAAATCAGTCAAAACCTTCTTCTGCCTTTGTGGACGTTGGTGAGTTCTGGTTCAGAAGATGTATCCAAAGAATCGCATTTCTGAAGTCAAGACTCTACTGCTTTAGTCTCTGCTAGGTCCGTCGGTGGCTTGAGTTTTCAGTGCTATTCTGCACACAGTGATGGAAGCAAGCTTTCTGGGTCATTTTTGTGCACCTCCCAGGTTAATCCAGGTGGTTAGGTTTTTTTTTCCTTGATAGACTATACCATCAGACTTTTATTAATGGTAATGTCCTACCGTGCAGTTACATCCAGTGGAAAATGAAGAAAATGGTGTGGTCCCCTCTTTCAACACGGAATCCCACTCCTCCAAATAATCTCATTTATAAACTAAGTCAACTTCCAACTTTTCAGGTAACTCAACACTAAAGATAGAAAACGCTGGATACGCTTTGAGGGATTTAAATCCTTGTGCCGATCATACTCCAGAGGCTGGAAAGCCAGGTGGGAGGAAATGCAGAAAGGTGAACAGACATGAAAGTCAATTGGGGTGAAAAAGAACACTTCCAGGCCGAACAGTAAGAAACAAGAATAACGGAAGACGTTGGTTCATAGTCACCTCACAGCTTTACTTAACAAAAAAAGGAGATTTGACGGCTGATGTCCCAAGTTGAAGGGTAATTTGGGGAGAAATGTATAAGTGAGAACACCGGTGGCCTGGGCACTAAGTCAGCCCTGTCGGTGTAATTTGTATGGAGCCAATATTGTGCTAACACCATTCAGAACCTCTGCCAATAAAATTAAGTACGCTCTTGAAATGCTGTCATTCATTATTTTTCTTCCTCGCTAACAGCCATGCATTTTGTAGCTCATCGTCTTGGGGAGAGGTGTTAAAAGTTAGAAGTGGAATTTATTTTCGAGCATTAAGAAAGGGAGAATTCTCTCACAGATGGCTGTGGAATAGGCCCATTCGTGTTGCATTACCGCTACCGATCTGACACAACCCACGCCCCGCCACCGCAGTGAGAAGCAGTTGCTTGCATCCAACCTCGGGCACCCTTTGAATGGTTTGGAACAGGCTTTCCGGGCACTCCAGATAAGCAGTAAAGGAGCTCGTCTTTAAAATATGCGTAAAGAAAATACAGTATGCTCTGTCACATGCTTGGAATTTGAGCCTGTGGTGTGACTTCCTTGGAAGAGGTGCCATGTATTGACTCCTTCCAGCTCGGTTTACTTCTAAAACAAATGAAGTCAGCTCTTGGCCCCTCTCAGTCCCCAGTGCACACTTCCATCATTTACCTCCTCTTTCCAAGCATCACCCTGGAATGACCTGGCGGAGCCAGCTTAAGGACAACATCTGAACCAAAAAGAAGGCCTGATCCTTACTTCTTGCCCCCTCCCCCGCTTCCGCCGCCCAAAAGGAGTCTGCAGCAAGCATCTAGAAGTTGCCCCAGGCCCTGGTGCCTAAACTTCCTTCCACAGTACGGCAAGAAAAACATCGGTCTGAGAGTTAGATGGAGAGAAGCCTTTTAGTGCATCTAGCTGGCCCCGGTGACAATGAAATATGAGGAAACCGAGCTGCTTGGATCACGTCGTGGATTCATGTCGTTCAGCCCAGCACCGTTTCCTGAGCACCTGCTGCGCGGAAGTCAAGGTGAAGGCCAGTGGGGCGCAGGGATGAAGGAGAGCCAGTCCCTCGACTCAGGAAGCAGCCTGGAAGGGGGAACAGCCCAGCCCCACAGTAAGGCAGAGGACAGCATAGAGGAATCTCAGAGTCGGGGCGCACTTAACTTTGACGTCCAGCTGGGATACCAGCTCCATCCTTCCCCCACTTTCCTTCAGGTTAAATTTCCCTTGCATTGCGTGCTTTTCTCCGCTTTTGCTCATCTAATCATATGACTGCTCAGAGCAGCCGTGGCGCTGATACGCCGTGATCTGGAATGACTGTGGGCTCTGCCAGGAAACGTCAATAGCATTCACTTCAATAAAATGTGAACACTGACAGCTCCTTGGTCAGAGGCAAGCCTGGTGTAAAAATGTCGACCTGCGAAGTGGGCAGTCCAGCCACCCCGTTTTTAAGGATGCTGTAAAATCCTTTCCATAAATAATGTCAAAGGAGGGGGAAAAAAAAAGCTGAGCTTCTCAAAATGTCATGTTTCTTTATCAGCCTCCCAACCAGTAAGGCAAGGATGCAATTCCTTCCTGGGAGATGATAATTTAAGCTTAGATTATGTTGTGTATGGAAACCTCAGAGAGGAGGAGAAAAAAAAAAAACCAAATCCTCGTTTAAAAAAAAAAATAGCACTTTTTATATCGCCGTAAAAGAGAAATGGTGAACGCCCACAGCAGTCGCAGCTGAGATGAAGGGAGTGTCTCTTCTCAGCAGCTTTGCTGTGTGAATAAAAATCACAGTCTTCGGCCCATCGTTTCATGACCCGCGGACTTGCACAGGAAACCAGGGAAGACCTGTAAAACTGCGTTCACAAAGCTCAGAGTTTCAGTTTATCACTCTTACCACATGCAGATGCACCGACTCAAATCGGAACAAGATGTGATCTTACGGAGAAAGAATCCTTATAATATCGCGTTACCTCCTCCTGAAAATTCCCCTAAGCATGTACAAAATCCAGAGCACCTGAAGCATTGGAAAAAAGAAAAAAAAAAGCCTTGAAGGCTGAGAAGCAAGTTGCTTTGGCTCTCCTTGTAGCATATTATATACACATATTGCAATTATGTCAGCGATTAAAAGCATTGTCATGCTGCATTATGAACTGTTTTTATGTTTGGGATTAAATAACTCTCCCCTGCACCCCTACGGATCCCTTTTATGTCCTAAGGGCAAATCCTCTCTCGGGTCAGAAATGTAATAAGGTAGGTTTTCCTCTCTCTGGGATATTGTGTCTGTCTCACTGTGTTTAAATTGATGCAGAAAGCTCTTCAACGCAAAATACAGTATTTTCTTTGTATTTGAGCCAGCAGTTGACTAACCCACAGGGAATTCTCTGGGTTGAGCATTTTAAAGGTACAGATTGGGCCTGTTTGAACTGCTGATATTCAGTGAAAACCACTGGAAAAGCGGATTGGCCATGGCTTTGAGAAGAGATGCTTTCTCTCTTTGGCGCGTGGGGAGAGGAGAGGGAGATCAACTGTTCTAACCAATAATTTTTTAAAAATGCATTATTTTAGAAAAATTGCCTGGCTCATTTTTATAATAATAGTTCAAAACAGAAATGGAGAGAATTACAGTTTGCGTAAATGTATGTATATGTAACTTAAAGGTGTTTAGCTACTGAAAATGAATTTCCAAAAAAAAAAAAAGCAGTTTTCCATCGGGTGTATCGAGTGATAACACATCCTTGGAGTTGAACCACAGACCGTGGGATCCAAAAACAGCAAACATTTGAAGTAAAGGGGATTTTTCCTTTGATTTGATCACTCCTTCCAGACCACCAGTTGCCAGAGATCAAGGCCATTTCTAATCATGAATAACTTATTTAACCCTTGTGATGCTGGTTATTGGTTTTGATAGTAACCTGGATTGTAGGATCTTGGAATACGTACAAGGTATAAACAGTATGCACGGTGTGTGTGTGTGTGTGTGTGTGTGTGTGTGTGTGTGTGTGTATAGGAATGCAGGCATTTTCTTCTTTACTTCTCTTCTTTAAGGTACAGGTCACCCCTTGCCAATGTACTTTCTGTAGCATTTCATTTAAAAATCTCTGGGGAGCTCCCGTCATGGCTCAGTCGAAACAAATCTGACTAGCATCCATGAGGACGCAGGTTCGATCCCTGGCCTCGCTCAGTGGGTTAAGGATCAGGCATTGCCATGAGCTGTGGTGTAGGTCACTGACATGGCTCAGATTCCACATTGCGGTGGCTGTGGTGTAGGCCGGCAGCTACAGCTCTGATTTGGCCTGGGAACTTCCATGTGCCACAAATGCAGCCCTAAAACAAAAACAAAAAATGAGTATAAAAATCCCTGGGAAAGTCCCCCTTCTGGGGAGCTTTTAGTGTTTTATTTCTGACATATGATCCGAGTCTTCTTGGCCTTGACGGTACCACTTTTTTTCTAAGTTCCGTCTATGTGTGTATGTTTTCCACATCTATGTGAAAAGTTTCGCCCTGGATTCTGCACTTTTTACCTGTGCCATGGACTGGTGGCACAGTGCTGATTAAGTTTCAGTATCTCTCCCAATGTTAGGAAAAGCCTCCTGGGGAAGAGAAAGGTTGGGGAGGAATAAACCCAGTAGAAAGACCTCAGACAGGCAGGCAAGGAGCAGTCGCTGGTGTGAGCAGAGGAACTGTGGGTACAGCCTTCAGGCCAGGTCCCCAGAAACAGGCGAGATGGAAGAAGGAGCGAGAATGCCAGTGATGGGCATTCCTGCCCTGGCTCGGCAGTAACAAACCCAACTGCTAACCAAGGGGACGCGGTTCAATCCCCGGCCTCGCTCGGTGGGTTGGGAATCCGGTGTTACCAGAGCTGCGGTGCAGGTTGCAGGCGCAGCTCAGATCCCCGCATTGCTGTGGCCGTGGCCAGCAGCTGCAGCTCCAATTTGATCCCTAGCCTCGGAGCTTCCCTATGCAGCAGGTGCGGCCCTAAGGAGACAAGGAAGAGAGAAAAAAAAAAAAAGAATGTCAGTGATGCTGGCGCCACCTGCCGTGGCCCTGTGCGCTGGACTTACACGTAGATGAAGGCTGGAAGCAGGGTAACTGTCCTGATTCTTTCTTAAAATGCACTGATGCTTGCCTTGTGGTTGAGTAACCAGAAAAATGAAATGTACAGAAGGCATTCTGCAGGTAACATACAATGCACTTTTACTGGAAATAACCAGGCCAAACATTGTTTCAATTAGCTTCAGTCTCCATTTTTTTTTTTAGGGAAAGGCATTCACTATCGTTCATAAACTTTTAACCAGTTTCTGTGCCATCACACACTGTAATCATATTCAGTCCTAATATGCAATGTGGACACAGTTATGAAAGCCACCTATACGCTGAAGGCATGCATCTGCTGGAAGGGTCAAATGAAACTTTTTAAAAGCTGCCTGATGACTCAATATATACTGGCCACATTTTCCTAGGAAAATGGGCTTATAAAAATATGCTTTATAGAATCAAGCCCTTAAGTGAAAAACATGTTTTCGGGAATAATTTAACACCTCTTGAGAAATGAAATTCTTACTTTGGTGGGGAGGTGAAAGACGAAGCAAAAAAAAAAAAAAATCAGAAATGGTTGAAATTTAAGATAAGTCACCCTCCTTCAGGAGTGATTTCACCATCTGAAGGATGGTGCTGAGCTTGGGGAGGGCCACTGTCCCCGTTCTCTTTTGGAAAGGTCACAGATAACTTCCCACGCGCATACCCTTAATTTTGTAATTTTTTTGCAAGTGGCCAAGTTTAAACCTGCGTCTCAGTGTAGAGTGCCCTCCTCATTTATTCGTCCAACTGAACCGCAGAGAGGAGCAACTTTACTTCCTGGTTTCTGCCTCTTCCGACACCTGAGTCATGGTAGGGGGCAGAATTTCCATTTTGTTAATGAGATTTCCACAAGCAGATTAAAGGGGAAATGTGTCCTTCAGTCTTCTGTGACTTAACAGCATTGCATTAGGAAGAAATCTCTGTATAAACTAGCCACAGAAACAAGAGCCAGGGGGCAAAATTCCAATGAGGTGGAGTGTGGTTTAGTCACAAGGGTAACCTGTTCTTTTTCCACCTCCTTCATGGGAAGCTTTATTGAATTATTTCAAGAGTAGCCTATGGGAAAACAGAAGAGTATTTGCTTTCTGCCAATAGTGGAACATAACGTTGAAAGTTAGGATTAACGCTTGCATCCTCGAGCCCCAGCATTGTCTTGGTGGGCAAACATAGATTTTAGCTTCCTTTTCTTTCAAAATAGGTAGGAGCTAACTAAGAGAACTCTGACTTATGTCCTGACTAGCCAAAAACCTTCAGCGTGCAATTGAAATAGAAAAGGGGGCTCTGCTGGGTGGACCCTCAAGGCAGGCGAGGTGCTGAGACCTATCCCATTGCTGGGAGTTAGAGGAATCACAGGAAATTGCTTCTGTTTCCTGTGGCTTCTCATTCTCAAAGCCCAAACCTCAGATGGAAGGTTGGAAGTGTACTCACGCCTGGGACCGCATCAGTTCTCAATGTGATATTTCCAATAACGCGTTCCTCCAGCAAATATTAATTGAGCATTTACTATCTGCTGGGCTTCGTTCCAGGCATTCGGGATACCTCATTGAACAGAATCAATAAAAAATCTCTGCCTGGGTGGAATTCACACTCCCGTGGGGAGGCAGACGATGAGTCATAAACAGTCTCTGTATGTAAATTGTATGTTAGAGGTGGTGACAGTGATGGGGGCGGGGGGGGGAGCAGAGAAAGGGGGTGGTGCGGTCAGGGAGGAGGAGGTTATGCTGTAAATGCAGCGATCCAGCTCCTTAGGGAAGCAGCATTCCAAGAAGGACTTGAAGGCGGTAAAATAATCTTGGCTTAGCCGCCCCAGCCTAGCTGTAGCCCAGGTGTCTCCAGCTGCAGATCCCAGCTGTCCTGGCATTTTTCCTTTAAGACACTTCCCTCCACATTCTGCCAGGGCCGGGCCCCCCCCCCCCCCCCCGCGCGCTCCGTGGTCCTGTGTAGTCTTGAATCCCCTTTCATTCCATCTCCTGTCTTGCTGGGTGTTCGGTCCCCACGGATGCTCCGTTTCCTCCGCGGGACTGCAAGATGCTGGCCGTCTTCACGTCTCCAGCTCTGCACGTCTCCTTGAGCAGCAATGTTACATAGAACTGAATTTTAGAGACAGTTTGGCGGGGGGGACAAAGAGCATTCATAAGAACAATCAGCTGAAAATGGAGTGCTGCAAACTCCTGTCAATTCTGGTTTCCCTTCTTTTTCTTTTTTTTTTTTTTTTTTTTTGCTTTTTAGGGCCGCACCCGTGGCATGTGGAGGTTCCCAGGCTAGGGGTCTAATCAAAGCTACAGCTGCTGGCCTACACCACAGCCACAGCAACACGGGATCCGAACTGCGTCTGCGACCTACACCACAGCTCACGGCAACGCCAGATCCTTAACCCACTGAGCAAGGCCAGGGATCAAACCTTTGTCCTCATGGATGCCAGTGGAGTTCGTTACCACTGAGCTGCAAGGGGAACTCCCTAGAGTTAACTTTTCTAAACACGGATTAGGAGTTCCTGCCGTGGTGCAACAGGACTGGCTGGGTCTCTGCAGTGCCAGGATGCAGGTTCAATTCCCAGCCCAGGATGGTGAGTTAAAGGATCCGGCATTGCAGAAGCTACAGCATAGGTCACAACTGCAGCTTGGATCTGATCCCTAGCCCGGGAACTCCCTATGTCTCAGGACAGCCAGAAAAAAAAAAAAATAATAATCTGATTCCCGCCCTCTTCTCTTGGGAGTTCCCTGGTGGGTCTAGTGGTTAAGGATCTGGCGTTGCTACAGCTGAGGCACAGGTTTGATCCCTGGCCTGGGAACTCCCACATGCCGGGGTACAGCCAAAAAACAAAAACAAAACAAAAAAAAAAAAACAAAAACAAGCACCTTATCTTAGCTGCCTAGGATCTGGTGCCTTAGGCCATTCACCCCCTCATAGAAGGTAACGTGTGAAAATAAGTTCAGAGTTGGTTGAAAAATGGTAAATTGTTCTACTTGTTAAAAAGCTTGAAAAGCCGAGGGGTCCAGGGGGTTTCTTTCCATCCTGTTTTGGTAAGACAAACCTGGCGGTGGGCCTGCTGGTTTCCTACGATGCAAGGACTCTCCTGGGTGGCTTACTTTTGAATGGCCAAGATGTCCATGGACTGAAAGCTCATTTTTAAGCAGTATTCCTTTCTGCATTCCGGCAGCCAGTCTTGGATAAGATCCAGGGGACGTGTCTTATTCAGTCTTGGCACTTCAGGGTTTAGCACAGGACTCGTCCTATCATAAATAAGCATTGAGTTAATAGTGAATGAATGAGTCAGCCCAGCGGGACTGTGGGCAGATTTCCAAATGGATAATTTTGCCTGCTTGCCTGCCTCCTTCCTTTCTTCCAGTCGTTCTTGAGATCTGCCTGTGTTTCTGCCATCAGCAGTCACCCTCCCTTCTTTTTGCCCACACGGTCACCTAATCTTTTTCTGAGGGCTGAAGGGGCTCTCTGGGTGCTTTTTGTGCAAGAGGATTCTCCCCTGGCAAGTTGATGGTCAGAAGGGCTTCGGGGAGAGTCAAGGTCACGGTTTGGATGGGGTTGGCCCCAGAATAATGTTTCTACCCCATCTCTTCAAGTGATATTATTTAAAAAAAAAATATTTGACTCCTCTCCAGATACTAAAAATAGATTTGAACTCCAAATACATTTTATTGTATCTGTTATTATTTTAACGAAGATTTTAGCTACTAAAATGATATCAAAATGAACAAAACAGCATGCCAGTTCAAGGGCTGATGGCTGTAATGTTCAGAACCAGACTTCAGCAGAGGGAACGTGGCTGCTTTTCTGAGGGCAGTGAAGAGAGAGAGCCCTTCAAAGCCGATCGCATCTTTCACTCGCCTTTATTATTTTATTCTTGAATTTTTCATTTTCTCATAATCACCCTATGTGTTCAGCCTCTTTATCATCGCAGCAATCCCAAAATAAGAAGTTGGGAACTGTACTCCATATTTTTGATAACCGATAAGCAGAAAGAATCCAAAAAAGAAATCTGAATCACTTTGCTGTACACCCGAAACTAGCACAACCCTGTAAATCAACCAGACTTCAATAAAAATCAAATTTTAAAAATCGGATCAGAAAAAAGAATAATAAGCCAATAAATAAAAATTAGGAAGTAATTAAAGACTAACATTTGGTATGCCTCTAGAGAATGAGATTCAATATTTTATATCTCAACTGGGAAAAGTTTGTATCTACCTTTGCAATCGGGGAAACTTTCAAAAGTTAGTCCTCCTTACTCTTCTTAGAGCTGGTCTTGGTGTGGGGGGGGG
>PVHT021183645.1:1633247-1653883 GCA_004024745.2 Catagonus wagneri
CGAGATGGACAGAAAAAGTTCTGTTTCTTTGTAGTAACCGACAAGAAGGTGGCCCCGGTCCCTGCCAGCCCAAGTCATAGCATCTCAGTTCAAGAAGAGTAACTTGCTCTCTGCATCCAGCTTGACACCCAAGGGCAGTTTCAGAAAACGACAGAAGCAAATTAGACAGGACTGGGGTCTGCTCTGCAGGGCAGAAAGGGAACTTTCCCAGGAGGCTAACCTTTCTGAAGATGACGCTGCTTCCACTGTCCCTCTCCACATGGAGCCCATGCTGGGGCGTGGGTACTTACTGGTTGGCACTGGACTCCCATCACTGGGATTTTCAGATTTTGTCCTAGAGGCCAAGGCCGATGCAACTTTGCCAAGTATTAAAATGAAATTGTTTGTATTTTCCGGTTGCTGCCCTCATCAGCCTTTATTGATTGATTGATTGATTGACTGATTGATTGATTTACTCATCCCTGGTCCAGGGATGGAAACTGTGCCTCAGTTGCAACCTGTACCACTGCTGCGGCATCACAGGATCTTTAACCCACCGCGCCACACGGGAACAGCGCTTCCTTCTCCAACTTTCTGAGAGCTGCTCTGGGAGAGAAGAGGGCACAATAACTGCTTTTTTCTGCCCTCATCCAATTTTCAGCTGCACAACAGGCTGCGTTTTGTTGTTGTTGTTTTGTTTTGTTTTTTGTTTTTTGTTTTTTTCCTTGCAGTAGCCAGCCAGCTAGGGGAGTGGCTGGGAAAGGCCAACAGTGAGGGTGGAATCTTACCCTCAGGTCCCCAGAGGCCACTCACTTAGGGGCCAGAGCTGACCCAGGAAAGTAATCAAATCTCGTGTCACTACCTCGCAGCCCTGGGAACCCAGGGGAGCTGTCTCTCACTGCATACTTTTTTTTGTTTTTGTTTTTTGGGTTTTTCTTTTGCTTTTTAGAGCCCCATCTGAGGCATAGGGAAGTTACAGGCTAGGGGTCAAATCGGAGCCAGCCTACACCACAGCCACAGCCGCGCTGAGCCGAGGCTGAGCTGCCTCTGCAACCTACACCTCGGCTCATGGCAGCGCCGGATCTGTAACCCACTGAGCGAGGCCAGGGATCCTCATGGACGGTAGTCGGATTCATTTCCACTGCGCCACAGTGGGAACTCTGATTGCACACGTTTTTTAGTGATGTGTTTCTACATGTTTGGGAAGGTCTCACAAAAGTCTTGAAATAAGGTAAATCGCATGTGGGGTGACCAGAGAATAAAACCAATAGGATCAACCTAGAGCTCCAGTTTCCTCCATCATCCATAACTGGACATTAAAATCATTCGCCCATCTGACTGGGGTTGCCTTGAACTTGATCCAAATTGAGAACCCCCCCTTCTTTGGCACTCCTCTAGGTTTCTTGTGTCTCCCAATCGTAGGACACATGATTTATGAATACAAGGAACTTTATAAAATATGATTGCAAAACCTTGGATTGGAATTCAGGGAAATTCTTCTTCATTCTGAAAATCAAATTAACAGGAAGTTCCCCTGTGGCACAGTGGTTTAAGGACCCAGCATCATCACTGCAGCAGCTTGGGTCGGCCCATGCCTTGGGCGCAGTCAAAAAAATTTCTTTAAATAAAAATAAGCAAGTGAAAACCAAATTAACAGAAATCTAGAGGTGAAAAGAACTTTCGAAACTAGGTAGCCCCTTCCTTTATTTTGTACGAGGACAGCAAAGTCGAGGACTAAGTGTTTTGTTGAGGATCACCTGTCTGGCCCTCGCGTTCACTGTCAAGTTCATTTCCCGTCCAAGGAGCGATCCCATCAATTGGAACTAGAGTGGCATTTGAAAAAGTGCTTAGGTTTTTCTCGCTCCTTGTTGCAGACTTCTGTGTGTGTGTGTGTCTGTGTGTGTGTGTCTACACCCTGTCTGCGGTCTGAGCCAAGGCACTAACCCAAGGGGCTACCCAAGGCCAGAAGGTGTGTGAGAGCTAGAGGCCGCCTCTGTGGTCACTTCACCTTGACCCCGACTTGGCGGATGAAAGAAACAGAGACCTAGAGAGGACACGTATGGTTCACCCCATGTCACAGCTCCACTCTTCCAAGACCCCTGCAGGACTTTTCCTGCAAACCACGTCAGTCCTGCTGGTCAGAAAGTACCCTCCACAGAGTCAGTAACAGCAAGTTTGCTAAAGAAACATGCCAACTAGATCCGAATCTTCTGCAATATCGTAAAGGCTGGGTGGGGTCTTTGGGACTTAAGGCTGGGGTATTTGGGGCACTCCCTTCCCTTGTCTGCAGAAGAGAGTACATTCCATTTGATTTCTCTCTTTCTTTTTCCAAACCTCAGCATATAAATAACGACCATATCCATGGAGAGAAGAAGGAGTTTGTGTGCCGGTGGCTGGATTGCTCCAGGGAGCAGAAACCCTTCAAAGCCCAGTACATGCTGGTGGTACATATGAGAAGGCACACGGGGGAGAAACCTCACAAATGCACTGTGAGTGAGGGGCAGGGAGACCGGTGGCGGGGGGCGGAGGGCGGGGAAGGGGCCCGTCTGCCTGGGTCCTGCCTTCTTTTGAGAGGGGTTTCCAAAACGGGGCGTGGGAGGTGAGAAAAGGAGAAAAGAATGCTAACAGCAGAACTTTGGGGGATGCTGGAAGGAAGTGACCTTGACCTGCGGGTCCAACACCGTGGCCATGAGCCACCGGTGCTCTTGAGATGCGACTGGGGCAACCCCAGAACTGATTTTTAAATTTTAATTGAATTCCAAAATTTAAAGAGCCCCACGCGGTGAGCTGCCACCGAGTCGGACAGCCCAGTTGTGCGGAGTGTCAGGGGCGGGCGACAGCTGGAGCCTGCCATCCTGCACCGGGAGTGACGAACACCGCACCCCACCTGCATCCCCGCTCCCGCCGACGCCTATCACACCAGGGCTTCAGGGGGCACAAGGAGGGGCCGGTTTCGACCGGAAAAACTCAAGTCGACTTGGTCAAAACCCAACCTCTGTAACTTTAGAGTTTTTTTTTCCTCGCCCTCCTAGTCTGTCCCCCTGGCCCAATTGCAGACCTAGGAACAGGCCTGGATTTCTGGGAGGCTAAGCCTTCTTTCACTAAGGTGCCCTGGTACTTTACATGTTAAAGGGCCCTTTACAAACAGGATCAAATTCCACGCCTTTGTATGGACACAAAGCCATATTAATGAACTTTGTGCTGAATCTGAAATCAGTGGGAATTCAAGGAGATCCCTGAGCCGATAATGAAACCCATTGTCCACACTGAGTGGCCTATTAAAAAAAAAAACTCCAGGATTTTTCCTAGCCCTGAAGACGCTGTCTCTCGAACTGCCCGGAGCCCCTTCGGAATCCCCATAAAGGCAGAGTTTAGTGGACTTTTGTTCCTCGGTTTTGAAAAGCTGCTGACCCTGGAAACGTCCGTCTTTCATCGGATCCGCTGGTTGTTAGGCATGAGCTGCCGCGGTGGGCTAATCCAGATTTACCTGTTGTCTTCAGTTTGAAGGTTGCACAAAGGCCTACTCGAGACTAGAAAACTTGAAAACACACTTGAGATCTCACACCGGAGAGAAACCGTACGTCTGTGAACACGAAGGTTGCAACAAGGCTTTCTCGAACGCCTCCGATCGCGCCAAGCACCAGAACAGGACCCATTCGAATGAGGTAAGACTCCTCCTCCAGGAGACGCGCGTGGCGCCCGGAGATCGTGGGTGGAAACAACAAACAAACAAACAAATCCTTTTGGGGGAAGTAAGCGGAGAGGCAAGGCTGTTCCATTGCGCTTCCTCCTGGCCACTCCCAGCACGAGTGGGTTGCAGATGCTGCGGGTGAAGGCTCGGAGGTAGGGCTGCAACTGGGCTGGCTTTGGAGAGAACTGCAGGTGAAGGGCGAAGAGGTTTCTCGCTGCTCAGAACTGCCACCTAGTGGTAGACACAGGAATGCATTCTAAGGGCGACCCTGTGGGCGTCCAGGATAGATTCAGAAAGGAGGTGTTGACAGCTGACAGCTTACTGCTAAGACAGCCACTTTTATTTGCTTTCTCCAGGTGGTATCTTCAAATGCATTATATCCAAAAAAAAAAAAAAAAAAAAGACTTTAGCACAGCAACTGGCCCTGGCTAAATAGGATTTCCAGACATTCTAAATTCCAAAGGATCTTGGAAGCTATATCTCAGTCACCCAGAACGGTTTCTAGTCAGTTATTGGAGATAGCATATTGAGTAATGCTTCGTGGTTGTACATGCTCCCTGTTGGGGGTGTTGCTATTTGTAGATGTTCATCCCCCCAGAATTTCAGAGAAGCGTTAAGAATGAATGAAAATGATTTCTGACTCATGTTGCTTGCTGGTTGGTTGGTTTGTTTGTTTGCTTGCTTGCTTTTGCTTTTTAGGGACACGCCCACTGCATATGGAGGTTCCCAGACTAGGGGTCAAATCGGAGCTACAGCTGCCGGCCTGTGCCACAGCCACAGCAATGCCAGATCCAAGGTGCCTATGTGACCTACACCACAGCTCACGGCAACGCCGTATCCTTAACCCACTGAGCGAGGCCAGGGATCGAACCCGCAACCTCATGGTTCCTAGTCAGATTCATTTCCACTGCACCACGACGGGAACTCCCATTTTACTTGCATTTTAATGCACGTCTACCTGCAGACCTCTGCCTTCTCCTTGAAGATCTAGCTCAGATCCTGCCCCCTCTGTGAAGCCTCCTCTTGAATGAATCTGGAGATTACTAAAAAGGCTCCCTGCGTTTTTGGTAGACATAGGATAGCTAATCAGAATTTATTCATAGGAGATGGAGTGCTGATCCCACAAACTATGTCGTCAGTTTGCTTGAACTTGTTTGTGAGAGAGGGGCATTTTGACCTTGGCGTGGCTCCCATCTGACCTCCCGGGTGCCAGTCAGGCCCACTTGTGATCTTGATGGAGACTGAGAGAAGGAATCTGGTTAAAATGCACTGTTCAGCTCATCGGCCTTTGGTTTGAAGGTGGCGAATGAAGGTGGTCCTTTCAGCCAAACTGACAAAACAAAACATCTCACGGGGGATAAACCACACTCTAAAAAAAGCACCTTCCCACATACCCTCCTGCATGTGGATTCACATAAACAGCGGCTTTCTGAAAGATTCGCAGTGGAATCAGCGAATCTCTTATTATTGGCCAGCTGTTTGCAGATGTTTTAAAGGAGATCCTGCCTCCCCATTTTTTAGATCAAAATGCTTTCAGTGTGCAGTAGTTGCCGTGTAATCTGCCGTACTTCTTTCATACAAAGTTTTAGAGGGTCTAAGATAGGCAGATCCATACAGCAGAAAGTGAAAAAACGTCGTAAATCAACCCTAATAGCAAAAATAAATTTTTTTAATTTAAAAAATAAAACAGGCAGAGTCACAGAGACATGAGTTTACAAAAATGCAATGCTGTGAGTTTAATATCCATCATGAGATTAAAACATATCTTGGTCAACAATATCTTTCACCGAGGTTGAGCAATTTTCTTCAATTATTAACATTGACCATAAACACATACATAAAACTTTTTTCACAGACACGTAAATCATTTTTCTCTTTTCCATAGAGAGAAAGCCCTTGGCCTTGCCTATGAATGATGGACAGTCTTAGATACACCCACATCAAGTGTGTCTAGGACATCTAGATTTGTGTCATCAGACAATTCCAGATAAATCCAGATATCCTCTTTCCTTTATTTGTATCTTCATTCGTTCGCTGAACAGATGTTGATAGCCGTTTATCTGCCAAGAACTCTGTCTTCTAGAGGAGGCGCACAGGTTGGACTAGGACAGGAAGGGAGCGGTTCCTGTTCAAGGAGTCTCCGCTAACCCTCCTTCCGCACCCCCATGGCTGTCCTGCCCAGCCGGGGCCACGGCAGCCATCCCGGTGGCCTCCGAGAGGTCGCCCTCCTTCAGACCACGCAGCTCCTGTTTTCCTGAAGCCAGACAAAGCCAGTGTCATTGAGTTCTGATTTGGTTGTACCTCTCTCTCCAGAAAGTTCCAGGGGGTCCCCCTTTCTCTAGGAAAGATAGAGACTCCTGAAACTTGTATTTGCTCTCACCAGACCCCACCCTCCCCTTCACCTTTCTCTTGGGTGGCCATAGATGGACCCTCCCAGCTGGCCTGTGCTTGAACTGCCATGCCTGGATGCCTGAAGTGGTCCTGCCACTGGATCTTTATTCTGGATACTTCTCCCCCCCACACACATCTCCCTGCCCTCATTTGTATCCCTCAGCATCTTTTAGGACCCAGCTACAATGCCTCTTCCTAATCAAAGCTCTGTTTATTGAGTAATTATTATGTGCCTCACATCACGTCGTGGCAAGCTCTGCACGTCCGCGACCTGATCTAGCTTCCACCAGGACCGCATGAGCTGGCTTTTTACCCAGATACAGAATCTTAACAACTGATGGCTCCCACACTCATCCTAATGAAAAGAAACAATGCCTCTTTGTCCACATCCTTCGGTAGCCTTCACTAGATAATTCATGTCGTCTGATTTTTCCTACCACATTTTCTATTCCTTAAGATTTAATCCTATAAAACTCTGCCCACAGAGTCTTGCAGATGGTGGGGACCACTAGTGTTCCTCGGAAAATGTCTTTGGATAAATTCTGCAAAGTCAAGTAGAAAAAGTATCACATGTTTACAGTCTTTCAGTTCAGGGGGGTCAGCAAGGCAATGACCGTGCCACAAGTTGAATACCCGGGGCAGGAAACAGGGGTAACTCGGAACCCTAATATTTATCTTTGCCTGCACTTAGACTGCCTTTCCATCACCGATCACAGCAAAACTGGGGGGCACACCCTACGTGACTGAGTTAATGTGTTTTCTTGTGAGGTCTTAGTTTCCTGACCCTGTGCTCTTGGGGGTTCCGTGGATGGGTCTGTACAGGTCCACAGTCAAGGGCCCAGGAACGCACAGGTATTTGCGGGCGCTGTTGGTCCCGAAAGTCGGGAGCTGATGCACCTTAGCAGACTCACTCCCCCTCTGGCCGAGGGCTTATTTCCAAGCTAACCCATGACAGACACAGGCGCATGTTAATGGGAAGAGCAGCTCTTCAAACACGTACTCCGGCCTGGCTTTGTGATCCCTCGTCCTGTGCCTCATCCTGTCTGCCTGTGACAGCGGCGCACTGAGCAAGCACGGGGCCGATGGCAGACACTGCACCGTAATAGCGCTAATCGTCAGAGCCATTCGTCTGTCCCTAATGCATAGAATTCGATGTGCTCATTTCATTATATATAGATAGACAGAGACGCTGCAAATCACACAACCTCCTGAATAGAAGTAATCTGCCCTTAATGGGAATCAGTTCCGCCCCAAAGAATCTCAAATTTGGAGGTGAAGTCCTCTTTCAGGATAATTTTCAGAATCTTTACTTCACTGAATTAGGACATTTCATCATTTCAGGTACCACTCAGTCTGTCCTTGGGCTTTTAGAGAAAAAGCATCATTCTATAAGACAGGGCATCTTTTTTAATATAATGGACGCATTATATTAATCAGGTTTTTTATGACTATGACTTACCTAATAGCTCATCTTCTGGTATACGGAGACATAAATACAGACTCAGACAAGCCTCCATGAACATATTCTCTTTCCAGCCAAGTAAACAGAATCACAGTGTGACACTGGCCATGAACACAGTGCCAGCCGTCCTGTGGCTTGGTCACAGAAACGTTCAGCTATAAGGCTCCATATAATTTTTTTTCTGTCTTTTTGCCTTTTTTTATGTAGAGCCGCACCCGCGGCATATGGAGGTTCCCAGGCTAAGGGTCTAATCGGAGCTGTAGCCGCCGGCCTACACCACAGCCACAGCAACGCGGGATCCGAGCCGCGTCTGCAACCTACACCACAGCTCACGGCAACGCCGGATCCTTGACCCACTGAGCAAGGCCAGGGATCGAACCCGCAACCTCGTGGTTCTTAGTCGGATTCGTTAACCACTGAGCCACAAAGGGAACTCCAAGGCTCCATATAATTTTTATGACTGTTATCTGTAGGTTTGATCACTGGCCCACATAGAAAATGAAAGTAGCATGAAATAATTTATAGACCTTAGTACTCAGGAGCAAAAGCTCATCTGGGAATCGTTGTCTCCAGGTCAGCATCCATCAGCCCTCATCAGTTTATGAGTAAGCATTCATGGGCACTCTGGCAGGGCCTACAACTTTGAAGATCCAAAGAGCTCTGGGGAGTTCCCGCTGGGGGTTAAGAATCCGACTGCAGCGGCTTGGGTCGCTGCTGAAGTGCAGGTTCGATCCCTGGCCGGGCACGGTGCATTGAAGGAGCTAGTGTTGCCGCAGTGGAGACCTAGGTCTGCGCTGTGGCTCAGATTCAGTCCCTGGCCTGGGAACTTCCACATGCTGCAGATGCAGCCATTAAAAACAAAAACTGGGTTCTGACTATTCGAGCCCTGAGCATGCCATGCCGTTGTGATACAACCCAAAGAGACTTATCTTTGGGATATGGAGAGACGGCAGGCAGTTTTTTTGTGTTATACTGCTCTGTGTAATGAGCACATTTTCAAAGGAGGTAGTGATAGTAGGTCTGAGAACCAGGACGCGCATATGAAATTTCTTCACACACGCTCTCCTCCCCGAAGGTGTACAGCATTCTTCTCCCTCAAGGAGGAATGTCTTTGAAACCTTCTGTTACCACCATCGTCACCATCTTCAGATAGCTCTTGGGCACCACGTGGCAGCACAATACTTCTTCCTACTCACAGGATGAGCGTTTCCAAGAACGGAAACCCATCGGGCGTTCTTAGCTCTCCCAGAGCACGCCAAAGTAATCGTGTCGGAGCTCGATTCCGTAGCATAGCCACCTCGTGGCAGGTAGACAGATCCCACGGTGCACATTTTCCGCGGGCCTCCAAAGTAGCCTTTATTAAACCTTGGCTCTCTGTTTTGGTTCTGAGCACCTCAAAGCTTTGCATCGCGCTGTGAAAGAATTAAGCGATACAGTGAGCCATGCCAAAGGGCTGTCGCGCTGGGAAGGGTCACGCTCACGCGCTGTCCTTTCCTTCCCGGGACCTTCGGCAGAAACCGTACGTGTGCAAAATCCCCGGCTGCACCAAGCGCTACACGGACCCCAGCTCCCTCCGGAAACACGTGAAGACGGTGCACGGCCCGGAGGCTCACGTCACCAAGAAGCAGCGTGGGGACGCGCACCCCCGGCCCCCGCCCCCGCGAGACTCCGGCGGCCACTCGCAGGCCAGGTCGCCCGGCCGGCAGACGCAGGGGGCGCTCGGGGAGCAGAAGGACCTCAGCAACGCTACCTCAAAGCGGGAGGAATGCCTCCAGGTCAAAGCGGTCAAGGCCGAGAAGCCCATGGTATGTCATTCGCTTTCCTTCCGGTTTGCCCAGAGTTGTCCCAGGTCTTTAAAGGGCCCAGGTAGGGCGCCGAGGGTGGGGACCGCACCGCTCCCACCCGCACTCACCTCGATCGCTCACCCGAGGTTGACCCGAACAGAATAGCTCGGCCCAGAGAAGAGCCCCAAGGCTTCCGAACTGGTTTTTGAACTCGATCTGGAAGCATAGCCACCTCGTGGCAGGTAGACAGACCCCACGGTCCACATTTTCCGCGGGCCTCCAAAGTAGAAAATCATGAGAGTTCCCTGGTGGCCTAGCGGTTAAGGATTCGGCATTGTCATGGCTGTGGCTGGGTTCCATCCCTGGCCCTGGGAACTTCCACATGCCGAGGGCGTGGCCAAAGCAATAAAGTACAACTTTAAAAAATAGAGAATCATTCATTCAGTCCTCTGGAAATGTGTTTTCTGACTTCTTTGTCCTGGTGACCCCCAAATAAATCAGCCCTGGTCCCTGTTCTTTAAGGGTTTAAAGACCAGTGGGCTGGACCGACTGAGAAAGAAATACATGTCTGTGTGATGGGGTTTTTAACACAAGTCTGGGTAAGAGTGTTCAAAAAGGGAACAACCGGCAGGTGGACTGGAGGAGGCGATGGAGGGTGGAGGGGAGGTGATTGCCAAGTTCAGTGCTCAGAGAAGGGAGGGGCTGGTGCTGGGGGGCAGGGCCCCACACAGCCAAGCACCAGCCCTGGGGCCCAGGGGGGAGTGAGCTGGAGTGCAAAAGGCAGGGCTGGATGTAAAGAGTTGTTTGGTTTTTTGGTTTGTTTGGTTAGATTTTCTGAGTTTTTAGAAAAGACAGTGCCAGGGCCATTCTTGAGATTGGTTTATAGACCGGAGACCACATCTGCACGGGTGCCTGAAGCAAGGAGGTAGAAAAGCGAGGGAAGGATCTGGAAGATGTCGTCAGCAAAATTTTTATGGTTTGATGACAAATAAAATACGTGGATTCTATGCCACTGTTGCAGCTTCTCCCAGACTTCACTTGGTGGTTTTGCTTCACACACGTGCCAGACTAAAACATCAAAAATGTTCCCCAGGACAGCAAGAAAAATGAAAAGTAGCCATCAGAGGAGGGTCAGTCGTTTGTGTTTGGCGTATGCATAATGGCATCAGCTGTGCTTTGGGGTTCTGGTCTGACAACTCTCTGGGGATGGAAGAAACGTCCCAGGTAGAAGTCGTGTGCTGACACTAGACTTCCAGATGCACGGAAATGATCAGGCAGGCAGATTTCTGCTCAGCTGGAGGAAAAGTCCAGGGATCGGATGGACAGCCTGTGCAGTCCTGAGTGACGTCACTGTGGCAGTAAACGTGCACAGGGACAAATGCACATGCAATTTCAGTATCTACGGACTGGAATTCCCTAACTTAATTGCATTTTAATGACTTGCTGAGTTTGTCTTCAAACTCTTAAGGGTCTTAGAAAGTAACCTTAGGTCTAGCCAAAAATCATGCAAATAAGCCATCCAGACGTATCATCATTTCCCAAAGGGTAACTGTACTTTGCTTTTAAAAGCATCTTAGTAAAAAGTTTGTATATATGTTATGACTGATCACTATACTTTCAAATCAATCAAATCATAAACTATGTTATGTACTTTTTTTTTTAATGGCCACACCCATGGTATATGGAAGTTCCCTGCCAGGGATTAAATCTGAGCCACAGCAGTAACCTGAGCCATCGAGTCAGTCTTTTTGTTTTGCTTTGTTTTTGTTTTTTAGGACTGCATCTGAGGCATATGGAGGTTCCCAGGCTAGGGGTCGAATCGGAGCTACAGCTGCCAGCCTACACCACAGCCACAGCAACACAGGATCCGAGCTGCATCTGTGACCTACACCATAGCTCACGGCAATGCCAGATCCTTAGCCCACTGAGCAAGACCAGCGATCGAACCTGCAATCTCATGGCTCCTAGTCGGATTCGTTTCTGCAGTGCCACAAGGGGAACTCCTGCAGTCGGATTCTTAACCCACTGTGCCATAGCAGGAACTCCCTTATATACTTTTTTAGGGGGAGCATTTACCAATTTCCTAAAATAAAGTCCACCCCTGTAATAATTGTACAAAAGTTGCAGCCATTTATCCTCCAATGTTTAATGAAACAAGGAAATCGAATTTGTGGTTTCCTAGATTATGTCATTGAAAGACAATGGTGTATGTTTTTTAGGACATCCAAGGAACCAGAGGCTCCTGTACCTTTCACGTGCATCCCTAGCTCAAGAAAATTTCTCTCTTCTCCAAACACCCATTACGTGAAAAGAAATTTGGTAGAAATAAAAATTCACAGCGATTTTGCTCAGTGACATCTGAGAGGCTCCAAGATGTGAAGTATTTTATAAAATAATTGCATCCTAGAAACAGAGGGCTGGAAAGAGATCACAGAGACTGAGACAAGGCCCCGTAGTGTACAGGTGCAGAAACTGAGGCACAGTGAGGCTAATGTCTTAATCAGATTTCCACGGGAGACTGTTTTATGTAGACAGACCCACTCGTGTAATTATGATATTTTCATAGACTTTTACTAATGCACGTGAAACTGACATTTCTAATAGCCTTTCCTTAAAAACTTGTCTTTGATTTGATCATCGTGCTGTAAATTAAATTCTTTCTTCTTTTTTCTTATGACTCCAACATCTCTTCTGTGTAATGCTCCTAAATGTCTTGTTCTCACTTCCTAAGGACAGTGGGTAATAAGGTGAGGGAATTTTGGCTTCTCTGCTCTCTCGGTTTTGTTCCATTTTAACATTTATCTTTTGTTTGTTTCATTTTTCTTTCATCTTTGTCCTTTGTGAAATCTTTGGTAGCAAACATTGTTCAGACATGTTTCAAACCTAGAAGCCTTGCACTTTGAACATCCAGCATGTGTAAGTGTGGGGTTAGATGTTGAAATTCATTGTTCTATTTGTCTAGGTTTTCATAATAAATCACACCGGGGCCGACCAAGCAGATGTTCTCAAAGACTACTTAATTATCATATTGACGAGTGTAAATTTATTCTTGGACCAGACGTGCACCAACCATCTTCTTAGAAGCAAGATCCGGATGCACTTGTTGGCAGTTTTAATTCTATATTGAAATGTCCGAGCTCCTCGAAGCATCTCCTAATTGCAGGGGCTCGCGTGTCTTCTTTCAGGCCCTGTGGAAGCGTGAGTCTGCATGTGCGTGTGTACTTGCACACTGACTCGCATACACACACGGCGATTTGACAATCCAAGAGCAAAGGACGCCCAAAGCCCAGAGCGGTCTAACCGCCCTGGGAAGGACCAAGTGCCCCGACCCTCCAGGGCTCTTGCAGAAGCAGAAACTTAAAGCAAGGCTCCGTACGTTCACAGTCAGATTTGTGTTTTCTTTTTCTCTGCTTGGTCGCCCAGGACACGCACGGTACACCGCGTGGCGCTCGCTCAGAAAGTGTTCATTTGCTTCGGTGTATGTGCTGTGGTCGCAGAAAAAGCGTAACGGCTTCCGTGGCAAAGATGTGTGTCCAGACCCCTTCCCAGCAGCACGGGGCTCCACCTGAGGCCACAGCCGTCTGTGCTGGCGTGTGTGTAGTTTTCTCTCCCTCCCCTGGAGCTGCTGCCAGACTCCAGTTTTTAGGTAGCAGCAGAAACGGAAGTGAGGCCCCGCCAAGGGTCTGGCCATCACACCGTTTGCTCTGTGACTTTAGGGCAGTCACTCAGCTGCTCTGAACATCTATTTTCTTATCGCTGCAGAAAGGATTAGACGCTTTACCCAGCAGGGGGTTAGGTGGGCCACTTCCAGGTCGTGCGGACTGCGTCACGCAGGCCGTTTTGTGTCGTGGTCCCAGCCACAGGGGCAGTGAGCTTTCCCAGTCCCCATTGCCGGGGCCCTTGGTGGGTGAGTGGGGGGGGTCCTTACCCCGACCGAGAATCAGTGGACTAGACTAAGCCCCCCAGAACTGCAGCATTGTCTTACCCAACCCACTGGGTTGGGGTTAGGAAAACAGGGCCTGACCTCTCAGTAAAACGCTAGGTGCAGGTCAGGGCGCCGGGAAGATGGCCGTGACCCGCTATGACTGCCCTCTGGCTGGAGCAAAATTAGTGACTGACGTTTCCCCTTACAACGGCCTTTACCTACGCCCTGCCCGGAGCTCCGCAAAGCAAGAGGGAAAGGAGAGAGCTTCCAAGAGCTTGGGGAACCAGCCCTGAACTGGTCAAGGGGCCGGCTGGAAGGAAGGTATAATCTGTGCTTCTGGAACATATATTCTGAGGACTAGCGCAGTTGTAATAATAAACTGCTGATGCTCTCTGAGCCGATGAATTACTATTATCCAGATCTTTTTTTTAATTTATGTTTTATTTTTTTTTATTTGTTTTGCTTCTTAGGGCCGCATCTGAGGCATACGGAAGTTCCCAGGCTGGGGGTCGAATCAGAGCTGTAGCTGCTGGCCTACGCCGCAGCCACAGCAAGGCCAGATCCGATTCGAGCCGCGTCTGCGACCTACACTGCAGCTCACTGCAACGCTAGATCCTTAACCCACTGGGAGAGGCCAGGGATCGAATCCTCGTCCTCGTGGATACTAGTCGGGTTTGTTCCTGCTGAGCCACGACGGGAACTCCTTATCCAGGTCTTTTTGAGCTTTGCATGCTTTTAGGGCTTCACACATAATTCCCAGGACAATCTCTAGGGTAAATAAATTGTTCCTGTTTTTTGGAATGAGGAAACTGAGGTTTAGATCGGCTGAGTAATTTGCCCACAGAATAAAGTCACAGAGGTGGGGTGGAAACTGAGGACGTGTATTGGCAGAGCTGGCATCTGGGGCAGGGTTCGCTGGCCCACAGACCACATCTGGCCCCCCCTGCTGTCCATAGCCCCTCACTGCACATCTGCCTGCTGGCCCATCCATCCACGGAGGTTGAGGGCAGCGACCTCCTCCATTCGCCAGAATGTAGCTCTTCCTCTCATACCCCCCACTGAGAGGCCACGGGATCTCTCATCACGGGCACCCTTGCCTCTACCACCCGGATGACACCTCTTCCCTCTGACCCCACAGACATCTCAGCCAAGCCCTGGTGGTCAGTCTTCATGCAGCAGCCAACAGTCCCCCATCAGCAACTATTCCAACAGTGGGCTCGAGCTTCCTCTGACCAATGGAGGTGGTGTGGGCGACCTCAGTGCCATCGATGAAACCCCAATCATGGACTCGACCATTTCCACTGCAACCACAGCCCTCGCTTTGCAAGCCCGGAGGAACCCAGCAGGGACCAAATGGATGGAGCATGTCAAACTAGAAAGGCTCAAACAAGTGAATGGAATGCTTCCACGACTGAACCCCATTCCACCCCCCAAAGCCCCTGTGGTCTCTCCTCTCATAGGACACGGTGAGTGACAGCCAGTCTTCGTGTCCTCCCAGGGGCAGGGTGGGGGGCACGTGGAGGGAGTTCTGTTCTTTCAGGGGCAGCCAGAGCACTGGAGCCGAACTGGGCCCATGGTTTTATATTTGCTCGTTTCCCCATCAGGCCAAACTGACGGTGGAACCACACCCATTAGCATGGCCTGTCTGGAGAGTGCCTATTTTAAAAGTAGGCAGCACAAGGAACAGAAAGTATGACTGTTGCAGAAAGTATGACTGGGCCTGACTCAGATTCTGATGCTGAAATCATAACTTTTTTTTTTTGAAATCATAACTGTTAGCCCAGGGTAAGGAAATCCCAGCCCCAGAGGCGTGTGGATTAGCACCTGTCTCCAGTGTCCAGGCTGCAGCCAGGAGGTTTGCAGCCACTTCGCCTGATGTTGACTCCATTCAAAGAAAACAACCTTTGCCACTGTCAGCCCCCCGTTAGTTTTTGTTTTTGAGTTTACGCTCTCGTCGCATATCCCCAGGGTGAGCCCCCTGCCCCCAACCCACCAACTCAGGTGCATTACACCTTTATAGGATGTCACAGAAGCCCTGAGTGTGGATAGGAGACTCATAGGATGCCTTCGGCCCGGGGACCTCCCGTAACTTGACCATCCCAGGACTCTTCACTTTGCCCTTGACCTACACCTGCGAAGGGGCTTGACTCATCCAGGGACACTTTAAGCCGGGGATCGGCCACATACAGCCTGCTGCCTGCTCTTGTAGATGAACTTTTATTGGTACCCAGCCTCATCTATCCCTTCAGTACACTCTTCGGCACTAAAGGGCAGGGGGGCAGTTCCGGAAACCAAATGCAATCACTGTTTGCCCGCACCTGTTTTGGGTTGTTTTTTGTTTTTTTGTCTTTTGGGGGCCACACCTGCGGCATATAGACGTTTTCAAGCTAGGGGTGGAATTGGAGCTGCAGCTTCCGGCCGACACCCCAGGCACAGCAACAGGGGATCCGAGCCACCTCTGTGACCTACACCACAGCTCCCGGCAATGCTGGGCCCTTAACCCACTGAGCGAGGCCAGGGGTCGAACCCGCACCCTCGTGGATACTAGTCCAATACGTTAACCACTGAGCCATGACAGGAAATCCCCGGTATCTGTTTTAAGTCATCCCCAAATGAACGCACCTTTCCCACGCTTTCCCTGTAGGCACGCAGCCGGGTACCAGCTGCAGTCTGGGCGGGCCCACGCCCCTTCTCCCGAACAGAAGCGACCTTTCTGGCGTGGACATCACCATGCTGAACGTGCTCAACCGGAGGGACAGCAGCACCAGCACCATCAGCTCCGCCTACCTGAGCAGCCGCCGCTCCTCCGGCATCTCCCCCTGCTTCTCCAGCCGCAGGTCCAGCGAGGCGTCCCAGGCCGAGGGCCGGCCCCAGAACGTGAGCGTGGCCGACTCGTACGACCCCATCTCCACGGACGCCTCGCGCAGGTCCAGCGAGGCCAGCCAGGGCGACGGCCTGCCGGGTCTGCTCAGCCTCACCCCCGCCCAGCAGTACCGCCTGAAAGCCAAGTACGCCGCCGCCACGGGCGGCCCGCCGCCCACGCCGCTGCCCAGCATGGAGAGGATGAGCCTCAAGACCAGGATGGCCCTGCTGGGCGAAGGCAGGGAGCCCGCGGGGACGCTGCCTCCCGTGCACCCTCCCCGGAGATGCAGCGACGGCGGGGCCCACGCTTACAGCCGGCGCCCTCTGCTGCCCCAGGACGCGCTGGGCAACGGCGTGAGAAGGGCCAGCGACCCGGTGAGGACGGTCTCGGAGAGCCTCTCCCTGCCCCGGGTACAGCGGTTCAACAGCCTTAACGGCTTCGGCCCCCCGGTGCTGCCGCCGTCGCTGGAAAAGCGTAACCTCGTGCTGCAGAACTACACGCGGCCCGACGGCGGCCAGTCCCGCCACTTCCGCTCGTCCCCCTGCCCCCCGAGCCTCACTGAGAACGTCACCATGGAGTCCCTGACCCTGGACGCCGACGTGAACCTGAACGACGAGGATCTCCTGCCTGACGACGTGGTGCAGTATTTAAATTCGCAGAACCAGGCAGGGTGTGAGCCGCCCTTCCCCAGCGCCATCTCCGACGACGGCAAAGTGCCCCACGGGCCCGGCTTGGGGAGCGGGCCCAACGACTTTGACCCCCTCGGGCTGCCCGACGGCCACGCCAGCCACCCCGGCCAGCAGTACCGAGGGCTGGAGCCGCCCTGCACCGATGCCAGTAAATCCGACCTGCCTATCCAGTGGAACGAAGTCAGCTCGGGCAGCGCCGACCTGTCCTCCTCCAAGCTCAAGTGCGGCCAGCGGTCCACGGTGCAGCAGGCCCGAGGCTTCGGGGTGTACAGCAGCGTGGGCGTCCACCCACTGAATTCCTTGAGGAGCGGGGCTGGCCCAGCTGGGGGGTATCCGACCCTTGGGGAGCACGGCGGCCCCTTCGGTGGCCCGGAGCACGTGGGGAGCCACGGCGGAGGGGCTGGTACCAACGGAAACGCCTTCCACGAACAGCCCTGTAAGGCCCAGCAGTACGGGAACTGCCTCGCCAGGCAGCCCGGCGCCCCCAGCTTGCTCGATGCTGGGATCCAGGCGGCAAAGCTGAAAAGCAGCAGCAGCAGCATGCAAGGGAGCGGGGCCCAGCCAGATTTTGGCCTGTTGGTGGCGCCGAATGAGTCAGCTGGCGGCCCCGGGAACGGCATGCCCACCCAAGAGCCGGCGGGACAGGGGTACCTGGCCCATCAGCTCCTCGGCGACAGCATGCTCCCCCAGGGCCCAGGCCGCCCCGCGCAGCACATGCTAGGGCAGGGTGGCGGCACCTCACAGCTCCACATCTACCAGGGGCCGGAGAGCGGCCTGCCGGGGCCTCCCAACATCGGCGGCCAGCTGTCCAGCGTGGCGGGCGTCAGGGGCTACCAGCCATGTGCCGGCTACGGGGGCAGCCGGCGCCAGGCCGGGCCGAGGGGCAGCCTGGCTCTGCCGGCGGGACAGCTCAGCCACACGAGTCAGGTCTGCAGGGTGAACGGCATCAAGACGGAGATGCCAGGACAGTGCCACCCACTCTGTTCCAGCGCGCAGAGTTACTCTGGTCAGTTCTATGACCGCCCCGTTGGCTTCAGTCAGCAAGACACGAAAACCGGTTCCTTCTCCATTTCAGAAGCCAACTGCCTGCTCCAGGGAACCAGTGCCGAAAACTCTGAGTTGCTCTCCCCAGGTGCTAACCAGGTGACCAGCACAGTCGACAGCCTCGACAGCCATGACCTGGAAGGGGTGCAGATCGATTTCGATGCCATCCTAGACGACGGGGACCACGCCAGCCTGATGTCGGGAGCCCTGAGCCCGAGCATCATCCAGAACCTTTCTCATAGCTCCTCCCGCCTCACGACACCGCGTGCGGCTCTGCCACTGCCGGCGCTGCCGCTGAGCACCACCAACATGGCCATAGGGGACATGAGTTCGCTACTGACCTCCCTTGCGGAAGAAAGCAAATTCCTTGCAGTTATGCAGTAGGCGTTAGGAAACGAGGACCGCCAAGAGACCTGAGACTTTAGGAGTTTCAAAGATGAAATGGACCCTTTTTTTAATTTTTTTTGCTAGGTTTTTTTTTTTTTTTAGATCTGTATGTATTTTAGCAATCTCATGTCACCCGACTGGGATGTGTCTCAAGTTTATTCCTTTTATGGAAAAGGACTGAAAAAAAAAACCCTAAAGTATTCTAGGGAGAAACTGTCTTCCATTTCAGTTTTGAATCAGTATTGTTACACTCGAAACACCTTCTTTTTTTTTTTTCTTTTTTTGGAAACTGTAAGCCCGCTCCCTGCCCTCCCCCCCTTTTTTTAGTAAACCGCTGTCAATGTGTGACGTGCACGTTCTTTCTTTTCGGAGAGAGGTCAGATGAAAGGATTTGACGTGTTTCTCTGTGACTCCCGAGGAATAGGAGTGGGTGGGGTTTTGACCCAGGGGTTTCCCTTCCAGCTTTTTACAGCTCCCTTCACATAGGCTCAGCATTCGTGTGGCTGTGTTTCGTTTCTTTCGTTTTTTAATTCCCACGTCGGGCACCAGCCTCGGCTCGTGGATAGCGAGTTGGGGGATTGTTTTCGGATACGCCCTGGAGCACAGGTGACAGGTTTTTCGAGGATGCTCCTTGACCCCAGTTCGGTTCAGGTCATGCTTCCGAGAGATGTACACAGGTGGAAAATCTGGGGCTCTTGCAGAATTGATTTGCTCACCGTTAGGGTTGGAAATTCTTCCTGTCCGCACGTGTGCTTCGGGTGGGTTCATCTCTATGGTCAGTTCTCAGTTCTCGACACTGAGTCCCTGCCCTCTCTCTTTGTGAACACCAGGTGCTGTTCCGGGGAGAGAGAGGAAGAATACTGGGTGACACTTAGACCTGTGGTCACTGTCCTCTGGTAGGAAGTAGACGGATCACAGATTCAAGCTATTATGTAGAAGTAGTTTGGGGCTGCATTTGTTGATTACTTCCGTCTCCTGGCGCACCACCATTGATAACTGAGAACTGAGAATTGATTGCGTATGGTTCTGAGTATAGAGTGTACTTAACCCCAGAGCCAGCTGTGTCATTAACTTACATTAATTCCACTCTAGCAAAAGAGTATTTCTATTCTAAGTGCCCCTGCTTTAGGGGATTGAGAAAATTTAGCTGTAAAAGAAAAAAAAAGTCACAGAGATTATTTGGAATAAATTGCTTCATTTTTTTTTTGCTTTTTAGGGCCACACTTGTGGCATTTGGAGGTTCCCAGGCTAGGGGGTCTAATCGTAGCTATAGCTGCCGGCCTACATCCACAGCAATGCTGGATTTGAGCCACATCTGCAACCTACACTACAGCTCACAGCCAATGCTGGATCCTTAACCCAGTGAGCAAGGCCAGGGATCGAACCCGCAACCTCATGGTTCCTGGTCGGATTTGCTTCTAGTGCGCCACGGTGGGAACTCCAAACATTTTAGTATTGAGAGGTACTAAGAAAGAAGTTTAGTACTCTGTGCAGAGACCTTTTTTTATAACCAGTCTAGGGAATAATGCATCCGTTCAAGACGCTTGTCTTTAATGTGGACTTAATCTGGACTTCTGTTTTGGATTAAAACATTTCAGGATTTTGAAAGTACAGCTCCTTCCCGCGTGCGGTTGCTCCACGTGAAAGACATACTGTGTGTGCACAGACTACGTGGGTTATCCAGCATTTTACTCTTAAAAATATGTACACTACGAAACGAGGACACTGACTCCTCAAGCTACCTGCTGTATTCTGTCCCATTGACCCTGGAGGTGCATTTATCCAGAGGGATTCGTGAGTCCATTAGGTGGCATTTACCCTGTACTCATGCCATTTAAATTAGTAGGAGACAAAATCAAGAGTCCCCTCGTGGTTAAGGCTCCAGTGTTGTCACTGCTGTGACGAGGGTTCGACCCCTGGCCCGGGGAAGTTCTGGATGCCATGGGTGTGGCCAAAAATAAACATAAAAATAAAAGATTAGCATTAGACAAAAATCAAATAAAATATCATATAATAGAAAGAATATTGGGACCAGTCCGTTTTTCTCATGTTTATGTTCAGCCTTGTGGACCACGAATCCCAGTGTGGAGGTAAAATTGCCCTTTGGGACTTGGCGGCTCAGAGGGTTGTGTTTGCGTTCCCCTCGATGCGAGCGGAAGGAAGCTGAGGTTCTCCTGCCCCCCACCCCGCCCCCGCCCCGTGCAGCTCCTTGGAAGTCAAAGGCTGCCTCCGCTTTGGAACAGAGCCCCAAATCAGGAGACAGGTAGTGATCTGAACAAGCGGAGTTCTGTCTGCCACTTTTCAGTGGAATGATCGAGGCATTTTCCCATGTTCCTCAAATGGGTCAGGTTCTGGTCACAAAATCAGTAACCCCTCCCCCGAAGCTCCTTTTGCCATGAGCTCCGAATCTCCAGGTCCTGG
>PVHT021183645.1:1654883-1746687 GCA_004024745.2 Catagonus wagneri
GCTAGCCTTTCTGGATGCGCGTTTCTCAGTCACCACGATTTCCCGTGTCACCTTTGCGCTCCCCGGAAGGATGAGCCTCTGCTGGTTCCTCTGGTTCCCGGTCACACTCCGGGGCTGCCCCCCTTACCTCTTTCCCTTGCTCCTGCCTCTGGACTTGTAGGAGACGCTCGCTCGAGCTGTGGCTCGGTGTTTGGCTTCTCTCAATGTGGAAAACTCAAAAGGATGGAGGGGCGGGAGAGGACAGTGGTCTCTTCCAGGCTGATGATCTGTCGTGACGGGCAGTGGAAGGAAGACCTTTTGGGGTCACGTACAAATGTTCCGTCCGGATGGGGGTCTCTGTAGACCTGGCACCTCCCGTGATGGGACCTACCGCCAGCCTCCAACCTCCTCTCCACCTCTCTGACCCTGGCAGGTCGGGAGCTATCACCAGCTCTCCAGGCTTACATCTTACTTTTTAACGCAGGCTCATACACGGTACTGCTGTTCGACACCTGTGTTAAACGCGTTTTTCCTTGTCAATCACCTTGTTTTCTTTTTTAAAGACCTGATGGGACTGCCCCTGCTCCTCACACATTGGCTCACCCTCTGGAGCCACAGAGTTTTGATTCTTGCGATGTATGTGCCTTATTTTATGTTAATCTCGTCGAAGCGAGGGACCTCTTGATGGCACCCTGTCAGGGCTCGAGGCTGCGTGCTCCCCGGCCGAGAGCACACGGTTGCAGCGGAGTCTGAGCTGTCTTGTAACCCGGCTTCCCGTGTGGTTTGGAACTGATCGGAGGAGGTCCTCTTCTGATAAGTTACGGCTGTGTGTCCTGCAAACGTGTAAGATAAAAATCCAAGTTCGTTGTTTTCACCTTTTTTAGATTTTTTTAAAAAAATAAAATGTGTAATCCTTTTTTAAAAGAAACATGTGTAAATACATTTAAGTATTGTAGGCATAGTGTTCGGATGTGGCCAGCCCCGGGCCTTCCCCGGAGCAGCGTGCAGCCCCTGCAATGCCCACCACCCCACACCCCGACCCCCCTCCAGCCTGGGGCTGCTGCCTCGCCACAGATGGACTGTACTTTTGCTTTCAGAACCACTTAGTCTTTTTGTAACAAAGAGAAAGAACAATGTTTCTTACGATGTCAATAAAAAACTCTTTGTACGGAACATTTTTCGTTGCTTATTTAATTTAATGCATCCTTGACTGGAAAAAGGACTCTCTTTGGGGAAAGGCAGACAGAACCTGAGCTGGGACCCAGGCCCACCCCTCCCTGCCCCACACACAAGCTGAGCGAGCTTTTGGTCTGGGCCCAGACTCCTTATCCTTAAAGTGGAGAATGAGGCAGTACACCCTGCTAGTGGGGTACAAGGAGCGGCACCGGGGAGGCACGCCAGGTGGAGCCGTGGTTGTGGTTCTTAATTTGATCTCTTTGCCAAACTGTAAGAGGAAGGACACGAATAGGTGTAATGTCTAACCACTTGTCCCTCTTTTATATATTAGCCTCTCATTTCTGAGATACCCTAACATGGGTTAAGAGAAAATTTGATGTGGTCAAAGCCTACTTTTATGTGGTTTTTAGTAACTGACATTGGACAGAACTAGAACCTATTACTCTCACTTGTCTTTCCTCATCAGTTTGTGGTGGTTTTCTCCACATCACTCTAAAAGACCTGAAAAAGGGGTTCCTCTTTCTGAGTAGCACCTGGTATCCTTTGAGCCACCAGCTGAGGGCACTGGTTGATGCTGGGCAGGACAGGTGGTTCAGGGCTGCCGAGATGGCTGCAGCCCTCACACACATGCACACAGGGGCACACACACGCATGCATAGGTACATCTATCAGCGTGTGTTCTGGGGAAGCTCTCATCCCATGAGTGATGAAGATTTCCCTCCCTGACCTCTAGCAGGAATTTTCCAGTCTTAGGGAATGCTTCATGCTTTCCTCATTCACGAGGGAGAACTCCAGCCATAAATCCAAAATTCTTGGCCTTCAAAACTAGATCCTTCATACAAGGTGCCCAAAATGCACTCAGAAAAAAAAAATAGGAATCTATGCCCTGTCCTAGGCATAAATCATCAGCTTACAAAGAAGCATGCCACACAGCAAGTCAAAATAAAATAAGAGAGTGGGACACTCCTACTGTGGTGCAGAGGGCTGGGCCAGTGCCGGTTCAATGCTCGGCCCCAGCACAGCGGGTTAAGGATCTGGCATTGCCATGGCTGTGGCGTAGGTTGCAGCTGTGACTCAGATTTGATCCCTGTCCTGGGAACTTTCATATGCCTCAGGTGCAGCAAAAAAAAGAAAAAATAAATAAAATAAATAAGAGAAATAAGGAAAAGCAGGAAATGGGGTACACCCAGGAATCAGGCATCCAACAGACTCCTGTTAAGTTCCTGTGAGCAGGGAACAGCCACCACGCACAGCTTTGTTTTTTCCTCTCCTATGAAAGAGACATGAAGGAAGCAGAGTCTGAAGTAAGATGGCAGAGCTACAATACATTTGGTATTTTGTAAGGATTTGTATTAAGTAATTTTGGTTCAAAGATGTTATATATT
Source organism: Catagonus wagneri (assembly GCA_004024745.2). Lineage (NCBI taxonomy): Eukaryota > Metazoa > Chordata > Mammalia > Artiodactyla > Tayassuidae > Catagonus > Catagonus wagneri. Next base: position 1,657,424 of record PVHT021183645.1, read on the forward strand.
ACCCAAATAAGAGTATAATAGGAGAATGCTAGAATAAGATGGAAAACGTAACCAAGTGCCTACATGTTTTATTCATCTCTTTTCCCTTCATGGCTTTCTCTTTGTTTTCTTGGCGGTTTTTCCCCTTTGGTTTGGGAGAAAAATAAATTGTCTGAGTAAGTCTGAAGATCTAATTGGCTTTATTAAACTGTTCCTGAATTGGGCAGCATCTCATCTAAGAAGCAGAAAGAGAACCTGAGAGGTTGAACACAATTGGAAGGCTTTTTGGGGGAGGCACCTGAGACATGGGGAAGTTTCAGGGCCAGGGATCAAACCCAGGCCGCAGATATAACCAGAGCCACAACAGTGATAATACCGCATCCTTAACCAAAAGTGGAAGGCTTTTGTGGAAAGGAGTGTGGGACAAGAAAGTCATCAACAGGAGAAAATTGGAAGTTCATTGGAGGAAAGTAAGAGTCGGAGTGATGACGGCTCCTCATTGGCTGAGCTGCATTTCCATCTGCTGGGTTTGTTGATGGGCAGGAAGTAGGTCTTTCTTCTTCCTGGTAGACTACTTCCTGTTTGGGAGTCCAAGCCAGTCCCCTCCGGTTGCTTGGTTGGGATCTGTAGTCGACATCCTCCTGTTTGGGATGCTTGGCAAGCAGTGGTGGACCCTTCCCACTCCAATTTTCTTTCCTAAGCCAGTGATCAAATCTGAGCTACAGCTGCAGGTACAGCAATGCTGGGTCCTTTAAGCCACGACAGGCACAGGATCAAACCCATAGCAACCTGAGCCACTGCAGTCAGGTTCTCAACACACTGTGCCGTGGTGGGAACTCCCCTACTCCAATTTTCACTGAGGTTTCCCTTTTATTAATTTTCACAGATTTTTCTTTATAATATATCTAGTATTCCAAATACAGACTGAGCTCATATCTCCTTTAATATTAGCTTTTTTATTTTGGAAAAAAAGTCCATTATATCAGTACACACCTAGTATGCCTTCTCTATCGAGTTCTTCAAACTCTTCTCTATTTTTAGGAACAGCAATAGAATCTAGAATCTGGATTTAGGTTGTTTTTTTTTTTCTCCCCATATATTTTGTGGCCACAGGCATAGCCCATGCTTTTCCGGCAGAGGCATGGAATCTTAGGTTCTACAAATTGTCTCACCAGTCCCTGTATCTTCCCCTTCCTCCTGCACTGCTTCCTCCTGCACTGCTTCCATCCTTCTTTTGCTGGGTTACGATGGTTCCTGCCTCTAGAGAACTTACAGTTTACCTGGGGATACCGGACAGGTAATAGTCACATGTTCCATTAATTCAACCTTAATGTCCCACTAAGATTCCTTGATAGGATCTAGAGATGGAAAGAAGAATGAAGCAATGGTCCACAGGCTTGTACCTCAGTGGGAGGAACAGATGTGTAACCAGAGAATTCAGTGGCATGCCCTAACGGGAGACATTCAAGGGCAAGTTCATTTATCTGAGGTGCATGTGGCAGGGCTTCTCAACCTCAGCGTTATTGACTTTGAGGGCCAGATAACTCTTTGCTGTTGGCGGTTTAGCAGCACACCTAGCCAATACCTACTAGAGGCCAGTACCACCGCTCCCCAAGCTGTAACATAGCCACGAGGATTTTTCTTGTGGCTGCTCACCTTCCTTTCTTCCAATATTCCTTGGAGAGAAAATGGGTCCAGACTGAGGGGTTCTGGTTGAAGGAGTGAAAATACCAGTAAAGACATACCATAGGCAGGTGCCCAGAAGAGAGATTCAAGTTACCCACCCAGACCTGCGAGCCTTTGGTTTCCAGGTGACAGAGGAAGCAAAGGGTAAGGAGGACCAGTAACAGGCATAGGTGTAGAATGAGAGGAGGACCAAGCAAGCCCCAAGGAAGGCTGGCCCCACTGGACCAGGAGATGGGGGCACTCGTGTGAGGCTGGACGGAGGGGGAGGGAAGGGGGAGGTCAGAGAGCAGGAGACGTCAGGACAGTTCGAAACAACACGCAGGTCCAGGAACACATGGGCTGAAAAATCCTGGCTTTGAGAGTCAGGAGACCCCTCACAACCACTGAGGATCAGATGACACGTAACCCAGAGGGGAAGCTGGTGGCCTCTTCATCGTGCTAGATGGAGAGGGACTAAGACACACGTTCCCACTGAGAAAGGGAAAGCCCTGCGGTGAAGCTGTGACATGACATTTTCTGTCCTCTAAGAGACCTTACCATTTCAGTGGTGCTGGGAGCGCCTTGGAGAGCAGGCAGAACTTTATTTCCAAGGAAAAGGAAGGACACGGGAAAGCTGGATTTTTCTTGTGGCTGCTCCGCTTCCTTTCTTCCAATTTTTCCTTTTTTCCTTCTCCCCCGCCCCACCTTCCTTCCTCCTTGAATGCAAAAGGTTTGAGCCTGTCAGTCCTCCATCGGGAAAGAGGCAGGAGAGAAGAGATGCTTGATGTCACAGGAACCGAGCAAGCATCATCTGAGCTCCCGGATCACGGGACGGAAGCCTCTCCTGGCAACTGAGGGGAGGAGGGAGGCTCCAGGCGGGTTTAGACAGATGTGCGGATCAGGCAGGGGAGGCCAAGGGGCGGAGGGGACTCAGCAGCCGCTTCGACCCGTGAAGTCCCGCCTGGTCTGGCCCGTGTCGGGAAGGCCAATGAGCTTGAACCGGGCTTCAGAACCAGTGAGAGGGAGGAAGACAGTGGAAGATAACAAGGGAACAGCCTGAAGCTGGGCGAGGCTCACCAGTTCTAGCCACTGCTCCATCCCGGCAGGGTCCAGATTCGACTTACTGGGGCCAAGACACAAGCTGGAGATAACTGTCATCTTTGCAGGGAAAAAAATTTTTTTTTTCTTTATAGGGCTGCAGCTGCAGCATATAGAAGTTCCCAGGCTGTGCCACCGCAGCCGCAGCAACGCCAGATCCGAGTTGCATCTTTGACCTACACCACAGCTCACAGCAACGCCAGATCCTTAACCCACTGAGCGAGGCCAGGGATCGAACCTGCATCCTCAGGGATACTATGTCTGGGTTCTTAACCCACAACGGAAACTCTGAAAATAACTTTTAAAAAGACATTTTAGCAAGTGGAAGGCAGAGCTAGTGGAGGCAAGGCTCTTGGACTCACACTGGGTTGAGAGGCAGGGCCTTAGGGAAGCAGACTAGCGACCACTGAGGGCCCCCATCATTCTCCCCTCATCTCCCAGGAGGTGGGCTCCAGCCCAGCCCAGCAAAGGCAGAGCAAGGCCAAGGGAGGCGAGGCCCTGGCTTTTCACCAAGTGAGCAAGTTTCTAGGTAAGACTGCACAGGGGTTTTTGTTGTTGTTGTTTTGTTTTTTGTGTGTGTTTCTATTTCTTTTGTTTGCTTGTTCTTGTTTTATTTGTTAGGGAAGTATTTTAACCATGGAACAGACTCCTTTCCTGCTCTTACTTCTGCTTCCACCTGCCGCAGCTCTGCAGGGCTGGGCTCACACACACCTCCCCCTCGCTCCTACGGCCGCTCCTATTTCAGCCTTCGCCACCCGGCCAGGCTCAGTAAAAAGCGAGGTGGGCTGGCCAGCGGGAGGGCCAAGCTGGAAGGAGCCCCACAGCCCCGGAGGCCCCACGAGCCTCCCCCCAGGGCCAGGCCGTCGGGAGAGAGGCCAGGTCGGCCTTCACTGAGCTGGGGCGGGGGTTGGGGGGCAGGTGCATTGGCGCTGCTCCCCACCCCCAACGCCCTCAGACTGGGCTTCTGCTTCTTCCTCACATGCGCACCGAAGAAAGACTCCCGGTCACTGAAGTGAGAAACCGTGAACCCACCAGCATGTCCCTGCTCTTACAAAAGCCAGCGTTAGCCTGAGCGGGTATGGCACAGTCTCCGTGCCTGAACCACAGCAATCACCTACGCCACCCCCAAGATGCCATTGGTAGTGTTTTTGCTTTTATTGATCGGTGGTTTGGGCTGAGCCTGTAGCCTGTGGAAATTCCCAGGCCAGGGATCGAACCTGTGCCACGGCAGTGACAACGCCAGATCCTTAACTCACTCTGCCACCAGGGAACTCCTTATTTCTCCCATATGGTAGTTTTGACCCAGTGCATTACTCCTGGTGTTCTCCTAATTCTCCGCCAGCGGGAGGGCTAAGGAACCCTTGGTTTACCTTCTCTGAGGTTGGGGGGGGGGGAGGCAGGAGAGAAACACGCAGCTGATGCTCCTTCTCTGGGGGGACCCACCTTCAAGCCCCACCCCACCCCGCCGGGTCCCCTAAGGAGGCTGGGAAGAGAACTGCTGAGAGCCTCCCGGCAAGGCTCCAGACCAGTGACCGCCCCCCCCCCCCGCCACCCCCGCAGCCCAGAGGCTTCCTGTGCTCAGAAATTCTCCAGCCCACGTGACCCGATGGGACCCGTGCTCAGCAGTTGGACTCTGGCTCCGCCCAGCTGGCAGGCCCGGGCCCGCAGCCCTTGGGGCTCGCCCGGGCCAGGATCGCTGCGGAGGTGTGATCCACCGAGTTCCCAGAGGAAAGGGAAGCAGCCAGCTGGCAGAGGGTTTCTGAACAGTCAGGCCAAGGAATTCCATTGCTATTTGGACAGAGATGAGCCGCTAGCTCCCTCCCTCCCTCCTCCTCCACTCGCTCAGGCTGCGAGCTGGAGCCCAGATGGAGCCGGGCCAGGGCTTGGTTTGGGGGACACAAGGAAGGATCCAGGCTGCTTCGCTGACCAAGATAAGGGTCTGTGGCCTGGCCCCAGTGACCCAGGGCAAAGAAATACCTGCATTTGCATTTGTTTCCTTTGCTTTCATTTTTGTGGCCGTGCCCGTGGCATGAAGAAGTTCCTGGGTCGGGATCGAACCCACGCCACAGCAGTGACCCAAGCCACAGCAGGGACAATGCTGGATCCTTACCTGCTAAGCCACCAGGGAATTTTAGCACCTGCGTTTTCATTTGAAGATGGTTCTGACACCACCTGATGTTTATCCCAAACACGCCTTGATGAATGTGCCCAGAGGTGATTTTTTTAATAAGCAGCCAATTTGGTAGGCAAAAAGAACACTGGCTAAGCAGCCAGCCCACTGTGTATGTCACAGCTCAAGGACTGTCTAGGCTCCCGAACAGATTTCTCCCTCCTGCACCCTGGCTGTCTGTCTCAGGCTCTCTGAGTGACTCCCAGTTATGGATTCTTTGCACAGCCATTCTGAACCCTGCTACACTTAAGAAATTAGCTGCAAGAATTCCTGCTGTGGCTCAGAGGGTGATGAACCCAACTAGTATCCAGGAGGATGCGATTTCAACCCCTGGCCTCGCTCAGTGGGTTAAAGGTCTGAGGGTCGCCATGACCTGCAGTGTAGGTCAAAGACATGGCTGGGATCCTGCATTGCTGTGGCTGTGGTGTAGGTCGGCAGCTGCAGCTCCTGTTTGAGCCCTAGCCTGGGAACGTCCATGAATCCAGGCCCCCAGACCTCTTATTTGACCTACATCCTTACACAGATGAAGTCATGGGCCACCATGGTAAGTATTTTCCCAATCTGAAGAACCCCACCCACCCTCGAGCGTAGATCAATGTGTCACTTGAATTGAGGTGACAGGTAACAGGGTGATTGTCCTCTTTTACTCACCTCTGCCCTACCTGCAGGGCAAACAAACCACCTTCTCTCTGAGTTCCCGAGGCAGCTGGGAGAAGAACAGAATGTTCCGGACTTTCAAGGCAGAGGTTAAGGAACAGCCTTTCCTTGGGTTGCCTTGACCCAGGCTGCCTTCGCTGGCTGTGCAGTTCTGGACGGTTCAGTATCACTTCCCACTCTTCGGACTGCAAGGCCGGCGGCTTCCAACATGGAGACCGTCCAGCCTGTTGGAAGCGCCTTCTGAGGCTCTGCTCCTAAATCAAGTGGGCTTAACATTCGGCCAAAAGGAAGGTTTTCGAAAATAAGCTGATTTCCATCCATCCCTGCTGGTCTTGCGTGCTAGGATTCTGACTTCATTCAGACACAGGGGTTCCCCTTCAAAGAAAAAGTACAAAGTGGGTGAGGGGGAGGGGAGGCTAGGACCCGACCCCCAGATGGGGTCTCGCGAGTCAGTTCTGTCCCCTCCCCTGGATGGTGACGTTGGAGCAGAGACCCCACAGGTTAAGACTTCAGCCCTGGAGTTCCCATCATGACGCAGTGGAAACGAATCTGATTAGTATCCATGGGGATTCGGGTTCGATCCCTGCCCTCGCTCAGTGGGGTTAAGGATCCAGCATTGCCATGAGCTGTGGTGCAGGTCATAGATGCGGCTCGGATCCCCCGTTGCTGTGGCTGTGGTGTAGGCTGTCAGCTGTAGCTCCGATTCGACCCCTAGCCTGGGAACTTCCATTCTTGGCAGGTGCAGCCCTACGGGAAAAAAAAAAAAAGACTTCAGTCCTCGGCAAGACCGCCCCCACTGCAGACAGAAGCCAGCCATAAGGTCAAGGGTTCCCAGATCAGCAGTACTTCTGACCAAACTGGTTACAAATTTAGGGATCCCCAAGAACCCCTGGGATGGATAATTCTCTGAAAGGACTCACAATTCAGGCAAGCTCTGTACTTACCTTTGCAGTTTTAGCATAAAGGATGCAACTCCGTAGGAGTTCTCTGGTGGCTCAGCGGGTTAAGGATCCAGGGTTGTCATTCCTGTGACTCTGGTTATTGTTGCTGTGCTGCAGGTTCAATCCCTGGCCCAGGAACTTCCAGATGCCCCGGGCGCAGCCAAATACGTTTAAAAAAAAAAAAAAAGGGATGTGACCGAGGAACAGCCAAAACGAATGAGGGCATGTGCATGTTTAGGATGAGGTCTGGGGAGGATCCCGAACGCAGAGCTTCTGTGTCTGTAGAGTCAGGGACTTGCCTTCTGGACACATCGAGAAGCTCCCCTGAGCAGTTCCTGCTCCTCTGAGCTTGGCTGCCTTTAGTTTTACCGCCTCTAATCACAGGGCTCCCAGTGGCAGTGTTTATGCAGAAACCTTCCAAAACCATTGGGGTTCGGCTGCATTGCTTTGTGTTTTCAGAGTTCCCGGCTCCTGGAGCCTCGGCGAGGTTGAGTGGTAATTATGACACTCACAGACTCCATGACAACCCAACACTCGATTTTTCATCTCAAACTCTCACAACAACCCTGCTATTCTCACCATCATTTTATTTATTTATTTATTTATTTATTTATTTATTTATTTATTGCTGCGCCTGTGGTACACAGAAGTTCCCAGGTCAGGGATCAAACCCATGCCACTGCAGGAACCAGAGCCACAGAAGTGACAACATCCGATCCTTAACCCTTGGAGCCGCAAGGGAACTCTTTTCAAGACCGTTTTAAAAAATGAAGAAAGGGGAGTTCCTGTTGTGGCTCAGCAGGTTAAGAACCCGACATAGTGTCTGTGAGGGTGCGGGTTCAATCCCCGGTCTCACTCAATGGGTTAAGGAGCTGGTGTTGCTGTGAGTTGTGGTGTAGGTTGCAGACGCGCCTCGGATCCCGCGTTGCTGTGGCTGTGGTGAAGGCCGGCAGCTACAGCTCCTGTAAGACCCCTAGCCTAGGAACCTCCATATGCTGCGGGTGCGGCCTTGAAAAGACAAAGGAAAAAAAATGAAGAAAGGAAGAGGGAGAAGTGACGTTATCTGCCTGAGGTCACTTAGCCAGCAACAGCCAGAACCGAGATCTCCGTGCTTGCCATTTGGGGAATCAAGACATGGCAATACTGGTCACGGAGGGGCATGGTGACGGCCACACTCTCTGAATTCAGAGGCAGGGAGTGTGTCCGTCCACTTGGAGGTGGGCGGGTGTGGCCCCTGCCCGCTATGGGTGCTATTATGTCAGCTGTTGGACCTCTGGCCTGCTGACGTCACCGCGCCTCAGTGTCCTCACCTGTGAAACAAGACGACGTGGGACTGAGCTCATGGAGCGCCTGAGAATGAGGTGAGCTGCGTCTTGTGGGGAGCTCAAGGCACCAGGCAAGCGGTGTGTAAATGTTCCAGACATCAGCAGGCAGGGCTTCCAAACGAGAGAAGGTGGGGGCTGGCAGGGGTCCTTTCGGAAGATGAAGTGGTGGAAGAAGCTACAGGACTGGTAGTGGACGCCAAGGATGGCGGCAGAAATCGGCAAGTCTGGATAGAAAACGAGTAGACAGAGGATCCACAAAAGTGAAGACTCAGGGCGTGACCCCCGATGAGGGAACCTGGACTTGAACCAAAGGACCAGAACTGAGGGAAGACAGCAGGTAAGCTGGGGGTGTGCTTCGGGAGAGAATTTAGCCAGTGGTACCCAGTCTAGAAGTCATGGCTTTGAAAGTGAGGAAGCCCCGGAGTTCCCGTCGTGGCTCAGTGGTTAATGAATCCGTCTAGGAACCATGAGGTTGTGGGTTCGATCCCTGGCCTCCCTCAGTGGGTTAAGAATCCTGCGTTGCCGTGAGCTGCGGTGTAGGTTGCAGATGCGGCTCGGATCCTGCGTTGCTGTGGCTGTGGCGTACAGCTCCGATTAGACCCCTAGCCTGGGAACCTCCATATGCTGCGAATGTGGTCCTAGAAAAGGCAAAAGGACAATAAATAAATAAACAAACAAATAATAAAATTAAAAAGAAAAAAAAAGAAAGCGAGGAAGCCCCCTACGCAATGAGAACAGGCTGGCCTTGGGGAGTTTAGGGTCCAGTGGAAGGGTCTGTTGCACAGAGATGTTAAAGGAGAAATTTCTAGCCCTCTGCTGCCATCTCCAGTTCCCCATGTCTAGGAGATAAAAGAAAGCAGAGTGTATTTTCAGAATACTCGGCCAGCAGACACACTTTCTAAAATCTGACTGCCACTTTTCTCCCTCTCTGCACAGTCCCTTCACCACACATTTGGAGACCCCACCACCACCACCACGGGCACAGCCAACCTGGAGGGCTTGGGATAGCGGCTTCCTAATTAGAGGGCAAAACTGAAATGCTTCCGCCCCTTCATCCCATGCTGCTGCCGCCACCTCCTGGTGGAGTTAGGAATTACACTCATTCCACAGTTCGGAGCCCCCAAGCCGGCCTTCACCTCTGCCCTCTGGACTGATGGGCAAAGGAGAGAAAGACCCAACACAGAGGAAACATCCCCCTCTTAGAAACCGTAAAGTAAGGACTGAACGTTATGTAAAAAATGGCATCTTTGGAGATGGTTCAAACGTGCTTGGGATTCTAAATTTTAGCATTACCATGAAACATTGAGAAAAGTATCTTTTTTTGCTGCTGCTGCAGCTTCCCTTTACCACAAAGACACTGTTTTCGTTTTATACTAAATATAAACAGGAGGGCTCCCCTGGGCTGCCTGGGATGGAGAGGCGGCTGTGAGGCGGCCAAGGCCCCAGGGCTGACCACACCTGTGTAGAGTCTGATCACTGAGCTACCCAGTCACGTGGACCAACAGAGCGCTCAACCTCCCTGCTGACTCTGGCCGCCCAAGTCCCTGGAATGATTAAATCCAGTATTTCCTAGTGTGTCCACATGTATTCATCATTTCCTTTCTCTGTTTAGAGCTGTGGCTCCCTTTATTTATTTATTTAATTGTTTTGGTTTGCTTCTTAAGGCATATGGAAGTTTCCAGGCTAGGGGCTGAATCGGAGCTGCCCTGCCAGCCAGTGTCACAGCCATAGCAATGCAGGATCCGAGCAGCGTCTGTGATGACCTACGCCACAGCTCAGGGCAACGCAGGATCCTTATCTCACTGAGTGAGGCCAGGGATCGAACCCGCATCCTCACCGATACTAGTCGGACTCATTACCGCTGAGCCATAACAGGAACTGCTGTGGTTCCCTTTATTTTGGATAGTACAAACAGGTCGCCCTTGGTCAGACTCAGAGAAAAAGGGTTAGGAGCCTACAGTTACAATCTGAAGAGGATGAACTTCGAAACCACCGCTATGCATTTGAGTGCGCCCCCTGGAGGCACAAGTGGTTTTGCATGAGTTATGTAACCTATGAGCCTCTGTTTCCTTTTCTGTAAAATGGGGGTGTTTATAGCTAGCAGAGGGGTCGTAAGGATCAAACGAGGTATGTTTTCTCTCTTGCCCACCCACCCTAAACCTCTCAGCGGGGTTCTTCTCCCCTCATTCCCTTGACGGCTTAAGCTAACGGGGTGTGACCCCCCTATATTCATGCCCAGGCAATTTTTTCCAACGTGGATGTAAGTGAAATCGCCACAATCAGAAGCATGTGACTCTGCCTCCAAAAGAAAAGGACAGGTTCAGGTCACGGTGACAACCACAGGTCCTGGCGATGAGCACGTGTGGTCTGGAGGAAGCCCAGGGATGAGCAATTCGGGGATCTGAAGAGCAGCAGAAGGTAAGAGAAACCAAGGCCGGCGCCCAAGGCTCCCTACCTGGTCTTACTGAGCGAGGCCAGGTGCTCAGCCGGGGTGAGGTCAGAGTTCATGCGTCTGTCGGTTCCCTGGGCTTGCCCGCCCCACCCCCATCCCCGGGGACAGCAGAGCGGGGCGAGAGGGTTACAGACCCAGAGGGAGCAGGGTCTCTTGAATTGCGCCCAGATGTGCAGGGTGAGCTGCATCTGTACGTGGGCGGCAGGTATGGGCGCAGGTAGCAAGGACCGGGGAGGGGAGGTGCGAGGGGGCAGAACAAGGTCACGGGCAGCCCAGGTGAGACGCTGCAGCCCAGGTGCGGGGGCGGGGGGCGGAGGAAAGAAGCCCTTGGCAGGGACGCGGTGGGGTGGGGTGGCGAGGACGATGAAAGTTCCTGGGGCCATGCTGAGTCGAGGAGGACTTTCGTGATTTTCTGCTGGGTGGGACAACGGCGAGAGAGAGAGAGAGAGAGAGAGAGAGAGAGAGAAAAGCGAAACGCAATAGAGTGCCCCAGACAGGACGTAACACCTTCGGGACCGAGGTCAGCCACTCTGGCCCCGTGGATGGTTAACCATCTATGACTCTTTCACTTTATTTTTAATTTTTTCCCCTTTTTTTCTGGCCGCTCCATTGACATATGGAGTTCCCAGGTCAGGGATCAGATCTGAGACCCAGTGGTGACATACACTGCAGCCGCAGCAACACCGGATCCACACTCAACCCCCTGTGCCAAGCTGGGGATCAAACCTGCGTCCCAGTGCTCCACAGACACCGTCAATCCCGTCACGCCACAGCGGGAACTCCTAATTGTTCAACTTTACAGCCTTCTAGGAATCTTCTAGGCAGCTAAAGAAACATTTTCCTGCCACTGAGAATGGACCAGGCTGCAGCTGTTGTGGGCTTTTTATTTTTAATCGTTCAATTCAGTTTTGTCATTCAAGGGAAGTCCTGTCAAGAGAGGCCACGGAGGCCGTGACTTAGGCCCAGTGGAGACCAACATGCTTGGGAAAAATTGCTTTGAGGCGCCGAGGGAGCCCAGTGAGCAACGACGGCCACACATCGCCCCCTGGTGTCCGCAGCGCTTATTGCACGTTGGCCGCCTCCGAAGGCGGGGAAGTCAGGCTCACCTTACCCAACAAAACTCTTTGCAAGTGTTCTTCCCCGCGGCAACGACCGGTTTCTGTGTTTACCACCTTATTTACACACTCCCCCACAGAGATAAAAAAAAAATCATAGGAAAATCGCAGAAGGTCAGGTCTCCTTGCTGTTCATCCCTTTGCACTGCAATCCACCTGGGAGGTGGTCTGTGTGATGGTTAAAAAGCACCAGCTTTACAGATGGATCTGCTGAGAGGGCTGGGACCTGGGACCCTTTGCTGCAGTGCTGGCAACCACGTTTGCCAAGAGGGGGGAGTGTGGTGTTTTGGCAGTTACGTAGCAAAGTTGGTTTTGTCTGTGCTTAGACAAAAACATGGACAGACAAAAGGATCTGTCTCACTTTATCAAGGTCTCAGGGTGACCTTGCCTGATGTTGGTGTTGGCTGAGTTTGGTGAGACTGCTGGGGTCCCCCGTGGCATGCAGTCCTACCAGTTCTAAGTGCCAGGCCAGTTCTTGGCACTTTTCTCCTTTCCCACATGGATGCAGGGGAGTTTATGGGAGACGCTTCGGTGAGCCCCTGAAATCATGTGCCGCATTTCAGAGGGAGGGTGTGGATTTTACAGTGAGAAAAATCCCTAGAATTTATCAAATTCTTTAAAGTAGTCTGTAACCAGTAAAGATTAAAAAACACTGGCCCAGGAGTTCCCTGGTGGTGCGTCGTATTAAGGATCCAGCATTGTCACTGCTGTGGCTCGGGTTGCTGCTGTGGGGGGAGGGTTCGATCCCTGGCCCGGGGAACTTCCACAGGCTGCAGGCATGGCCAAAAAAGAAATAAAAGAAAACACTAGCCCAGATGTAAAAGTGAAAAAGGACAGGAGTGTCCGCTGTGGCACAACGGGATCTGCCACGTCTTGGGAGCACTGGCCGTCAGGTTCAGTCCCCAGCCTGGCACGGTGGGTTAAGGATCTGGTGATGCCGCGGCTTCGTCTTAGGTCACCACTGTGACTCAGATCTGATCCTTGGCCCGGAAACTCCATTGCCTTGGGGTGGACCCAAAAAAAAAGTAAAAAAGAACAAATGTAAAACCCTGATGCTCTAGACATTTTAGGAGCAGTTAGAGAAAAGGACACTGTAGAGGCTGAGGAGCCTGGTGACAAAGAGGAAACTGACCTAGAGAGACTGGTGCTTGATTTCATCCTTCCTGGGGTGGGTGGAGGGGTGGCGGAGTGTGAGGGTCACGCTCAAAGTACAGCCTAGGTCTGGGTCGGCCAGGACCACAGAGAGGTCGGGAGAGGTCAAAACCACGCCAAGTTAATTACACTTGCATCTTAAGTATGAGCCATCAGTGTGGGATCCTACCCCGGGAGCTGTTTTGGTAAGAATGATCGGCATTCATTTTCCCTGAATGGTTTAGTCATTGACCTGCGCCACATACCTTATGGTTTTCAGCCGGCCACGGGGTCTGTGGATTTGAGGCATCACATTTCCTTACCCGGAGGCAGGGTCAGGCTGCGAAGGTCATCGGTCTCTGAGTGACTGAGAGAAGCGAGGCAGGCTGTGAGCCTCCGGGAGCCGACTCTCCCAGACCAGCCTCCTGACTCACCCCATCCATCCTTCAGTGAGCTCTGGAGGGTGACAATAAATGGAACATTTTAAAATTCCCAGCTGAGTGTGTCTGAAGCATTCGCCAGGAAAACAGGAAGCTGCACACCTCATCGGTCTGTCTCCAGCCTATGAATGTGGTCCCTTCTTTCAGCCAGGAAGGATTTGCTCACAGCTCTGTCCCGTCTGAAAAAAGCCAGACATGGGTTTTCCTGAAATATAGTGGTCTCTCCTCGGTCCTCACTGACAACGTGGTTCCTGGATTCCACCTGCCTCCACTTCTCACGGGGAGAGGTTAGTTCTCCTTGTGACCATCTTTGGAGTACTTCCGAGCTGAATCAAGTGCTCTGATTATGACCAAGCACCAGGATTCCAAGTGCGAATCTGTTACTTGCTACTCGATTTTGTTCCTCTGAAATGCAGAATGGTAGAAAGATTCTGCAGAAATGGTGACCGTAACAGCTAGTATCTGATATGTACTCTGTCCCTGGAGCTCTCTTGTGGCGCAGTGGGTTAGGGATCTGGCGTTGTCATTGCAGTGGCTCGGGTCACTGCCGTGGCGTTGGTTCTGTTGCAGAAACTGCAGAAACCGTGGCGGTGGAAGTAGACAAAAGGCACTCGGAGATGTGGAATAGCAAGGTTTATTCAGCACCGGTGCGGGCTCAGAGGAGTCACCTCCAAAGTCTGAGCACCAGGTCTTTGTTCTCAGTAACTTTTATACAATACAGGGTCTTGTAACCATCCCCAGATCTCCCCCTTTCCCAAGCAGTGTTTCTTCTAATAAGCTGAGCAAGCAAGGTTACAGAAGCAAAACTGGTAAGTAACGCTGGGAACACGATTAGTAGGGCTGCTGGCTTGGACACAGGGCCTATAGTTGCTACATAGTTACAAGAAGCGTGGTACGGTCGGCGGGGGGGGGGGGCATTGTGACCATGGTTAAAACTCTTACTTCAGTTCGATCCCTGGCTTGGGGACTTCCACGTGGCACAGGCACGAAAAAAACAAAACAAAGCAGCTTACTGTTTCCCAAATAAGTACTTTGCACACATCAGCTTATTTAATTCCCATAACTTATTCTATAAGGGTTATCACTGTCATGATTTTGCAGATGAGAAACAGAGAATGGATAATTTAACTGAAGGACTTCTGCTGTCTATTCCCTACACACTGTATAAGTCTAGTCCATGAGAATGCTATTACTATAAATATTCCCCCTATTACTGATTCAATAAATAACAGTATGAGTTCCATCTTATAGAAGAGACAGTGAGGCACAGAGTGTGTAATTAACTTGCCCAAAGTCACACAGCTAAAGCTCTAAGGCAGAGGGTGCTGTTGTATGGGGGGGGGGTCCCTGACTTACCTCTCAGGGGAGCGGCATGCTGTTGACCCGAACTCTTCCTTCTGGCAAATCCCAGAGTCAAAACAGCTCAGGTGGTTGTGACGGGCGTGCCTGGAAGGGCTACATTTCTCTGTGTCCCCAGCCGTCAGCTCACACTTACCCATGGAGAAATGGGGGGGCAATCCATGACCCCAACAGGGTTCTTCCATGTTTAGGGACCTGAAGAAGGATTGTTCTCGCAGCAGGAGGGCGGGAGAGGGTTGCTAGTGGGGGTGGGGAGGAACGAGAGGGAGGCTGAGTGTGCCAAGAATTTCTGGCTTGATTCAGGGATGTAGAGACCCTCAAATGCAGACGCGTTCACTGAAGGCTGCTATTGTTCACCGGGGGCCAGAACCGCAGTTGTCGGGGTCAAGGGCGAGGAAGGTGTGGGTGTCTTTGGCTCTGTGACGCCCCACCCCCACCCCATCAGGCCTCTTTTGAGCCGCACCAGAGCGCCTCCTCTCCTCTGCCTCTTTGCAAATTCTCGCTATGGTTTGGCCTCTTCTGGGAAAATCTTCTCCGTTGTCAGCATCGGAAAGAATCTGATAGAGTAATTTACATCAGATAAAGGAATTTGGCCCCCTGAGTTCCTTATTCTATTTGTATGAAAACATCATGGGTGTGGCCTCAGCCTCTCAGGACAGGACCTGGGGCATCCGCGGTGGGCAGAGGTGCCAGCGTGAGCCTGGGAGGCCACCTCTCAGATCAGGGCCTCGGCACAGCGGCCCCCACGGACACCTGCGGCCCTGCTCTCTGCTCCTCGCTCTGCACGTGGATTCCTGCGCGTGGGAGGAGGACGGTTACCATTCCCGTGAATTTTCCAGTCTGCCTTTGCATCTGTTGAGCGTTTCAGTTATGTAAACTTGGACTCAGCATCCGAAAGCTGTGAGAATAACCCTTGCCAGGCACCGTGAGAATCCTGAGGGTTGAAAAACACATTTGGGCTTTTACACAAAAGCCAGTGGACTCACCTTGGGGTCTGAGAGTTCTGTGAAACTGGTCCTGAGACTGAAGGGGCTGGGCTTTCGGGACGTGGGCATAGATGGCCTGAACAGGTAAGTGCCTTTTGGAGACATGAGCTGGAAGAAGAAAAAAGAGGGTTCTCCAAACCCCTGAGTCCCTGATTGAACAGGATTTATAACATTAGCTATAAATCGGAAAATATATGATACTCTGTCGTGGGGCTTCCATTTCACTTATGTGTGTAAGTGAAATAAGTGTATTTGTTTTTCTTTTTAGGACCTGTGGCATATGGAGGTTCCCAGGTTAGGGGTCCAATCAGAGCTGCAGCTGCTGGCCTACACCACAGCCACAGCAACTCAGAATCCGAGCCATGTCTGCAACCTTCACCACAGCTCACGGCAACCCTGGAGCCTTAACCCACTGTGCGAGGCCAGGGATGGAACTCGCATCCTCATGGACACTTCGTCATGCTCTTAATCTGTTGAACCGCAACGGGAACTCCAATACGTGTATTTCAATACACTTAATTTAAAGAAGTATTAGTCTGAAATGTGACGTTTCATTGAGATGTACTTTAATGTGCCTGCCGCCAATGATACTTTCGCTAGAAACTGAGGCTTCAGAGTGCATGGTTGTCGTCCTCAGGTGTATTAGCGCAGTGCACTCAGTCTGTCTGGAATCCCTTGGGCGATGCAGAAAGTCAGAGGGGCCAGCTAACCTCACACTTGAACTTCACGGACAGCAAATGATAACACCTCCTCATAAACAGGCTACAAACTGATAGGTAAACACCCCCTTGACTGCCAAATAATTTGGCTTGAACAGTGTGAATTTGGCATCCCATTATTTTGCCTATTGTGGGGAAGGGAAGTGGGGTTTTCATGGCGGGAGGATGACAGGTGTTGACAGGTGATGCTGAGTCAGGCTTTGCTTTCCCGAGGGCAGGTGGCATGTGTCTCCGGGATGGAGGGTGAGAAAGATGGTGAGGAAGTGGGGTGGACAAGGCACGCAGGGCAAAAGTCCAACCAGAGATATGCACTGTCTGAGGAAGGGAATGTCAAATGCGGAAAGTCAGCAGCTCAGGGTATGTTAGCAGAACCCAGGAGCCCAGGCTCAAGGGAGAACAAAGGGTAAGGATTCCTAAAAGAGGAAGAGGATGAGGTTAGGGAGGGAGGTGCCTGGAGGGCAGGTGGTTCTGATGAGAAACTCCAAGAATTACTCAGGAGCCCGAGAAGTCAAAGGTCCCCTTCCATGACAGCCTGACTGTGTGCCAAAGGCCGATGCTGACTTGGGCTGGAAGATGCAGGTGGCCTGTCAGAGCAGAGGAAGGGATTTTTCAGGTCACAGAATGGAGTGGAGACAAGGGAAGATCAGAAAGGGAGTTTGGGAAATGAAAATCTCGCCCAGACCCTCCAGAAAGTTCAAACTTTTCCAAGCTTTCCCGGTGGCTTTATTTGACTTCGATCTGCACCTCGTGGCACCTTGAGTTTCGCACTTGAACTTGAGAGCGTCCTGGACTGAAGTGAACCAGGTGACGGAAAAGACAGGGAGCCCGTCCGGGCCACAGGGGCTTGATCCTTGACTTCTGTCATCAGCAGGAGGGGACCCCCAGCTTCAGGGAATTCAGCTCGTTCTTGTCCATTACAAATTCAAGGTGGCGGAGGGACACCAAGGCCTGTGGAACCGGACAGGGGCCGAGACGAGTGGGCTGGCTCTGGAGGGACGAGAGAGGCCTAAGCAGGAGAAAAGTCCCCTGACTCTAGTCATCTTGCGGCATCTGGCAGCTCTGAGAAGACACTGCATGCCTGGCTAGTCCTTTGATCTATAAAAACTCACATTTATTGACTGATTGATTGATTGATTGATTGATTGTCTTTTTAGGGCCTCTCCCGTGGGGTATGGAAGTTCCCAGGTTAGGGGTCAAATCAGAGTGGCAGCTGCCAGCCTACACCACAGCCACAGCCCTGCCAAATCCAGTCCACATCTGCAACCTACACCACAGCTCACGGCAACACCAGATCCTTAATTCACTGAGCGAGGCCAGGGATTGAACCCACGTCCTCATGGATACTAGTCGGGTTCGTTACCGCTGAGTCATGACGGGAACTCCTGAATGTACTATTACCTTATGAATCCTACAGTAACCTTAGGAGGTAGGCAAGATGTATATCCCCATCGGACAGTTGAAGAGACTGATGTTCAGAGACGTTAAGAAACTTGCCCAAGGCCACACAGCATAGACTGTGTGCTGGAGTTAAGAATTCGAGCCTGAGCAGTCTGGCCCCAGAGTGTACGCTTTTAATTTTTACTTTTATTTTCTTTCTTGATTTTTTTTATGGACACACCATGCCATGCGGAAGTTCCCAGGCCAGGGATTGAATCTGAGCCGCAGCTGCAGCACCCCTGGATCCTTCAACTGACTGGGCCAGGCCGCACCTCCACAGCAGCCTGAGCCACTGCGGTCAGGGTCTTAACCCACTGTGCCACATTGGGAACTCCCCAGAGTGTGTATTTTTAGGCAAATATGTGATTTGAGTATATTTGGATGCCGTCAAGCCCACCTGGCAGAACCTAGTATGTTCTCGGACGCAGGACATACCACACTCCATCCCTGTGAAGCCAGCTTGCAGTGTAGGTCAGAGGCTGGGAAGAGCCTCAGAGCCATCCAAATCTGAGTTCCAAAATCTAGGTCTTAATCTCTCATTTTCACAAAGCCTTGTGAAATTCTGGGTGCCATTTCTTAAATCCTCTCCGTCTCAAATTCCTCAGCTAGTGATAACAACACCGCTCTTGCTGACGTCGTGAGATTTCGGGTAACATCACGTGAAACCAGTTTAGGCACAGGTTTGGTAAACCGTGAAGCGATGTGGGGGTGCAAGGGGTCGCTCCAACTCCGTGGAAACTTCTTCTCCGGCCGGCCTAGAGGAAGCCCGTAGGATCGCTGTCACTTACAAAGGGCAGCAGAGTCATTCTTCTGTGTCACTGGGAAAGTAAGAGCAGGGAACATTCCAGCTTCTGGAGTGATGGGCTTGGGTCAGAGGACACCACCCTGACCCACGGTGATAACATAATTCTGTCCTCTTTGATAAAGACCATAAAAGGCGCATGTCCTCAGGGGTAGCGATGACAGCGAAGGGCATGGTGAATGTCCGTCATCTTTGGGTTTATCCCACCGCATTCCTTGCAGTGTCTCAGGGAGACTTTCAGACAGCGCGGATAAGGGTGGGCTTGGGAATCTTACTCCCAAGGCCGACAGAAACTTTCTTCCAAAGACTAAGGTGAGCTCCTCGGAACTCAAGACCACAAGTTTAATTTCACTTCACATCGCGTGACTAAGTTTCCACTAATGGGTGTTCAAAGGCCGTAGAGGAAGACACTGGACAAGTTGGGAAGCTCCCAGGAGACACATCGGTCTCAAATCACAGCCACGGTAGATACCGTCTAACGGTCTTGATGACTCTTCAGTGGACACGCGGGAGATGTAAGTCATAAAGAGTAAATATGAGTGAAACACAGGAGGAAACATATGTTCCGAAGAAGAAATGTCCCAAGGAACATTCATTTGAAACTGTGTCACTGAGGGAGTTCCCGTTGTGTCTTCGTGGTAAAGAATTTAGCTCATGTCCACGAGGATGTGGGTTCGATCCCTGGCCTCACTCAGTGGGTTAAGGATCTGGCGTTGCTGTGAGCTACAGCTGGTGTAGGCCGGCAGCTACAGCTCTGATTTGATCCCTAGCCTGGGAACTTTCATATGCTGCTGCTGGTGGGGCCCTAAAAAAGACAACGACAACAAAAAGCTATGTCCCTGAAAAGTTTTCTATAGAAAAATGCACATATTCTATATTTGTTGGATAGAATGTTCCATATTAGACCAGTAAGAATTCCAGATCTCCGAGGCCTATTAATTAACGCAGTACGTTTTCACTGAAAAGATAATAATCACAATAATACTGACAACAAAATAAAACAAAGAAAAAATAATAAACACAAAACTTCTTAGCATTTTCTTTTAAATTGAGAAGTTTCAAACCCACGCCACAGCAGCAACCTGAAATGCTGCAGTGACAATGCCAGATCCTTAGCCCGCTGTGCCACAAGGGAACTCCTTTTTATTCCCCCAAATTTTAAAAATAAATAATATTTAAGAAAATATGTGTGGGAGTTCCTGCTGCAGCACAAAGGAATCAGCAGTGTCTTGCGAGCGCTGGGATGGGATGCAAGTTCGATCCCTGGCCCAGCATGGTGCTTGCTTAGGTTGCAACTGTGACTCGGAACTGATCCCTGGCCCAGGAACTCCATGCGCCTCAGAGTGGCCAAAAACGAAAAAAAGAAAAGAAAGGAGTTCACTGGTGGCATGGTGGATTAAGGACTTGGCATTGTCACTGCTGTGGGCGGGGTTTGATTCCTGGTCCAGGAACTTCCACATGCTGTGGACACAGCCGAGAGAGAGAGAGAGAGAGAGAGAGAGAGAAAGAGAGAAAGAAAGAAAGAAGGAACGAAAGAAGAAAGAAAGAAAGAAATAGAGGAAGAAAGAGGAAGGGAGGAAGAAAGGAAACTTCCACGATCTTTAGAAGTTTGAAAATGCCATCAGTTTTCTCCCACTCTTCAATAATAATTAAGCTGCGTATAAACTCCAAGCTTAATGGATGTTTTTCCTCTGTTCTTGAAAGAAGTCTTTGAGAAAGCTGCTGTCTAAAGTTCATTCCTTTCTAGTAAAGATTTTTCTCTTTATCTGATTTTATTTCCTTTACCTGTTTTGTTTTATTTTATTTGATATGTTCTAATGATATTGATATTTCTGGGTGTGAGTCCAGTTTTATTCTTGGTATTTGGAGCCCATTTTCAATCCAAAGTCCTAATTATTCCTCATTTCTGTAATGTTCTTTTCTAACATTGCTGCTTTCCTAACATTTCTTCCATTCTTTTTCATGGAACTCTTTTGAGACATAAGCTGAGTATTTAAGTGATCCTCCATGTCTCTGAACTGGTCTTTCTCTGTCTCTCTCCCTTTTTTATTTTTATTTTTTTATGTATTATTTTTTATTTATTTTTTGCTTTTTAGGGCAGCACCCGTGGCATTTGGAAGTTCCCAGGCAAGGGGGTCACATCGTAGCTGCAGCTGCTGGACTATACCACAACGGGAACTCCTCCCTCTTTTTTCAGATCTTTGTGTCTTTCTGTGATGTGTTTTAGTGTTCGTCCTGTTGGATGCAGAGGGCAATGCTCTTGCCTCTTTGTAAAGATGGCATCAACATCCTAAGACTGTGGTGTTTTTCACATGAAAATAAAGCCCACGTCTCCGTCGAACGGCTAAAGTTGTCAGCTGAAGACTGAAACTCCTACTTAAGGAAGTATTGCACCATCTCATGGGCTTGAGCAAATATTCATCTGGCCACGCCCACGGCAGGCGCAAGTTCCCAGGGCCGGGGATTGAACCCGCGCCACAGCTGTGACCTGAGCCACAGCGGTGACAGCGCCAGACCCTTAACCTGCTGCGCCACCAGAGGACACCTCAAGTAACTCCAAAGCATATCTCATAGGAACGATTCCAACCTGACCTTAGGCTTCCAGACACGCTGACTGCAACTTTCACATATTTGCCCTTTCTGACTCTGCGGACACAAATTGCCTTCAGGACCCCGAGGGACATATGTTCTTTTCTGCTCCCGGAATGCCTGAACACCTTCTGAGACCCACTTCAAAAGCAACAGTTCTGTGAGATCTTTCCCAGCTTCATCAGATTTAGCCTTTCTCTTTGCTCCACGAAGTCTATAAAATCGCAACATATTGTCATTTTCTGCTTACCAGTCTATTTCCCCGGGGGGGGGGGGAGATTTTAAGAGCTATTTGAGGGCAAGAAATAGCAGTCTCTGAGCTTCCAGATCACTGCCTGTCAAAGTTGTCAGGAAATGTTTTGGGGATAAGTTTTCAATGACAAAGAGAATTCATTATGGTTTAAAACGCGTCTTTCTCTTCTAAATTTTTCTTCTGGACCACCCGCCACTGACAGTTGGTGCTGTTTTTGATTTGGTGGTATTCAGTTTCTTTTTTTTCCCTTTTTTTTTCCTCCCAGGGGGTTGCAATCGCATCCTGCAAAGAGGAACCAGCAAACTCCATTCTGTCCTCTCATTATAAGGACTTGACACTCTTTTGCAAATGACTGAGTTCAGCAAGTTCAGCAACGGCAGTTTCCCTGCCGCATTTTCGAAGCCAATGCGAGAAAGCCAATATGTCTGGTTTTGATTGGTTAACACTTAACTGGTCAAAAATGTGTTTTGTAACACATGGTCCATGTTCAAAAGGTCTTGCGAGATTTCCAAAGACTTTCCCACACCGTTTTTCTTCTCACCCTCCCAAAAGGAAACGAGGTTTTGCCAGAAACACATTATCCCAATTCTCAAAAAGGACGGTTCCTGTAGAGGAATCTTCAAGCCACAAGAGTTCATTTGGGGCCTCGTCTTGACCAACGCACACGTCCATGCAGCCTGTCCGTGTCTAATTGGCCTCCGGCTCAAGCAGCCAAGCTGATTAGCACCATCCTCTGGATCCAGCCCTCAAGGCTGCTGGGCTTGAGTCAGTGTGGACTGCAGACCCTCCGGGACCCTGGGTGGGAAAGCCCACCCGGGAGACGCCTTACTCTCTGCGTACTGGAGACCCTCCCCGGGGGTGGCCAGCTGTGGTCACAGCTTCCACTTGCCACAGGATAGGCTAAGTTTTTTTTTTCTTTTTGCCTTATCTAGAGCCGCACCCGCGGCATATGGAGGCTCCCAGGCTAGGGGTCTAACAGGAGCTGTAGCCGCCGGCCTTCGCCACAGCCACAGCAACACGGGATCTGAGCCACGTCTGCAAAGTACACCACAGATCACGGCAACGCCGGATCCTTGACCCACTGAGCAAGACCAGGGATCGAACCCGCAACCTCATGGTTCTTAGTCGGATTTGTTAATCACTGAGCCACAAAGGGAACTCGTAAGTTTCTTTTTTAAGTGAAATGAGGACTGGTTGGACATCACCTCATATTTTATCCTGTCGTCAGGTTGAACTGGCCTAGGCGAAAAGACAGAAGCCAAATTCCAGAATTAAGAATTCTCTGTTCATTACATGACATGAGGAGCGATGCCATGTAAAACCTGAACTGCTCAGTCAGTAAAATGCCTTTAAAATGCTTTTGTGGAGGAGTTCCCGTCGTGGCTCCGTGGCTAATGAATCCGACTAGGAACCATGAGGTTGCGGGTTCGATCCTTGGCCTTGCTCAGTGGGATAAGGATCCGGCGTTGCCGTGAGCTGTGGTGTAGGTTGCAGACGCGGCTCGTATCCCGCGTTGCTGTGGCTGTGGCGAAGGCCGGCGGCTACAGCTCCTGTTAGACCCCTAGCCTGGGAACCTCCATATGCTGCGAGTGCAGCCCTAGATAAGGCAAAAAGACAAATAAAATAAAATAAAATGGTTCTGTAGAAAGGAACCAAAAATTAAAGTAAAATTATGTCAAAGGGAAAAAAAAGCGTTGGAAATATATAAAACCTGTGGAAATCAAAAAAGTGACTTGATGGAGCTCTGGTGGTGCCCCAGGTTAAGGATCTGGTGCTGCCATTGCAGCGACTTGGCTTGTTGCTGTGACGCAGGTTCAGTCCTTGGGCCAGGAACTTCCCCATGCCTTGGGTGTGGCCAGAAAAGAAAAGTGACTTCATTATATTAGTTAGTCAAGTTGAACTATTAAAAACAGACTGTAGAATGCTTCTTTTTCTTAAGGAAGTTCAAACAGAGGGACATGGAGTATCTTCCCGCATGCTAGCTTCATTGACAGTGCTAGAGATGTTTCTGGAACAGTAGAAGAGCCTTCCAGAATCTGACCTCTGCCTCCTCAGAGCCACTGTACCTACAGCTGTTAGAGAACTTTATCTGAAGTGCAAATCTGGTCAAAAAATTCTATTACTAAAACGTTTTATTAGGTTCCCACTTAACATACCTTACCTTGGGAGTTCCCACTGTGGCTCAGCGGGTTAAGAATCCCAACTAATATCTAGGAGGATACAAGTTTATTCCTGGTCTTGCTCAGGGGGGTTAAAAGATCTGGCATTGCCGTGAGCTGTGTTGTAATTCGCAGACCCAGCTTGGATCTTGCATTGTTGTGGCTGTGGCGTAGGCTGGCAGCTGCACCTCTGATTGGACTCCTGGCCTGGGAATTTCCTATGCTGCAACTGTGGCTCTAAAATAAATAAAGAAATAAAGTGGGAAAAAAAATCCTACCTTGATCATTAGACTCCACCCTGACCCACTACATCTCACACAGCTCCTAGCATGCAGCCAACCTATACCCTGGCCAGTGCAGGCTAAAGGGAAAAGTTTATGCACATGATTAATAATAAATCTAGTAAGTATTAATAAAGAAATAAATGAAGAAAAACAAATATATTTAAAAGCTGGACACTGAAAAATAGACAAGTATGTTTATAATACTAGAAATAGAAAGTAGAGTCACTGAAATTAACCCATTAACGGACAGTTTAGATGGCAGAGATTGTTGAGAGAATTAGTGAATTGCAGAACAGAGCAAGGTCAACCACCCAGGAAGCAGCACAAAGAGGTTAAGAAATAAGATGTTAAGAGATATGGAAAAGAGGTGGTTCAACATTTGTTTAGCAGCAATTCTCAAAGGAAATAGAATAGAGAGTCAGAGAGGGGCACATTTGAAGGGGCTCTGATTGATACTTTTCCAGAATTGAAGGAATATATAAATCTGAGATAGAAGAGCCACAGCTCAAAGAGTGTAAAGAAACCCAGACAAATTTGAAAAAAAATCCACCCATCCACACATTGTATTAAAACTTCAGAATCACGAAAGAGAAAAATTCTAACAGCAATCAGAAAGAGAAGACAGACTCTCTTAAAAGGAACAAAACGGAGACTTACCGAAGTGTTCTCCATGGCAAAATGAAACAGACTAATGAAAAAAATATCTCCAAAGTGTGGAGGGAAAGAAGAACCATCATTTTAGAATTCTATACATTACGGTATTATAATTTGGTAGTGAATACAGACATTTTCAGGTAAAGGCTGAGAAAATTGACTACCTGCAGGTCTGCTCTTAGATATAGTTCCGTAAGAAGCGAATTTAATGCAAAGGAAAGAGTGAGATGCAGGGATGAACTTGAATGCTGTCTTAGAGGTGGAATCCTCTTTGCCTAACTCCTAGACCAGGGCTCCTGAGGAAGTGGAGAAAGGCAAATACGCTTACGAGGGGAGTTTATGACAAGTTCAGCCTTCAATTTTCTACTATCATTTCGACATTTTCTCAATGTGGATTAGAACTAAGGGGATATTTATTGAGCACTTAGTACACCGAGTTACTGATTTCTAGCAGCTAGGTGCCTCCAGTAATATTTTGGAATTTAACTAAAACAGACATTTTATATCAAGGCGTTCTTATTACATTCTGGAAATATCTTAACAGGATCTATTTACGGCAAAACCACTGGCTCCTTTTTTTTTCTTTTCTACATTCTGAATTCATAATCAACTTGTAAGTTTTGCAAGGATTGCTTTGGGGACCATTTTTATCATTGGCAGATGTAGAGAGAGCATGACACAGAATACGTATGGCTCTTGCAAGTCTCCCCGTATTGGCATTAAGAATTTGTCCAAGTTGCTTAACTCCTATGAACTATAATTTTCCTCATCACAGTTTGGAGATATTACTCATTTCCTCCGTGAGTTTTTATGACAGTTAAGGAGACCATTGTATATGTATTCTTCCCAGCTATGACAGCATCGGTTCCTGCGTTGGCTCCCAGGAAAATGGCTCCCTGGGACCCAGGATGGTAAGAGTGTATGCACTGCTTCACCCTGACTCCTGTGTGAGTACACAGCCAGCTCTGTCATCCCCCAGCCTCCCGCCCACCCTGTCTGCTTCTTGAGAAACCTGAGATTTCAAGACATGGGATTATATCCCAAGCCACTTCCCTTGACCCTCTGTGTGGTATAGACCAGACGTGGTCAGGGAATGTACCAGAGGGGCATCCTCTCATCTGGAATGAGTGTTGTCAGACAGTTTCTGGTCATGGGCATCAATCATTCAGCCTAACCTACTGGTTCCCAGCCCCTGACATGTATCACGCAAGTGTGGCTTTCTTCTCTTTCTGGCCAGTTGCCCTTGTAGAGTCTGTGACTCACAAATAACACACATGTTCCCCTCGTGGGAACAGATGTTTGTTCACAGTCCTCAGCTATACTTCACCAAACCAGTGGTGTAAGGTTTTTAGCTTTCTGAACAGAAGCAACTTATGTAACTCGTTTGGTTCAGGGGAAAGAAATTCTGAGCCTCACCTTCCAGCATCATGCCCTGCCTATGGAAAAATGATCTGGAATCTACTATTTGGGTCCAATGGCTGATATGGATGGGACTTTTGCCTCTCTTCTCTGGCTTACTGCTGAAAAAGAATACTTGTTCATACGATGTGAAAGGACATAAAGGAAAAGGGGAGAGAAAGAAGGAACCGAAGGAACTTAGCAGGTGCCTCGCATGCAGGTTGTGTCAGGTTATGGAAGGTTTCTGTGCAGGTTTTATCCGAACCATTTTACAGATGATGGATCGAAGAGGTCAGGTGACTTCCTTCATGCTGTAAATCCAGTGCTTTTTCTACTACACCATGCGGAGCTATAATTCAGCTTTCAATTTTGATTGTAGAGGAAGCTCTCTACAGAGGCTCCCTGTAGAGGAGTCCTTTCACATTAGGGTACCCAGATTTAATCCCTGTCATTTAGGGACTTAGAACACAGTAGGGATCAAAGATTGTAAATGCTGATTGATAAATGGATGGTTAGACCAATGGCTCCCAAGAGTGGCCTGGCCTTCCTGGAGGGCATTTGGTGGCTGGCAGGTGCTTCAGGATGAGTGGGTGGGGGCTGGTGACGCTGAGGTCTCCACTGTGTGGGACAGCTGGGCAAAAGGGAATGTTTTCCCTCCTCGAGTGCCAGCACTTGCCTGTGGAGACTGTGGGTTGTCACTGCAATGTGGGTTGCCCGGGGTTGTCACTGCAATGGCTTTGGTCACTGCTGTGGTGCAGGTTTGATCCCTAGCCTGGGAGCCTCCACATGCTGTGGGTGCAGACAAAAAGAAAAAAAAGTCAAAGAAAGAAAGGAAAGAGAGAGAAAGAAAGGAAGGAAGAGAGAGAGAGGGAGGAAGGGAGAAAGGAAGGAAGGAAGGAAGGAAGGAAGGAAGGAAGGAAACCAGGATTTAGAGATTCTATTGGAGCTTAAGTCAGCAGCTGCAGCTCTGATTCAACCCCTAGCCTGGAAATTTCTGTATGCCATGGGTGCGGACCTAAAAGGGGAAAAAGAAGAAGAAGAAGAAGGAGAAGGAGAAGGAGAAGGAGAAGGAGAAGGAGAAGGAGAAGGAGAAGGAGAAGGAGAAGGAGAAGGAGAAGGAGAAGGAGAAGGAGAAGGAGAAGGAGAAGGAGAAGGAGAAGAAGAAGAAGAAGAAGAAGAAGAAGAAGAAGAAGAAGAAAGAAAAGACAAAGAAAGAAGAGGAGAATGGGAAGGGAAGGAAAAGAAGGGACAGGAAGGGAGGTTAAAAGATTTCATAAAAGGCTCAAAATGTTATTCTAGAAAAGTAAGGAAGGACAGCTAATGGTTGAAGAGGTAGGAGGAAAACCAAGGCGATTTAGTGCCAAAAGCCAAATAGAAAGAGTTTCACATGAGATTGGTCAACTATCCTGCAGAGACGATGAGGAGGATGTGAACTAGGGTCAGGGTCATGGTCAGGAGATTCTCGATGGCCCTCTCTTCCTTCCTTCCTCTCTCCCTTCCTTCCTTCTTCCTCTCTTCCTTCCTTCCTCTCTCTCTTGCTTTTTTCATAGGGAAATCCCCAGGCTAGGGGTGGAATCAAAGCTGCAGCTGCAGGCCTACACCACAGCCACAGCAACAGCAACATGGGATCTGAGATCAACCTGCAGCCTTCAGCACAGCTCATGGCAACACCGGATCCTTAACCCACTGAGCAAGGCCAGGGATCGAACCCACATCCTCATGGATACTAATCAGGTTCTTAACCTACTAAGCCACGTTGGGAACTCCCAAACAAATATTCTTTACCATCTCCCATCTTAAAAAAAAAAATCCTACGAGCTCTCATTGTGGCTCAGTGGTTAATGAATCCAACTAGGAACCATGAGGTTGCAGGTTTGATCCCTGGCCTCGCTCAGTGGGTTAAGGATCTGGAGTTGCTGTGAGCTGTGGTGTAGGCTGCAGACATGGCTCAGATCCCGTGTTGCTGTGGCTGTGGCGTAGACCAGCGGCTACAGCTCCGTTTAGACCCCTAGCCTGGGAACCTCCGTATGTGGCGAGTGCAGCCCTAGAAAAGGCAAAAAGCCAAAAAAAAAAAAAAAAAAAAAAAAACCCTAATCTTCCAGATCTCTGAAGCCATAACCCCACTATGCTGAAATACTTTTGTAAAGTTCATCCTCTGCTTCAATATTACACAGTGGCACTCCTTCTTAGTGTCCTCATTTGATCAGCCTTTCAGTTCAGACTGTAAGCGCCCTCCGCACGACACAGAAACAGAATCATTTTCTTGGAGTTCCCTGGTGATACAGGGGATTAAGGATCCAGTATTGTCGCTGCAGCAGCTCGGGTCACTGCTGTGGTGTGGGTTCAATCCCTGGCCCAGGAACTTCCAAAGGCTGCCTGCACAACAAAACAAAACAAAGCAAAAAAACCAAAAACAGTATCATTTTCTAAATGGGCCATGATGTGACAACAGCTGGGACTGGGACGTAGCCCTCAAGGTGAGCTACAAGGTTCCTGCCTCTCTAGCAGGAAGCAGAGTCCTCCAAATAAGGGACATTGTGGGCGGCACCATAGCTTAATTGGTTAAAGCACCTGTCTAGTGGCAAATAAGGAACACTGTGCAGGGTTACCTGCGAATCCATCACCAATGACACCTGGGGAGAGGGAGCCTTTCCCACTTTTCCACTGCAGGTGATGGCCTC
Organism: Catagonus wagneri; assembly: GCA_004024745.2. Classification (NCBI taxonomy): domain Eukaryota; kingdom Metazoa; phylum Chordata; class Mammalia; order Artiodactyla; family Tayassuidae; genus Catagonus; species Catagonus wagneri. The sequence continues at coordinate 1,685,718 of PVHT021183645.1, forward strand.
ATCTTTCCACATCTGTAGTCAGCCTGGTGATTGACTTAGTGATCACCGCCTGCTCTGCGTGTTGGGTTGATTGACAAGCTATGGAGCTGTGTTGATTTCCCAAGCTGTGAAACAAGGAATGGAAAGGACAGGATAGTCAAGAAAATGTTAGGCTGCTTTGGGTCTTGGTGAAAAAGCTTGGGGAAGAAGGCCAGTGGCATGGTTCTGGCAAAGTCCAGTCTAGGCCTGGGGAAGGAAAAAGTGAATCAGAGCTTTAGAATTTAGAACTGGAAGGGATGTTGGGTGTTATCTAGCCGTGCATTTCATAAAATATTTCTCAGAACTCTTGCCTCACATGATGCTCAGTGATGATAAAAAAAAATTTCTAATCACTTTTGTTTGAGAAATATAGAAAACCACATTCCCGCCAGGAAATTAGAGTGCAAAGCATCTGGGAAATCCTATAGTAAAGACACCTGTTACCTGGTATTTTCATTTATTTTATTTTTTTTAATGATATTTATTTTTTTCCCATTATGGTTGGCTTACAGTGTTCCGTCAATTTCCTACTATACAGCAAAGTGACCCAGTCACACATACATATGTACATTCTTTTTCTCACATTATCCTCCATCACGCTCCATCATAAATGACTAGATATAGTTCCCAATGTTACACAGCAGGATCTCATTTCTTAGCCGCTATTCCAAAGGCAGTAGTTTGCATCTATTAACCCCAGATTCCCAGTACCCTACTCCCTCCACCTCCCAGGTGGCAACCACAAGTCTATTTTCCAAGTCCATGAGTTTTAGCTGGTATTTCCAAAACATAAAACACTACTTATTATCTAACAAGACTAATGTTCTGGAGAGTTCATTCTGAGAACCAGTGATCCAGTCTCAGCCTTGTGTACCACAAATAGTAAACTGAGGCTCTTCAAAACTAAGTGATTTATCTAAGGACAGACTCAGAGTTAAAGACCTGATTTCAGTGGCCCTTATCACTTTATAAATTCAAATAAATTAATACTTATTAAGCATATTACATATAAAATTACCATGTACTCAATGAGGCATTAAATCCATACGCTTGAGAAAAATACTCAACCAGAAAGATCTGCAAAAACTACCTTTCCATCGTCGCGACTCCCATTCCTGCATGCATTCTGGATTCTGGATGTTATACAAGAGTTTGCCTTTTTTGCTCTCAAACTATGTTTTTTGCTTACATGAGATATAACAATTTAACAATAATTAAGCTCATATGCTGTTCCAGGCAGTGTGAAGGGCTTTGTGTGCATTTTCTCCACTAATCCTAACAATCCTATAAATTATTTGACATTATCACACCATTTAAAGTTGAAGAAGCTGATGCAGTTGCCGTTGTGGCTCAGCAGTTAACGAACCCGACTAGTACGCATGAGGATGCGGGTTCGATCCCTGGCCTCGTTCAGTGGCTTAAAGATCCGGTGTTGCCATAAGCCGTGGCATAGGTCACAGTCTTGGCTTGGATACTGAGTTCCTGTGGCTGTGGCACAGGCTGGCATTGCAGCTCTGATTCTGATTCGACCCCTAGCCTGAGAACCCCCATATGCCACGGGTGCAGACCTAAAAAAAAAAAAAAAAAGAAAAAGAAGCTGAGAATTCAGAGAAGCAAGAAACTTGGCCAAAGTTACGTAGGTGAAGAAGCTGAGTTTCTGACCCAGGTCTGGCAAACTCCAAAGCTTACAGTCTTAACCAGTGATGTTTTCTTAATATTCAGGAAGCTCTGTGGATTTAGAAGCTTCCACGCTAACATCTCAAACTGTTCCATTTCATCAGCCCCCAGTAGGAAAAGCAAATGACTCAATGGCAAAAGAATTTATACTAAGGGAGTGACATGTTGAGCAAGGCTCCAGCCTGCTGTTTATTCTCTGGCTTTCTATAAATCATGAAGCCTTAAGAAAGAGGTGGGACTTCGTGTAGTCAACTTTGAAAAAGACCGCAGAAGCCAGAATTTCATCATCATGTGAGGTCTCTGACTGACCACCTGCTTTGTCATCACTTGACCTGTTGAGTAAGATGGCCAGGCCATGAGAGGAAAAGTCAAGGACCCACAGGCACACACACAGACACGCTATTTTTTTCCTTCCCTTTTATTCGTGGCCTCATATGGAATGCCGTGGGAAAACATTCAATTCCTGAAGTTCCACAGACGACAAATGAAGATATTTGAACTAACTAATGCTAAGAAACTGCAATCCCCAAACACAGACCCTATCATAATTGTACGTGAGAATTTCATGTTCTTGTATTTTTTTCAGAAGTGAAAATGCCTCGGAAAATTGGAGAGCCATCTTACTTCCCATGGGTAGAATTTATCAGATATGAAAATCATTTATCTTTGGAGTTTTTGCCCCGGCGCAGTAGATTAGGAATCTAACTGCAGAGGCAAAAGTTCGATCCCTGGCCTGGCACAGTGGGTAGAGGATCTGGCGTTGCCACGGCTGCAGCCTAGGTCCCAGCTGAGGCTCGGATTCAGTCCCTGGCCCATCCCAAGAACTTCCGTATGCCAAATGTATAGCCATCAAAAAAATAAAAAGAAAATAATTCATCTCATTATAGAAAGACATCGTGATTAGCCTTTAAGGAAAACTAATATCAGAGTACCAAAATCGTCTGTGTGCAGAGTGGCCGTCACTCAAAAACCATGGTCACATCCATTTCCTCTTTCTAATCCTCACAAGAGCCTTCTGAACTTGAACACTGGCAGGGCTGCTTTTTCATAGTCAGTCACTTATCCATCAACTACGTATTGAGTGGCTATTTTGTGCCAGGCACTGGCAACACACCAGCAAACGAAGTAAGGGTGGCAGTCAATGAATGAATGAATGTAGGATGAATAATTAAATAAAGAAGCAAGAGAGAAGAGACATAGGTGCTAGTTAGCAGCTGACTGTGAAAGAGAGCCAGAACAGCTACTTTAGAAGAGGCTCTCAGAACAGGAATATTTTAACCCGAGACCTAAATGTCAAGGAGCTTGTTCTGCAAGGATGGGACCTACTATTCTGCATAGACTAGAAATCTGATACTCAAAGGGAGTCAGTGACTAAAGATTATATGATTTGTCCACGATGGCCTTAGACTTCACCCATATGTTTCTGAGTCCAAGAGCAGCTCTGTTGCTGTCCACCGTCTCCAACAGCAGCCACGGTAGGATATATAAATAATGCTCATCACGCCTTTTGTACACGAGGAGAGCCAGCTTACATACTGTAAGGGGTCTTTTTCTTTTTATGGCCACACCTGTGGCATATGGAAGTTCCCCGGCTAGGGGTCGGATGGGAGCTGCAGCTGAGGCCTATGCCACGGCCACGGCAACACCAGATCTGAGTCGCATCTGCAACCTGCACTGTAGCTTTCCACAATGCCAGATCCTTAATCCACTGAGCGAGGCCAGGGATTGAACCCGCATCCTCACAGACAGTATGTCAGGTTCTCAACCTGCTGAAGCACAACAGGAACTCTTTTTTTTTTTTTTGTCTTTTTGCCTTTATTTTTTATGTAGAGCTGCACATGCGGTTATATGGGGGTTCCCAGGCTGGGGGTCTAACAGGAGCTGTAGCCGCCGGCCTTCGCCACAGCCACAGCAACGCGGGATCCGAGCTGCGTCTGCAACCTACACCACAGCTCACGGCAACGCTGGATCCTTAACCCACTGAGTAAGGCCAGGGATCGAACCCGCAACCTCATGGTTCCTAGTCGGTTTCGTCAACCACTGAGCCACGAAGGGAACTCCCCAGGAACTCTTTTTGATAATGTGATATTTACATATTGATTATTAAATTTCTCCTAGATGAGCCAGGAAATTGTAGTTTGAACTTTTAAGAAATATGCAGTGAAGCCCAACCCCTGCACGGCTGACTGCTTCTTTTCTGATCAGAAGGAATTTATACAAGGATAATTCAGAGAGGCTTTCTTTTTCTTCTCCGTCCTTCCTTACTCTCATATTTGAGTAGCTCTTGGTTTGGGGCAGTACCAGGCACACTGCGTAACAGCCCTATCCTGCTCAATCCCTAGGATTTAATCATTTCTAGTTTCCCCTCTCCTAGTAGTGTGCTGAATGACTCAAAATATTCGTGCCTCTCTTCGCAAACGTATTAACAAGATTATAAAGCAAGACCTTTTGCTGGAATGACGCCATTATTGCAGCTTGAAAAATACCCTGGACTTCATAAGAATAGGTGATGGAAGAAACTTTTAAAGGAGATGTCGCCAAGAATCCTTCCAAAATAGATTAAATGCAAATTCAAAAAGGCATACGCACACACACATTCTTAGAGGCACTTTCTGATCCTTGCAGGAAAAAAGAAGGCAATTAATACATGTACATTTAAAAAAAATTGGTATTGGAACTGAAATTTTTCATTCAGACCGGGAAAGACACAAAAATATCTTGACAAAAAAACACCCAATTAAATAGGAGTCATAAACTTGTTTAACTCTTTGCTGTTGATATTAATTATGTACTATACAATTTTAAGTGGCTTAATTTTATTTATTTTTATCAAAGTATAGTTGACTTACAATATTATATCAGTTTCAGGTTTACGGTATAGAGATTCGATATTTTTATAGATTATTCTCCATTAAATATTACTCAGGGAGGGAGTTCCCATAGTGGCGCAGCGGTTAACAAATCTGATTAGGTTCCATGAGGATGTTGGTTTGATCCCCGGCATTGCTCGTGGGTTAAGGATCTGGCGTTGCCATGAACTGTGGTGTAGGTCGCAGATGTGGCTAGGATCCCGCATTGCTGTGGCTGTGGTGTAGGCCAGCAACTGCAGCTCTGATTCAACCCCTAGCCTGGGAACTTCCATATGCTGTGGGTGGGCCCCCACCCCCCCAAAAAAAGTTACTATAAAATAAGGGCTCTGGGAGTACCTGATTATGGCATAGCAGAAACGAGTCTGACTAGCATCCATGAGCATGCAGGTTCGATCCCTGGCCAAGATCAGTGGGTTAAGGGTCTGTCGTTGATCCCTGGCCAAGATCAGTGGGTTAAGGGTCTGGTGTTGCAGACCCCTAGATTGCAGACACAGCCTGGATCCTGAGTTGCTGTTTCTGTGGCTGTGGCATAGGCTGGCAGTTGTAGCTCCAATTCGACCGGTAGCCTGGGAACCTCCATATGCTGCAGGTACAGCCGCAAAAAAAAAAAAAAAAAAAAAAAAAAAGGCTCTAATCCCCTGTGCTGAAAACTCTATCCTTGTTGCTTATCTGCTTTATGCCTAGTACTCTGTATCTCTGAATCCCATACTCTCATCTTGCCCCCATACCTCTCCCCACTCTGCTGATTTGTTTTCTGCATCTGTGAGTCTGATTCTGTTTTGCTGCAACATTGGTTTGCCTTATTTTTCAGAGTCCACATATCATGCAGTGTTTGTCTTTTCTGAGTTATTCCACTAAGTGTAGTATTCATAGACCCGGCTGTGTTTCTGTAAATGGCAGAATTTTATTCTCTTTTATGACTCATATTCCTCACACAGTATACAAAAATGAACTCAAAATGAATGAAAGACCTAAATGTAAAACCTGAAGCCATAAAACTTCTAGAAGAAAGCATAGGCAGAGCACTCTCCAATATAAATCATAGCAATATTTTGGGGGATCTATCTCCTAAGGCAAAAGAAATAAAAATAAACAAACAGGAGCTAATTAAACTTAAAAGCTTTTGCCTAGCAAAGGAAACCATCAACAAAACCAAACCAAACCCTGAATGGTAGAAAATATTTACAAATGATATGACCACAAACTGTCAATATCCAAAGTATATGAACAGCTCCTATGACTCAGTATCAACAAACTCGATGATGAAAAAAACGATCTGAACAGACATATTTCCAAAGAAGACACACAGATGGCCAACAAGCGTACGAAAAGATGCTCATCATCAGTAATCATCCGAACTACAACGAGGTACCACTTCACATGGGTCAGAATGACTATCTTGAAAAAGTCTACAAATAACAAATGTTGGTGAGGATGTGGAGAAAAGGGAACCCTCATGCACAGTGGGTGGGAATGTAAATTGGTGGAGCCACTATGGAAAAAATGGTGGAGCTTCCTCAGAAAACAAAAAACAGAACTACCGTATGACCTATCAATTCCATTTCTGCATATACATCTGGAGAAAACACTAATTTGAAAAGATACACATACTCTAAAGTGAATTAAATTTAAGGTGAATCAATTTATATAATATATATTTAAGTTTTTGTTGCTATTAATTTGTGTACTATTTATTAATCATTTTAAATTGAACTGCTTCCAGAATTCCAGATGTTGATTTTATAAACATCAATACTATCTAATTCTAGAACATCTCAAAAGAAACCCGTTGTAGTCACTTCTTACCCTGCACTTCCCTAACCCCGGACAACAGTCATCTTCCCTTCCTTCATAGCAATATTTTTGCTATGAAACATAGCAAAATATTCTACTTTTTTGCTATTAAAAATAATGCTGCTATGAACATTCATGTGCCAGTTTTTATGTGGATGTGTTTTCACTTTACTGTCTCTCTCTCTCTCTCTTTTTTTAACAGCCTCGCCCAACACATGCAGAAGTTCCCGGACCAGGGATTGAACCAGTGCCACAACAGCGACTAGAGCCACTGCAGTGACAACATCAGATCCTTAACCCACTGAACCACAGAAGAACTCATTCATTTCTCTTTGGTATATACCCAGGAGTGCAATTGCTAGGTCACATGGTAACATGCTGTTTAACTTTTTGAAAAGTTTCCCAACTGTCTTACACAGCAGCTGCACCATTTCACACGCCCATCAGTAGTATAAGAAAATCCCAATTTCTTCACTTCCTCATCAACACTTAAAATTTTCTTTCTTTCTTTCAGCCAGCCTCCTGGGTATCTCTTCAAGCTTCCTCAAGGGGGGGTCTCATTGCCGTTTTGGTTTGTTATTTCCCTAGTGACTAATGACGTGGAACATCATTTTGTGTGCTTATTGGCTAGTCATATAACTTTTTTGGAGAAATGTCTACTTCAGTCATTTGCCCACTTTTATTTATTTATTTAATTTATTTATTTTGCTTTTTTTAGGGCCTCACCTGAGGCATATGGAGGTTCCCAGGCTAGGGATTGAATCGCAGCTGTAGCCACCAGCCTACACCGCAGCCACAGCAACTCGGGATCCGAGCCTCATCTGCGATCTGTACCACAGCTCACGGCAACGCCAAATCCTTAACCCACTGAGTGAGGCCAGGGATTGAACCTGCGTCCTCATGGATCCTAGTCAGATTCTGCCCATTTTTAAATTGGGCTCTTTTTATTTTCAGTTATAAGACTGTTTTGTGTATTCTAGATACTAGACCACTAACAGATATAAATTTTGCAACTCTTTTCCCTCATTCTGTGAATGTTTAGTGCATCGTTATAGGTTATGTATGATTATGGATCTGGACCATAACTGTTAGTTGGTATAGCATAATGCATCCTTTTTGTATGCACATCACCCCTTCTACCCTCTGTCTGAATTTCTGGCTAACCACCCTTCCTCCCCTTCTGGGTTCCCCGGCTCCTCAAGTCCGGAACCCGAGCTAAGCCAGTCAAAGCCCATCACCAGAGTGTTTCATTCTAGTTAAAAGTTATTTAAAGATTCCTTTTCTCTCTGCTCACAGACACTGCTGCTTCGTGTCCCCCTCATGGTAAAAGCCCCTTTGGCAGTAGGAGAGAGTGAAATCCATAAGTAGAGGCGCTAGGAAGACAAGGAGAGTGTTGCTGTTGTCTGTTTGTCCCCGGCGACACCCGTCCTGCTTTGTTATGTGAGCAAATAAAGTCCTTTTTAGGCTTGACTGAGCAGAAGTTAGCTTTCTGTCACTTGAAATGTAATACTCACTGACTAATGTAGTTAGTATACGGCTTATCAAAGATCTTACCAGCAGCACTTGCATAGGGAAAGTTTGTAATACTTAGTTTGTGGGAAGAAATGCAAGGAAAATACAACGGGGTAGAATTTGGGAAAACACACACTAACACATCTGGGGAAAGAGGATAAAAATGTTTGAGTTTATGGGAAAGAGACTTGCAAGGGTAAGAGTCATTCCCAAGTCGTTGCAGTGAATGGCAGATGACAACGAATCATCCATATGAATCGATGATGTGACACGACAAGTGAAACGCCTTTGAGGCATGGAAGGTACAGTGAGTCGCAGACGTTTGTGTTAACTTGCGCTGCAGAGCGCTCCGTGGAGAACAGCTGTCAGGACCAGCTGGCACATCTCATGTGGCTGTTTTTTCTCTCTGCCTTCTGCGTTAGCTTCTTCACTAGTTCACTGTTTTTCCTCTGTTCACCCTTAACAGTTTATCCTTGGTCCCTTTTTTTGAAATTCACACAGTTTCTTCATTTCCACATACATTCCAATCATACGGACCGATGAGGTACATTGTTTAAAGTTCAGGTATTTATAGATAGTTGACAGGTTATTTTTTAGGACATGACTCTATTTCCAATGCTATAGAAATGAGTCAGTTTCGTTTCTCCCCTCAGCTGGAGTTGTTATAACAAATCGGTTATTAAGATCAAAATGCGTGTTGAATTAGCCAAACTTTTTTTTCCCTATTTTTCCTGCCACCACTCATGTCTAGTATTCCTTACTTCATTCCCAGATTACTATAATAGGCCTTTTTAAAAGAAATCTATTTTATTATGGAAACATTCAAATATACCCAAAAGTAGAGGGAATATTATATGGAACCCTCATGTACCTGTCATAAAACTTCATCAGTTATAACATTTTGCCATTCTTTCTCCTTTCCTTTTTTTTTTTCCTGGAATATGTTAAATCCTACCACACTCATCCTAGAAAGTCAGTATGTGTCTCTAATAGATAAGCAATTTGTGTCCCCCATACATTTCTAATTATTCTTTCTCTAATCTCCTTTTGCTCACCAATCTTTGGTCCTTTAAAAAAAAAAAGATTGGAAAAACCATGTAGGTATTATGAATGTATATAAGTGAGAGAGGGAATTTTAGCATCCAGAAAATGGCAAAACAGGACCTGGAAACCATTTCAGACTATATAGCCTTGCTGCCCCTTAGTGTTATTTTCTCTCCCTGAGGCTATAATTCAGGTGAACAGAGGATCTTGATTAGTGACTTTGGACAATTAGGTAGGTGAATAGCAGAAAGGAAAAAGAAAAAAGAGTGAAGAAAATAAAAATGTAAAAGCACTCACAGATGGAGTTCCCTGGTGATGCAGCAGGTTAAGGATCCAGCATTTTCACTGCTGAAGCTCTGGTTAAAGCTGGTGCACGGCTTCAGTCTCTGCCCAGGAACTTCTGCTACGGGTGCAGCTCACAACCCGCTAACAGTTAAGTTGTTATTTTTTAATTTGTCAGTGACTTAAGGAAAGATTCTAGTGTTAAATAAACTAAACCTTATATACGTGCTAAGTATTCTCACGGTGCTTTTTGCAAGTGCTTCTGGGGTGACCCGCCTTCCCAACTGAGAGGAACTAGTATCCTTTCTCTTCGGTCAAAAGTATTAAATATCTATGTCTACTGAATTGGAATACTTTTTGAGAGAGGCCAGGTGGACCTATCTATGTAATTTTCACGGCGTGTGATTTATTTACTGGTGTGTAAGGAATTACACTAAAATTTAGTGGCTTAGAATATCAAACTTTTTATTAGCTCGCAGTGTCTACGGATGCTGTATTTTGGATATGGCTTTGCTGGTGATTCTGATTGAGATTCCTCCATGAGGTGCAACTAAGAGGACTTATTCCACGCTGCAGTCATCTGAGGACATGAACGTGCCTGGAGGACCCACTTTTGAGCTCGCTCAGATGGCCCTTGTCAGGAGGCCTCAGTTCCTAGTGCGGGACTCTCCATAGGTCAGCTGGAATGTCCCCCCAGCATGACAGTGGCCTTTCCCCAGAGTTCGTGGGCCAAGAGAGAGAGCAAGGGCTGAGATATCTTTTATGACTTTATCAGAAGTCATACTCCATTCCTCCCATGCTGTTTGTCAGCAGGCTTGTTAGCATCTTAAGGAGAGGAATTAAGCTCCCCAACTCTTGAAGAGAAGAGTATCAAAAATTTGTGAAAATATTTAAAGACCACCACAGGTGGTAAATATCGAAGAGGGTTATAATAGAAATACAAAGATGAAGAGTTCCTTGATGGTACAGCTGGTTAAGGATCTGGCATCGTCCCTGCTGTGGCTCAGGTTTGATCCCTGGCCCCAAGGACTTCTGCATGCCACGGGTGTGTTCAAAGCAAAAACAAACAAACAAACAAACAAACAAACAAAAGCAAAAACAAAAAAAACCCCAGCGATACAAAGATGACAAACAATATTAATTTACTGAAGTAAAAAGAGAACAGACTTTGATTAACAAAGAATAGGCCCTGTTATTCTTTGATTAACAAAGAATAGGGAATGAGGGAAGAATCACCTCTTTAATTATTTAAAGGCTACAAGAAATGGTATAGGCTGCACAAGCTACATTCACAGCATCTCCCAGTCACTGTAAAGATGTGTTTTATTGAAGAATTACCTGTTTTTCAATAGACCATCTACACACCTAAAACAATTAACTAGCACTAAAGTACTGCAGTGAAATAATCTCCTACTCCAAGTGTCCGGGCTAGTAGCCCCACACTCCACAGGCAAACACTTGTGTCCTTGGGCTGATACCTCACGTAACTTAACTCCACATCTCTGAGTGATCTGTTTTGATCATGATTTTTTAGTTTATCTGTTTGAGACATTTTCTGTTTGTGAACTGCTATGGTGCAGATCTAACTTTCTTATCCTTCAGCCTCACCTGAGTTCCTTGTCTAGAGACTTTCTTACCAACTTAATCAGGCTAATAGTTGATCACTTAATGGAAAGACTGGGTTAAAGCAGGTAATCATGAAAAGATTTTTAAGTATTTTTTTTTAATAACAATGAATTTGATTTCAGTTATAGGTGTACAAAGATCATCACAAGTCAATTTGATAGATTTTGTGAGGATTTGTAAGTATTAACTGAAAGCATACGATCTTTTGATGCAGGGTCAAAGCCTTCTCCTTGAGTCTTGCCAAAAACAAACCCAGGATACATCTTCCATGATGGATTTCCAGCTTAGGCTTCTCTAAAGTGGTACCAAAAATTAAAAACATTTGCAAGGCAAACTGCGTACAGAATGCTTCTAGAATTTGGATTTTTGTCCCCCCCATCATCAACAATTGCCTCTCAGATTTTTAACAATATTTTTAGTGATTTGTTATTATCAAATCTTTCAACTTTGCCTCATTGGAAACAGAGAACTCTTTGTCACACCCTGATTTCATTGTTTTTGTTGTGCTATGAAGCAAAATCAAAGAATGGCCATACAAAATACAATTATAATGAGCAGGTTTGGAAACAAACCACTGACTTTTGGAAAGCACAGAACTCGCCAGTGGGAGCCCAAGTGCACTGCACGGAACTAAGTTTCCTATTCGGGATCCAACTCGCCCAGCGGATATCCTCTGAACACTGACCAGCACTTGCTCTCAACATATTAACTTACTTAAAAAGCTTAACAGTCTTAGGACATAAGTTCTAGAATTTCCTCTATCAGAAAAAGTATCTGAAATGTGGCAACACCCAGCGTAGGGTTGACATTCTGTTGACCAGGCTACCTTACAACCATGTAGAGGAAGACGTTAAGCTCCAGACTTTTATCTGGTCGAGATGCAGGTTACTGATTTCTTTTTCTTTTTCTCCCCCAACCCTTTTGGGTCATGCCTGGAGCATGTGGAAATTCCTGGGCCGTGACTGACCCTGAGCTATATCAGTGACAACACCAGATCCTTAAACTTCTGTGCCACCAGGGAACTCCACAAATAATTTATTTTTGGAAAAAGCAATAATCCCAAAGACTATGGTCTATGACTGTGTTGGACATTACTAGGTTTGTAGTCTTATTCTAAGCTTGTCGTAGTAGCCTAATCATTAAACATGTAATGTTCTCAGTTGTTTTAGTATCTTACTGCTTTAGTGAGTTCAATAAAAATTTGTGATAGATAACCTCTTCAGCTTATATTTGTCTGAGAGAGATGATTTTGTCTTTTCGAAAATTATACTTTAGCATCCCATTCTACAAATAAAGATAATAAGATAGGAGTTCCCTTCGTGGCTCAGTGGTTAACGAATCCGACTAAGAACCATGAGGTGGCAGGTTCGATCCCTGGCCTTGCTCAGTGGGTTAAGGATCCGGCGTTGCCGAGAGCTGTAGTGAAGGTTGCAGACGCGGCTCGTATCCCGCGTTGCTGTGGCTGTGGCAAAGGCTGGCGGCTACAGCTCCTGTTAGACCCCTAGCCTGGGAACCTCCATATGCTGCGGGTGCGGCTCTACATAAAGGCAAAAAGACAAAAAATAAATAAACAAACAAACAAATAAATAAATAAAAAAAAGATAATAAGGTAAAGAATGTTTAGTGTTTGTCCAAGGAAACAACATTAGAAAATGATATACCAGGGAGTTCTTCTTGTGGCTCAGCGGGTTAAAGACCCGATGTTGTCCCTGTGAATTCAATCCCTGGCCTCACTCAGAGGGTTAGGGATCCAGCATTGCTGCAAGATGCAGTGTAGACGGCAGATGCAGCTCCAATTTGACCCCTGATCTGGGAACTTCCATGTGTCACAGGTACAGCTTATAAAAAAGAAAAGCAAAAAAGGAAGAAAAGGATATACCACGATCTTGCATTCAATGTGCATGGGAATTAGTCAGTAAAATTTGCCAGCGGAATGGAAAGTGCCCATTATACTGGCAAGTCAATTATATTGAGGTCAGTGAGGAGAGCATCTATTGTAGTTAAATTATTGTTTTTAGTTAAATTCATAAGTGGTATTTATAGTAATGTGACTATGAAAACATGATTTGCTCCAGATCCTGTTAATTATATTTTCTGTAATATGCAACTTCTGTCCTCTTCTTGGAATTTCTAATTGTCTTTCTTTTCTTTTTGCATTGTCTTCTATTATCATGTCTGTTTATAAACAAATATTTCTTTCTTTCTTTTTTTAAGGGCCTAATCTGTGGCGTATGGATGTTCCCAGGCTAGGGGTTGACCCGGAGCTGCAGTTGCTGGCCTACGCCACAGTCACAGCAACGCCAGCTCCGAGCCACGTCTGTGACCTACACCGCAGCTCACAGCACTTAACCCACCGAGGGACGGCAGGGATGGAACCCATGTCCTCATGGATACTAGTTGGCTTCCTTACCATTGAGCCACAGTGGGAACTCCTATGAACAAATATTTCTAAGCATGTGTGGGGTGCCAGAGATGTAACGGGATAACTCAGTAAACAACAGAGGAAACTCTCCCAACTTTGTGCATCTTATGCTTTGGTGGAAGGAAAGCAGACAACAGTCATAACAAGTAAGTACAGTTTGCTCAGAAGCAAAAGCAGAAGAATTAGGCAGAATGAAGACTATACTAGGAGGGAGGGGTGCCATTTTAACCAATGAGGAGGAGGAGTTCCCACTGTGGCAAAGTGGGTGAGGAATCTGATTGCGGTGGCTTGGGTTGCTGAGGAGACAAGGGTTCAATCCCTGGCCCAATGAAGTGGGTTAAAAGATCTGCGTAATTCACAATTGTGACCCAGATTCAATCCCTGGCTGGGAACTTCCAGGGAAGAGGACAATTTTGAAAACAGAACTGAAAGAAATGAGGAAGAAAGCCACTCTGCTGATAAGGGAAAGAGTGCTCCAGGCAGAAGGGAGAGGCAATGTGAGCCCCTGGTCCACGAACCCAAAGGAGACCAACGTAGCTGAAGAAGATTCAATAAAGGACAGAGTTTGAGGAGGTGAGTTCAGCCAAGAAACATGATTGGTCTTTTGGGAAGAATGAGTTTTTCATTCCATCCTGCATCCAGCCCTTTGTCTCTCCAGCTGGAGGTGCAGTTCATTTCTTTGCTCCATCAGTCTGGGCTCCCTACATGACTTATTTGCTTAATGGGATGAAGGGAGTGAGTGCACCAGTTCGAGCCTGTTTCTGCTCGCCCTCTTGTGCTTCTCTGGTCACTGTCAGAAGAACTTCCCCCAGTAACTGCTGACCCTTCAAACTAGTCTAGAGAGGCATTTGAGAACTTCTGGAGCCAGGTCTACTAATGGCTGGCTCCCTGGATCAGAGTTTTCAGGAAGGTAAAGCTTTCTTGCTCCCTGGTCTATCCCATTGCGTTTTTAAAAATGAGGCCATCTGTGGAGTTCCCACTATGGCTCAGTGGTAACAAATCTGACTAGTATCCATGACGATATGGGTTTGATCCCTGGCCTCGCTCAGCGAGTTAAGGATCCAGCGTTGCCATGAGCTGTGGTGTAGGTCAGACGCAGCTTGGATCTGGTGTTGCTGTGGCTGTGGTGCAGGCCGGCAGCTACAGCTCCAATTCGACCCCTAGCCTGGGAACCTCCATATGCCGCGGGTGTGGTCCTACAAAGACAAAAAAAAAAAAAAAACAAAGAAAATGAGACCATCCTTTCATCCTTTTCTTCCTCTCTGGCATCAGCATCTTGGCAGCCCCCTGGGAGGGGTAGTCAAACACGTGTTGATTCTCAGGTACAATGTCCTTCTGCAAAGTTTCAAAGATGAGTTATACCAGCTATGACACTCCTCCTTGAAGGCATAGCACTTATCCACTCCTAACCGAAGTCTTTAAATGTGAATTTGGTAAAAGGCGGTATGAATACCAAGGTATATGTGGCCAAGTTCAACAACAAGGTGAGGGGGAGGGGGAACATCCTTCCGTCTGTCTTTTATTGGTTTTCTGAATGTTTTGTCCTCAGGAAAATGTTGACATGATGACCTATCGTATCAGAAGAATATGAGCGATTAGCTGAGCTGAAGGAGAGAAAATGTGAAGCGGTGCAGCCACAATGGCAAATAATACGGAGAGCCCTCAAAAAATTAAAATGGGAGTTCCCTCGTGGTGAGGTGGGTTAAGGATGTGGCATTGTCACTGCTGGGGTACGAGTTCCATCCCTGGCCTGAGAGTTTCCACATGCCTGTGGCATTGCAAAAATAAATAAATAAATAAATAAATAAATAAATAAGGAACTATCATGTGACCAAGAATTCCACTTCTGAGTATATATCAAAATAGAAGGAAATTACTGTGTTCCTGGGCACAGAAGCCTTTCTGTGCACGCCCCCACCTCCGGCCCCTAACAACCCCTCCATTCCACTTCTTATTTTTAGGAAACAGGCCTCAGTCATTCTTCTGGACTACCCCCCCCCCCAGTTCCAAAGGGCAAATTCAACAGATTCAAACAGTTGCTAATCAGGGAAGGGAGGGGATGCAGAGACAGGGAGGAGCAGTCAAGAAACTACAGGCCGCCTGGGGGTGGGGCCTGGTTCCTCCTCAGGGGACATGACTAGGGGTGTCTTTTAGCCCTTGGGCACAACTGAAACCTCCAAGTGGCAGATGTTAACTGCTTGAAGCCTTCTTCATTCCCGAGAGGTCACGGTCTGATAACCTCAGAATCACAGAAACTCATTAGGAGACCCCCTGAGGCCAGACGCTCTCTGGACTGAAGGAATGTGGGCCCCGCCACACGTTCTGACCCTTATCAGCAACCCCACCCCTTGAGCCCTAGACTCTAAGACCCCTCACAAACCTCCTGCATTGTGTGTGACACAGTTTGGAGGGCATTGGCCCACTGTGATCCCCTTCGCCTGGCAAAGCAATTAAGGTAATCTTTTCTGCTTCACCCCAAACTGTCTCTGAGATGCCGTTCATCGCTGGTGCACAGAGGCCGAGTTTCGGCATCGCCTGTAGTAAGAACACCCGCCAGGAACCTTTCCCAAAGTGATATTTCCCCAGACAGCAAAATGAGGAAAGCCTTTTTTTTTTCACCTTTTCTAGGGCCGCCCCTGCAGCATATGGACGTTCTCAGGCTAGGGGTCTAATCCGAGCTGTAGCCACTGGCCTACACCACAGCCACAGCAACACGGGATCCGAGCCAC
Source organism: Catagonus wagneri (assembly GCA_004024745.2). NCBI lineage: Eukaryota > Metazoa > Chordata > Mammalia > Artiodactyla > Tayassuidae > Catagonus > Catagonus wagneri. The sequence goes on from PVHT021183645.1 coordinate 1,701,692, forward strand.
GTCTGCAACCTACACAACAGCTCACAGCAAAGCTGGATCCTTAACCCACTGAGCAAGGCCAGGGATCAAATCTGCAACCTCATGGTTCCTAGTCGGATTCCTTAACCACTGAGCCACGGAGGGAACTCCCCGAGGGAAGTTTTTGTTTGTTTGTTTTTATCTTTTTAGGGCTGCACCTGTGGCCTAAGGAAGTTTCCAGGCCAGGGGCTGAATCAGAGCTGCAGCTGCCAGCCTACACCATAGCCATAGCAGTGCCAAATTTGAACTGTGTCTGCGACCTAGACCATGGCTCACGGCAACACGGAATCCTTAACCCACTGAGCAAGGCCAGAGATTGAACCCACATCCTAATAGATACTAGTTGGGTTCTTCATACACTGAGCCACAGTGGGAACCCCTGCAGAGGTTTGAATAAGATAAAAGTTTATTTCCATCCCAAGGCATAGAAGGTAGACTGATCAGCACTGGAAAGCCAGATCTGTGATGCCATCAGCGACCTTGGTTCTTTCCAGCTCTCAGTCTAAAGATTACCACTAGTAACAGAAAACCAGATAGCTCAAGTTAAGGAATTTAGCGCTTTTATTTGGGAAGGTGCAAAGGTCTGGGCTCAATGAAATCATTCCTTTGATATGCACCTTAGCTATCTGGGGCCAGGATCCTGTGTGTTCACAGTAGGCTGCTCACTGCTAGACAGCAGGTGTCCTTTGTTTCCTTCCTGAGTTGCCTCAGGGCTCACCAGCAAGCGTGCACACATTTTATAGAAGTTTGCTGCTGGTCTGGTGAAGGTTATTGCTAGTCATGAGAAGCAGACCTCAGTCATCGTGAAGGGTTTTAGTGCTTTTCTAGATATACAGAGATGCAAGAATTGGGCTCATAAAATCTTCTCCTAAAAATTTTGAACTCTCCGAAGGCCTGTTCTGCCAGGTTTCCCAGAGCACAGACCGCCTCACTCCTGATCTCCAGCCTGAGCTCTGCTCAGAGGGTGTTGCAAATTGGCAGCTGCAGTGGCTCACGATTCAGTTCATGTAGAGGCAGATGGTGAGTAATGGCAAGGCCACTTTCCGGGTCACATACCTCACAGTTGCAAAGTGGCTTCAGGAGCTCCAGCCATCACATCCAGGTTCCAAACAGGAAGAAGAAGAAGAAGAATTAGAAATAAGTGCATGCCTCCTCCTTGTTAAGGAAACTTCTCAGAGTTCCCACCTCAGTCTGCCACATATTTCAAAGGGTGGAACTTATTCATATGAATGCATATAGCTGCAGGAGGCTGAGAAATGTCTTTTACTCTAAGAGACAATATTCTAGATTAAAGTGCTCTTTACCAAGGGAGGAGAGAATGGACAGGGGGGCCCTGGCGGTGTCCACCACAGAAACAGAGCCTTAAAGACAGCCTTCTCGGATTCAAACCCCAGCTGCACCAGCTACTAGCTTTGAGCAAGTTAGCCTCTCTATGCCTCCGTTTTCTTTTCTGCAAAGTGGTGAGGTTACTGTTGCATACCTTAGAAGGTTATTCTAATGAACTATACTTCAATACAAAGGACAGCATCTGGAGTTCCTTGGTGGCTCAGGGGGTTAAGGATTCAGCATCGTCACTGCTGTGGTTCTGGTTATTGCTGTGGCTCGGGTTCGATCTCTGGCTTGGGAAATTTTGCATGCTGAGGGTGCAGCTGAAAAAGTAAAAATAAAGTCAAAATAAAAAGGAGTTGTGTCTCATTGGGTTAAGAACCCGACTAGTACCCATGAGGATCCAGGTTCCATCCCTGGCTTCGCTCAGTGGTTTAAGGATCCTGTGTTGCTCCAAGCTGTGGTGTAGGTCAGATGCGGCTTGGATCCTGCATTGATTCATCCCCTAGCCCCGGAATCTCCATGTGCTGCAGGTGTAGCCCTAAAAAGAAAAAAAAAAGGAATAAATAAATCACAGCATCCGCTGTATGGTGAGTGTTAGAGCACCGGGGAAGGAACGAAAGTTGACTGGAGCAGTGAGATCTCAAGGAAGATTTATTGACCAGCAGAGTCGCCAGGAGCCCCGAGCAAGAGGAAATCAGATCCCCCCCCCCCCGCGCCCCCCGTTGGGAGAGAATCAGGTTTTATAGGCAGCGGGTCATGTGCTGAGTTCTGTAGGTCTGGGATGGCGGTTGAGATCACGGTCTAAAAATGTAACTTTCTCCTTGGGGCTGCCTTTGTCCTTGGGAAGTCAGCCACTTCATGGGCTTGGATGTCTCACCTGCGGAGGGCCGATAAAGTGGAGACTGCAGGTCTGGGGCTGGGTGGGTCGATGAGCCACTTGGACTTATTCTTTTTCAGGCCTTCATTGTAGTTTCCCCCTAAGAGCGCGTGCTCAGTAAGTAGTAATGGAATAATATTATTTCCCATTTTCTGTTCTATTCTGTGTCACGTCTGTTGGACTTCAAGGCCCCCTTCAAAGAGATTGAACTCAAAGCCTCCGGGCAAGACAAGAATTACCAGACCCTCATCATTGGCCCACCTGTCGCCTTGTAATGCCCCTCCCTCACCTGGAGCAACCTGGCCCACTCCTTCCTGCCCCTACACGGAAAGGTATGTGGCCCACTCCTCTCCCCCAACCCCAGAGGGGCCTTATACGCCCCAACAAACCAGCGGGTGTGTCATTTCCAGCCAATCAGCAGGTCAGCAGGTGTGTTACAAGACATCTCTTCTCCCTGGGCTATAAAAACAGACATGACCTCGTGCTCATTGTCGTCTCGCCCTGATCATCAGGAAATCGGCCCACTGTGTTTAACGGTGTCCCTCGCCTCAATAAACTTGTCTTTTCTTCACCTCGCTTGAAATCTAGAAAATTCTTTCCGACCCAAGGGCACAGACCATGACAATGTCCTTTGCTCACATCTGAGGATGTAAAGGAAAAGACAAGTCCATGACTATTTCTGTCTAGACTTGAGTCTAGGGCCATGATCCTCCCCACTGGCCCTGATGTCTCTCCATCACTTTGATGCCACTTTGATGGTTTGTGCCGTGACCCCTAGAAGGCCACTGCTCTTTCCTGAGTCCCTCGAAGGAGCCCAGCTTTTCTAGCTGACGCATACGTAGGTCACCTACTGCTTGCTGAGTGCACACTGGGGCCAGCTGAGGAAGGACTCGGGAGATGGGAGGGTAAGTGTGAAGACACGGGTGTGAGCACGGGGGCCTTCCGAGGGGAGGGGACACGTTCCAGCCAGCAGTGGGCCAAGCTCTGTAGTTACGGTCCACAAAGGCCCCAAGTGTCCTGGTCAGTGGTGTCTGGTCTACACCTGCAGGCTACAGACAGTGGTCCCGCAGGCCAGGGGGAACGGAGAACCCATCAGGGCTGTGCCATCTGGGTTTCGCCTGGGAAAATGCTCTCATCGTCTTTCTCTAACTGCAAACCCCTGAACACAGCAGGGGAAGTTTCTCACGAGGAGGCCCTTGCATTTGGAGTCCCGAGAGTTCCAGGTTTAGGGCACAGCTTGGTCCCTGGCTGGTCATGAGACGTTTGCTGCGGCTTATCACTTCTTGCTTCATTTAGTTTCCAGCTGGGAAAAGAGAGTAGCAATATATACTGCCACTTGACCTTGCCCCCCTCACCTCCTTGAAAAAAAGGAAACTTTGGGAGAGAAGATTATTTGTTTTTTCCAGAAAGCAGCACCTCGGGTTTTCTCAGCTTAGCTACTTATGACAACAGGTGGTCCGTGACATTGGTGTATTAATTCCAGCTTCGATGACAACAGTCTCCAGTTCAGGAAAGCCAACAAAAGAAACTCTTGCCTCTTCCAAATATCTAGTCCCCCCATCAATGCTCAGGAGAAGTTCACCATCCCCCAGAAGCCCGGGTGTTAGGAATAAAATGTGTTGCAACATATATTTTATTCTGAGTGTGAATTATGGGTGAGGATATTGTGGCGTGGGATAAATAACAAATCACGTGATCTTTACCCCCCAGTGTTCAGAATGCTGTTGGAGAGACAAGACAAACATTCCCCGAAAGCACTAAAGAGAGGAGAATCCACTGTGGGGTTTCTGACTAACCTGAGTTGTCCTATACCTGCCCACCTACCTGGATTCATTGGGAAGAGCCAATAAAGATCCCAAGAGATTATGTGTAGAGAGCACTTTGTAAACTGTAAAGTTTATGCAGATATTGTCACTTACCCTTGGTTAGAGAAGGCTTCACAAAAGAAGCCTGAGCCAGAAGCACAGGGTGAGGCAGGTGGCCTTGTCGCCTTGCAAGTGGGGACACGTAGGGGCTGCTGGGAGGCAGGAGTGGGCGTGGTCTCCAGAGGCAGGTGGGCTCTCCTGAAATCCAGCTTGAGAGGTGGGAGCCAAGGTGATAAGCTCGGCAAAAGACAGGGTTGGTGACCGATTGAGTCTGTAGCTCTTCCCGCTAAACCTGCCAGGACCTTATCTGAGATTTCGAGCTCAAAGTCACAGTTCAAGGTCACCCAACTCCAGGCTTAAAATTTGTCTTCTGAAACTCAACCTGCTACTTTTGGCTCGGCATCAGCAGAGGGAGGCCTGGAGAAGTGAGTTTGGAGGAAACCGGTTTTGTACATTATAGAAGGTTCTGGTAGCCCGGAGGCCAAAGACCAGACTGACAATGACCTGGGGGCCCAATTTCTGGTCTTTTGCTGAAGAGAATTCAGGAAAGCCAGTAGGACACAAAGAAGCAAGATAAAATTAAATTAAAGCAGAGAAAAATGGGAGTACCCTTTGTGGCTCAGCAGCTAACAAAACCAACTAGCATCCATGAGGACGCCGGTTTGATCCCCGGCCTGCTCAGTGGGTTAAGGATCTGGTGTTCCTGTGAGCTGTGGTGCAGGTCGCACACTCGACAGATCTCGAGTTGCTGTGACACTGGCCTAGGTGGGCGGCTATAGCTCCGTTTTGACCCCTAGCCTGGGAACCTCCATATGCTGCTGGTGCGGCCCTAAAAAGACAAAAAGACAAAAAAAAAAAAAAAAAGCAGAGAAAAATGAATCTGGAAGGAAGGTTCCTGCACACGATGCATGCTACGGTTTCCATGCATTTTCTGGAATGGACGCTGCCTGTAGCTTTACACCGGTGAAAGGGAAACGGAGCTAGTCAGATGACCTACGACATCCACGGAGATACAGTGGTGGACGAAGACCTTGCTTTGTCACCTCACACTTGGCCTGGCCCAGGGGGAAGACAGAGGGAGTGAGGGCGCTGGAGACCTGCCCTTGCTGGTGGCTTAGGCTTCCTGAGGGGCGGGGCAGGGGCCGGCCTGCTGCAGACGAGCCATCAGAGGAGAAACAGCCGGGACCCCCACCCACCCCCGAGCCGGGGCCCCTACCCCCACCCTCCCCAGTCCCCTCTCCATTCTTCTGAGCCTGGGACAGCTGGCCTGGGGAACTGAAGCGCCCGGAGAGCCCATTCCAGGCAGGGCCCTGCTCTGGGACTCCGTCCCTTCCCGGAGGGCCCCCCACCCGCTGTGCCCATTCCTGGGTGCTTAGCTGTTCCTGCAGCCGCCTGGTCGGGAGGAGGAGGAGGCTGAGAGGGCTGGGCGTCTGAGAGCCCCTTCCCAAAGCTAGGCAAACACGTCGGGAGCAGTTCGGGCTCTTGCACCTGCACAGTGATGGCCTGTTCTGTGTCTGGTGTGTCACGATTAGAAAAAGATGACTCTGATACCTGCCTTGAATTCCATCTTGGAAGCTCTCTGAACGTGACCCTTAGGTTTAAGGCAGAGGACAAACAGGAGGAAATTATTCCCTCTCCTCTCTACTTTTTTTCTTTTCTTTTCGATTTTTATTTCTTGGGCTGCCCCTGCCCCACTCAGGTTCCCAAACCCGCACCACAGCAGTAACCAGAGCCACAGATGTGACAGCTCTGTATCCTTAACCCTGTGACCCACCAGGGAACTCCTTTCTATTTTTTTTTCTTAATTTAGAAAGAAATCTGTAAACACACACACTCTTTACCCTTAATGGGCTAAGCCCCTCCAGGAAGGTTCAAAGGCCATGTTTGCAGGGTCTCCTGGGAAGTGGATGATGCTGTTTTCCTAAGGAGCTGAGACTTTTTACTCTGGCTGGCAGCCGCAGCTCCTAGCCAGCCTCCACAGAGCCCAGCCCCCGCTGGCACAAAGGAAGAGGTGTCACTCTTTAAAGTCCACACCCCCTCGGGGGTGTCCAGAGCCTCAGTCAGGTGGTCAGAAGGGAACCTGGAGTTTCCGGAGCGCAATGCAGATTCCAGCAGTGACGCTCCCTGCTTTGCAGAGACCAGCAGGAGGGGAGAGCAGCTGGGCCAGGAATATTCATTCTCTGCCCCAAGCTCTCAGGGCCCTGCTGGGTCCCTTTACTTGTCTGTTCAGCAGGTTGGGCGTTTCTTAGTCCCGACCTTCAGCCACATCCAGGAAGGACCTGAGTGTGCTTGACTTCTGGTCCGACTGAGGAAGGGAGACCCTGCTGGTGTATTTCTGTGCAGTCTGTGTGCGTCCAGCTGTGGAATCTTCAGCAGAAGCACAAGCTGGTGACTGGGGAGAAGGGTTTGTCCCCGTTTAGCGGGTGGTGATTTAGGACTCGGTGCGCAGTCAGTGCGATGCTTCTTCTGTGGCCCGAGGAGACTTGGTCCTCACCCACCCTCCTCCCGTGCGTGGGGGTGCTCTCCAGCTGTCAGCTGGGTGGCTCCTGGGGCAGAAGGTAGGAGTGAGAAGTCAAGAGAGAAGGGGGGACCAAGGGACATCCGGCCAGGTCTCTCCTGAGATCACAGGGAAATCTCTAACTCCACAGGGCCACATTTCGCTTGCGTCTTTATCCTTCAGACTGCTTCCTCTTCCCTATGACCCGTCCTTCCTGTCCCCACGCCCGCAGTCCTGTCGCCTGAGTCTCCTGCTCAGTGTCACCTACTTTCCACTCTCACCTCCAGTCCCCACCACCTGCTTGGTGTCCCCCCGCCCCAGTCTTACCTTCACTGTGACTCTTACCGGAAGTGCCGCCATGTTTCCACTCGCCTCCGGGATGAAGTCCAGAGCCTAAGAGCCTTTTGCAGGTCACAAAAGGAGAGCTCACCGGCTCCCGCTCACCGAGCTGCCTCATCTCACCTCCGAACCTTTGTACACACAGTTTCTTCTGCCTGAACAACCTTTCTTGTTCTCATTTGGCTACTTCCATGCTGTTCTCCAGATTCTAATTTAAGTTCCTTTGGAACCAGCTATTTTTGCTGTCCCTTGTGTTGTAGTAGCTCGACTTGGTGGTGGTTCCTAAGCTCTGGGAGAGCAGGGACCGTGCTTATGCTCTTCTGAGGGGTTTCTAGAATCAAATACAGAACTAAACACCATGCTTTGCCGCAAAGGAAGGGCCACGTGGCAGTGGATTCCAAGTGTCAGGCTTTTCCTGTTCCTTCCACAACCTGAGAAGGGGGACACCCTCTTCTCCCTGTTCCTAAGGCTGGTCGAGTGTGATTCCTCCGTTCTGTTTCCATTCCCCCTGGAAAAGAGGGTTGAAGGGTTACAGGTCACTGAAGTCAAAGTCACATATAGACTCCTTAGTGGAAGGAAGATGACAGCTATCCTGGAACTGGAATTCTCCTCCTAGTAGATTTTGTCACCCCATCCAGGCTCTAGGTCCACACAAGTTTGGGAATCACAGCAGATCAGAACCCAAGCTTTTATTTCCAACAACGGGACCACGAGCCCGAAGCCATCATGAGCGTATGTGCACATATGGTGCTGTGCCTTTGGCTTTTGTTCTCATTTCCTTGAAACAGAGATAAATTTGTGCGATAAAAAAATGCTTAAATGTAGGACCCAGAGACCTCCTTCTATTTTAAGCAAAATTCACTTTATTTTCTTGTTAAAAAAAAAAAAACGGAAGAAAAAAATATTGCCCATCATGTGTGTGGCCTGAACACAACCCGCAAGACATCTTCAAGGTTATCCATCAAGGTTTTTCAAAGGAAATATATTAGTCTTAATTGTTCTTATCTTTTTATTATATAATACTTTGTGGATTTATTTTTTAACCTATAATCTTATGCCAGAAGGGGCCATTTAGGCTTATTTTTATTTGTAGACTGAAACAAAAACAAAATATATGGGACTGTGTTTACTATTTCCAACTTTATTCCCTATTACTTTGCCTTTCAACTTGGAAAGGAATTTCTGTGCTACAGGTCAACACTTGGCCCTGGGTCAATGGTGCTCCCTTCAGGCCGGGAGGGAAAAGCCTGTGAGAATTCTGGGCCAGCAGGCGGCCGTATATTTCTTGCTTAATCCTGTGTGCGTGGGCGAAGTATCAGGCAAAGGTATAAATAAAATGTTCTGACTCCACATATGGTATTTGGGGTTGAAAAATCCTTCATAAACTTTTTCCATTCCTATCAGCAGTTTTAGTCATTATGGGACATCTAGCAACTCTCCTTTGGGGATTATTTGAGAAGCAACAAAAACTTCGGACGAAAAGAGCGTATTTGCTCCAAGATTTGGTGCAAAGATTGAGTGCCTGTGGGCGAGGAATCCCTATATAGCCCATCTAAGATGTTCCGTGGGCTTTTCTGTCCTCAGGTGCATGGATTCCTCGGTAGCTGTAATGATGGAAAAACGCTTTCCCCTTTCCCTCCAGTGGACCAGGGTCACGTCCATGGGCTAGTGGATGGGTTTTCTCTCTTCTCTGTACCTAGCTTGTGTTTTTATGAATGTGGGGGTCCGGAGAGGGAAATCAGGCCAAGAAGTTGTAATTTCAAAATGTTCACACTGCATCGCTCTCAGCTGGCCCCCACAGACCGAAGTGACAATGATCTTTCTGCCTCTGTGTGAGAGTGGGCTGAGGCCAGATACTGGAAACGGGACGCCTGGCATTAAAAAGAGCTAATAGGAGTTCCTGTCGTGACACAGTGTTTGTGAGGTTACAGTGGCCTCACTCAGTGGGTTAAGGATCCAGCGTTGCCCACAAGCTGCAGCCTCGGTCACAGGTGGGGCTCAGATTCCGTGTTGCTGTGGCTGTGGTGTAGGCAAGCAGCTGCAGCTCTCATTCAGCCCCTTGCCAGGGAACTTCCATATGCCCCAAGTGCAGGTCTAAAAAGAAAAAAAAAATTTAAATTAAAAAAAGAAAAGAGCCAATAGATGGATGTGTGCTGAGAGGCAGCGTACCTGGACGCATCCTACTGAGCGGGGTCATTCCTCAGGACAGAGAGAACGTCCCATCCTTGCTGAGTGACCACAGAAACAGACGTCGTGGCTGAGGTTGGTGAAGGCTGCCGGAGGCTGAGTGGTGTAACTTCAGACCGGCGGTCACGTGACACACAGTCCCATCTGCTTGAGCTCCCTGCCTGGTGTATCACGGCAGGTGCTGGATGCTTGGACAAAGCGGGGGGTGGGGAGTGGACAAGTACCAGAGAGGATGGTGCCACACTCTTCTCTGTGTCATCTTCCACCTCTCAGCATCACCAAGTCACCTATCCTTTCCCTACATGGATACCGCCTCTGCTTAAGTGCTTTCTATTACTCAGATGGGTGTCCCCAGCCACAGTCTGGCCATACCCAACGTCCTCAGAGAAGGATCCTCCTTGTAGCTGGTAAATTAGTAAGCTGCAGACTCAGGGTCTCTGCTCACCCAGGCCCTTCTAAGAGCCAGAGGAGCTCGAGTGATGTGTTCAACAAGGTCATATACTTTTTTTTTCATCTTTTTGCCTTATCTAGGGCCTCACCCGCGGCATATGGAGGCTCCCAGGCTAGGGGTCTAACAGGAGCTAAAGCTGCCAGCCTTCGCCAGCCACAGCAACGCGGGATCCGAGCCGCGTCTGCAACCTACACCACAGCTCACAGCAACTCCTGATCCTTAACCCACTGAGCAAGGCCAGGGATCGAACCCGCAACCTTATGGTTCTTAGTCGGATTCGTTATCCACTGAGCCATGACGGGAACTCCAAGGTCATATACATTTTTTAAATGTATTAACAGTGTGATGCATCTAGTCGCAATCGGCAAAGACTGTTTTCTGTTCCCCATTCCCACTTCCCTGATCTCTGTTGCCAGAGTGTGGGTGAAGTCACAGGCATTTGGGGGCTTCAGCTAAAGGGAGGTGGACTTAGGAATACATTTGCTCTGGGTTCAGTGGGACAGTCGTTCCCAACCGCAGGTGAGTTATCACTAGCCGTCCTGGTGGAGAAATGAGTGCTAGGAATGTTCGTTTGGCCTGTTGTGCTCTGGGTCATGGATTAGGTAAGAGTGGGACCTGGAGTCTCTGTCACCAGAGGTTAGTGCGGCGTCAAAGCAGGAAGGTCCTCCTGTATAGCACCCGGAGCTATACTCAATGTCCTGAAATCAACCATAACAGAAAAGAATCTAAAAGAGAGACATTCCTGCCATTGCACAGTGGGTTAAGGATCTGACTGTGCAACAGAGGCACAGGGTCAGTTCCATATGCCACGGGGTGAAACAAAGAAGAATATGAAAAAGAATATATGTGTGTGACTGAATCACTTGGCTGTAGAGAAATTAACACATTTTAAAATCAACAATACGTCGATAAAATTTTTTAAAACACCAGGAGACTAGCCTGTAAAGATTCTTACAAACGTCAGATATATAACTTGTAAGCAGAGAACTTTGTTTTTGATACCAACTAGTCCAAACAGAAATTCTCCGCTTTCCAGAATAGAATACAACATGCTCTGTATACAGCTGTGGAGACACCATACCATTGTTTTTTGTTTTTTTTTTCATTTTAATGAGAGTTCTGCAAAAGAGATTTATTGGAATTGCCATGTTTTAACTTGTGGTTTTTTTTTTTAAAGCAATCTAAAGCCTGTATTTTGTTGTGGTTTATTCTCATTCTCAATAAGTGTTTGATCCCTGGCCCAGGAACTTCCCCAGGCCATGGGTGCAGCCAAAAAAATTTAAAAAAAAAATAAATAAAAATATAAACAAATAAACAAATGTTTGCTTTTGTACCGAATTGTATATTCTTACTTTTGAATTCCTTGGCTGGATGAGGGCTCCCCAAATTGTACACTCTTCAGGCTGCAGCAAATCTGCCTAAACCGCCGACTGTCCTGCAGATGGCAGCCAGGCCGGTTGTCTTAAAGCCGAAGTGTGCCCAGGGCTAGCCTGCCGGCTTTGAACTCTCGGGTGACTTTCTTCCCTGCGTAAACGTCCCGCGCTGCCCTCCCTTCAGGGCACACCCAGGGCTCCCGGGACACGCTGCTGTCTTTGGCCCTTACCTCCTCTGACCGTGCGGGTGCCCCTGATGACAACGACTTTTTCAGTATTTGTTTGTTGGCTAAATTTCTACTTGTTCTTCACCACGCAGCAAGGCAGACGAGACACCCACAGGGCTAGAGTTGGGTGGGGTGGCCGGGAGGGCTCTGGGTGGTCAGTGCTGGCTTTTCCGCAGAAGCTGGGCCTGGGGAGTTCGATGGGCAGGAGCACGGCGGGCCTCGTTGCTTGGCTCAGAGCAGGCGCTGAACCGGAGATGCCGAAGAAGCCCAGGACGCATCCCCTTTTTGGTCCACCACCCAGAGGGCTGCAGCCGGAGTGCCCGACTCCGGACGTCCTCCTTGTCTGAACTTCCTGTCTTCTCAGCCTCCATCCCAGCAGCCGTGGCCATGTGATCTGGACGCAGGCACATCCAGATCTCCTCCTGCCCCGTCACTCTCTCGTCTGCACTTCCTGACTCTCCCATGTTTCTTTATTTCCTTTTTTTTTTTTTTTTACAGCAGCAGCAGGTGGAAGTTCCCACCAAGGATCGAACCTGCCTCACGGCAGCGACCTGAGCTGCTGCTGCTGCAATGACACAGCCAGATCCTTACCCCGCTGTGCCACCAGGGAAGTCCACGATACCCCCTTTTGTTCCTTCTCTCAAGGCCAGAGCTGGGGGAGCGCCCCGGAGAGAGTCACCTGTTTCTTTATTCTTTCATTCATCACGGTTGGCTCACTGTTTCTCCAGCCCTTGATCAGTCTGCCAAGAAAATGGTCTCTGTAAATAGACTTCAGCTTATGTTTGTGACTCAAGGGTCCCCATCACATGTGACAAAACAAACAGGAAGTGCGGTTGTTGATACTCTCTGATTTCCTGTGGTGGTGTTATTAGCGGCCACGCCGGTGATAACAAAGCAGAGGCTGACCATTGTTTAGCAGAGTAAACTTAGGCCTTCTCAGGCAAGCCCATCTTCCTGATTTAGTGGGCGCTTTAATTAGTCACAGAATTGTGATACCAAATTAAGCCCGAGTTTTGCTTACGGATTATTTTCTGCCCTTGATTTCCTTTCCTGTCTTCTGTGTGTGTGAGTGTATCGCTCAATTTCCCCTTCAGTTTAGGGATTTACACGTAAGGAAGTTGGGGCCATGTTACAGTCCCCAATCCCAGCCTCTTAGAACACATACCAGGTGTCAAGAAGGAGATCCTGAGAAACCTCAAGGCCAAAGAAAGCAAATGTTAAATCTATCGTTCTTTAAGCATATGCCCTTGGACAACCTCGCAAAGCTCTCCTGTGATTAGCTTGGGGGGTGGGGGATGAAAACAGCTTCGTTGCATCCCTCAATTCATGCGTTTTATTTCTTCTTCCAGATTGCCAGCTGGCCTGTTTGAAGCCCACCCCTCAACCTCCACCCCCCCACGCCCACCCCAGGCTCTCTGTCTGGTCAGGGAAATAAAACTACTTGTCTTTTCACTCCCAAGAGCCACGAATCCATGTGCATAAATCCGCTCTTCGAATTTGCTGTCTCCAGTGTTACTTTATTTAGATAAGCTGGAGAAGGAATCCTAAAAACCTAGTCTGGTATGGCAGGAACCCATCCTCAAAGCAAGTAGAGGTTTACCGTAGTTCGGTCAACTTGACCTTGAGGAATGACTCAGAGAGGAATGCTGTTCCTGGCCTCTTCTTGCCGGATTCAGAGCTTCACACGTGAGATTAGGTTGGGAGTTGAGCCACCTGAGGTGTACTGGGCTCAGTCAGGGCTGAGAACTCACTGGGACTCCTAAGTTTACCTCCTATTTTAAAAAAAAAATTTTTTTTTTTTTTCTTTAGGGCTGGACCCATGGTATATGGAAGTTTCCAGATTAGGGGTTAAATAGGAGCTGCAGCCACAGGCCTACACTACAGTCACAGCAACATGGGATCAGAGTCGAGTCTGCCACCTACACCACAGCTCAAGGCAACACTGGATCCTTAACCCACTAACAGAGGCCTGGGATCGAACCCTCATCCTCATGGGTACTAGTCGGGTCCATTATCGCTGAGCTACAACAGGAACTCCTTAACTTTTATTTTTATGGCTGCATGTGCAGCATATGGAAGTTCCTGGGCCAGGACCTGACTCTGAGCCACAGCCGTGACCTACACCGGATCCTTAACCCACTACATAGGGATGGGATGGGGGTTGGACCCGAGGCTTTGCAGTGGCCTAAAGCCTCTGCACTCAGATTCTTAACCCACTGCGCCACAGTGGGACCTCTTTCTAGGCTTACTTTATTTTTTTTAATTTTGTTTTTGTCTTTTTACCTTATCTAGGGCTGCACCCATGGCATATGGAGGTTCCCAGGCTAGGGGTCTAACGGGAGCTGTAGCCGCCGGCCTACGCCACAGCCAGAGCAACGCGGGATCCGAGCCGCATCTGCAAACTACACCACAGCTCACGGCAACTCCGGATCCTTAACCCACTGAGCAAGGCCAGGGATCGAACCGGCAACCTCATGGTTCCTAGTTGGATTCGTTAACCACTGAGCCACAACGGGAACTCCCCCTAGGCTTACTTTATTTATTTATTTATTTTTTTGTCTTTTTGTCCTTTTATGGCCGCACCCGCGGCATATGGAGGTTCCCAGGCTAGGGGTCGAATTGGAGCTGTAACCACCAGCCTACGCCAGAGCCACAGCAACGCCAGATCTGAGCCGCGTCTGCAACCTACACCACAGCTCACGGCAACGCCGGATCCTTAACCCACTGAGCAAGACCAGGGATCGAACCCGCATCCTCATGGTTCCTAGTCTGATTCGTTAACCACTGAGCCACAACGGGAACTCCTAGGCTTACTTTAAATGCCTACAAGTTGGCAGGGCTTTGGGACCACTGGAGGACATGGGATTGATGACAATTTCCTAAATGGCCCAGCTGGACTTGGTGCAAAGTATCAGATACCAGAAAATCACAATAACCCAGACAGTCATCAAGAATGAAATGCTTTCAAGGACGGCTATTCCAACAAAACTACAGTCCAGTGTTCAGCTCTACAGAATTTGATCTTGCTTTCATCTCTTGTAAATAATAAAGGTTACAGTAGGATCAAGACTGCAGGATGGGAGGATAAGATAAATGACAACCCACCACGCCTTCTGGAGAACACGAAAGGAGACTATTTATTTTATGCAAAAATAGTTATAACTCTTAGAAATGCTCAACAGATCTATTTTGTCCCCAAAGATAAGCAACCTTGCTTTTTCTTTCAGATAATTAATAGTTTCTTATCTGTAGCTCCCTTGTCCAAGCAGTGCTGTGAGGCAGAGCAGAAGAAAAGCACGGGAACATTCGAAATGTTAATTATGAGGTTATGACATTATTAAATGTACCCCCAATGCAAGTGGCCTCAACGATTTGGAAATCCGTGCCAAAAAATGAATCACAAAAGCATAGAATTACTGCAAATTGTTCAAGAAGTGACCATTTCTCTACGCTTCTTATTTATCCATCATTCCTTTGACAAGAGCTGAGGCTGTTATTCTACTCTCGTCACTCTGGCCACGCTTTCACTTTATATGTGGAGTGTCTGTTCTCTGTGAGGTGGAGGGAGCGGCCAGCCACCGCGGCAGGGCTATTGGGAGGCTAAGGATGAGAGTGATGATTTAACAAGGCAAGATATATGCTGGACCCACAGAGCTGTTGATGGCGTAGGGTTTTAGCGGGTCCCTGGAGGCCCCCGTCTGTTATCTAGTCTGTGTCCAGGACTCTGATGGACAGAGAGCCTGTAATAAACCAAGAAACGGTTCTGGAGAGAAGAGGATAGACTGGCCTCAGCCTGAGGATTTCTTTCTGTGGCATCTGCAAGAGGAAGGGGGATCTGACCGAGAGGCAAAGGGAAGGTTTTGCTGCTTCCAAATTTTGCAGTAACCCGGCTTGGACTTTAAGCCATCTCCTTCTGGCTCCTCTTGTTTTTTCTTCTCTTGGGCCAGACCCCTCCACGCCAGCGTCTTTAGTCGCATCCGATGATCTCACCTTCTAGGAAAATCTTGTTACTTGCAACAAATTGTGCCTTTAAAAAAAAAAGAAAAGGCTTTTGAAACAAACATTTTTTTCTTTCATGTTTTATATCAGATATTCATTTCGCTGTTTTTTGTTTTTTTTTCTTTTTTAGGGCTGCACCTGCAGCATAAGGAAGTGCCCAGGCTAGGGATCGAATTGGAACTGCACTTGCCGGCCTACACCACAGCCATAGCAACGCAAGATCCAAGCTGCATCTGCGAACTGTGCCACAGCTCGCGGCCTCACCAGATAGTTAACCCACTGAGGAGGGCCAGGGATCGAACCCGCATCCTCATGGATACTAGTCGGGTTCGTTTCCAATGAGCCACAACGGGAAGTCCTCAGATATTCATTTTATCTGAATTCATGTTTATTCAAACACGAAGCAAATGAAGCAAAATAAAACTCTAGTCCACTTTCTGGGGCAGTCTCCTCTCTCAGACATCTTATAATCCATCAGTCACCTGCAATCGACACACACATCTCTGTGTCCAGCAGCTGCGTCCTGTCCAGGACCCCCTGGAAAGACCCAGCTGACATTCTCTCACCTGGCAGGCAGGGGGCACTGTGCACTGCGGGCTCGGGGAGGAGGGGGCTTCTGTGCTTGGAAGGCTTCTGCAAAGTCAGCTGCCTCTGTTCCACATGCATTTTCTCCTCCGGGGCCTTCTCTAAAGCATTCCCCGCTGGACCCCACACCCTCTCCATCTCTCTCCTCTCCATCCTCCCTCCCGAGTTTCCAGCTGTGTTCTAGGATCTCTCCACCAGGGCCCCAAGCCCCACTTCCATCCGCCACACAACACAGGACTTGCCCAGAACCTCTGACTAGTTGACCTGGTGACACTTGGGGCGTGGCACGTTTTACACCCCATGTCTCCAGATGGGTGGCCTTCGGCAAAGCCCAAATCATATTTTGTCAGTCACTCTTTTCTCTATTTTTTTTTAATCCCTTGTGTATTTTAAGAGGAAATTTAATCTTCTGTTCATGGCTCACTGGCAATTACAGCAACTCATGGGAACCTTGTGTTGTAAGACTTACTTGACGTTCGGGAAGTCTTCTGAACTTTTTCACGGTGCTTTAAAGGCGTTCTTCCTAGAACCCGGAAGTAGCCTTTGGCCAGCTATCAATTAACTTCCATGTGAGGCGGTGTGGTGTCACGTTCAAAACCTAGATGAGGAGTTCCCTTCGTGGCTCAGTGGTTAACGAATCCAGCTAAGAACCATGAGGTTGCGGGTTCAATCCCTGGCCTTGCTCAGTGGGTTAAGGATCTGGTGTTGCCGTGAGCTGTGGTGTAGGTTGCAGATGCGGCTCGGATCCCGCGTTGCTGTGGCTGTGGTGAAGGCCGACGGCTACAGCTCCTGTTAGACCCCTAGCCTGGGAACCTCCATATGCCGCGGGTGCGGCTCTACATAAAGGCAAAAAAATTAAAAAAAAAAAAAAAACACAAAACCTAGATGAGCTAAAAGTTGTTTTCGCACCCCCGTTAAGCAGTTGTTGAGAGTGGAGATGATTATTGCTGCCCACTGGGGGGGCAGGGTCTCAGAGAGCGCCAGCAGTTACAGGGTGGGGTTGGGGGAAAGCCTGGAGAAGGTGACTTGAGAGTTTCAACGCTTTAGGGTGACTTGAGAGTTTCAACGCTTTAGGGTAAACCCTGAACATGAACATAAACTTGAATGTGAAAAATCCCAGATCCAGTCCTCCCAGTTGCTGATAAATCGTCTAAACTCTGGGAAATCCTTAGACACACACACACACACACACACACACACACACACACTGACACACGCACACGAAATAACCAATAAAACCGGATGGTGGCAAAAGTGGGGAATGTGTGTGGAAGTAGGTCTTTGGGGACGGAAGTCACTGTAAGTGGAGCCGCCTGTGGAAATGATGTGTGGACAATTGCAGTGGGGGCTGGAGTTTCCATTCCGGGCCAGTGTAAGAGGAACGGGGAGAATAGCTTTAACAGCTCTTTCCGTGCTCAGGAGGGAACGGGCATGGAGAAGTCTAGACTGACCGGAAGGTGCAGACAAGGACTCCAGGGTGGAAGAAGGGCGGCGGGAGCACATGTCCCTGCGAGGGTTCTCGGGGAAGCGCATCTCCCGCGGTGCTGAGGCCCTGCACACCCCCGGCTTCCCAAACCCTCGGTGCCCGATGCTCAGTCTTTGCAGAATCAGAGGGAAACTGGAGCTTGGCTGGCTCTGCCCTTGTCAAGGCTGGACTAGGATTGTTATGTAGGTAGTTGTAGGAGTCCCAGTAGGGACCATACGTAGAGAGGGAAACTTTGGGAACTTTGGGAGACCACCGTAAGTTATTTTGTTTTATATTTTCGTCTTTTTAGGGCCACACCCACGGCACATGGAGGTTCCCAGCCTAGGGGTCCAATTGGAGCTATAGTGCCTGCCCACAGCCACAGCAATGCCTGATGTGAGCCGCGTCTGTGACTTACATCACAGCTCACGGCCACACCGGATCCTTAACCCACTGAGCGAAGCCAGGGATCGAACCTGTGTCCTCATGAATGCTCATCAGATTTGTTTCCACTGAGCCACGACAGGAGCTCCCACTGCAAGTTAATGATCTCTCAAGAAAGCCATCAGAACAAAGAAGACTTGCTTAACTATTTATAACCATAAATAAAAGGCTGAGATAGACCTCAGGTAATTAAATGAAAGATAAAATGAGGCCTGCTTTCAAGTTCAGCAAGATAATGATCCTTAAGACCACGGAGAGGAATTTAGGGGAAAATTGACATTCCAGAGTAGGAGACCTCCAGAGTTCCCATCGCGGCTCAGTGGGTTTTGAACCCGACTAGTGTCTATGAGGATGCTGGCTCAATTCCTGGCCCTGCTCAGTGGGTTAAGGACCCAGCGTTGCTGTGAGCTGTGGTGCAGGTGGCAGATGAGGCTCGGGTCCTGGCATTGCTGTTGCTGTGGCTGTGGCTGTGGCATAGACTGGCAGCTGCAGCTCTGATTAGACCCCTAACCTGGGAACTTCCATATGCTGCAGGTATGGCCCTAAAAAGCAAGCAAGCAAACAAACAAACAAACAAAAAACAAAGAGGAGACCCTCATTATACAGAAACCCAAGATGATTCAATATATTTTAGCATAGGTTACCACACTGCTGCTGATTTGAATAAGCACCATGAAGTCCTAGTTTGACCTCATAGGGTCAAATACTCTCTTACTGATAGTGAAGGAGGAGCTAATAATGTAAGCCTGATGTCTACTTGAAGAAAGAGGAAGAAAGAGGTTTTCCCTTTCCCATTTTCCTTGGATTATAAAACTGTTGCCCACCTAACCCTCGGGGCAGAGCCTCCTTGCCTGCCCACTTGCATCTCTCACAAGCGTCCTATCTTAATACATCTATTTCTTGCCTTTCACTTTGTCTCTCTCCCTGAATTCCTTCTGCGCAGAGACATGAAGAACCTGAACCTCGGTAAGTCCAGACACTGAATGAGTGACTCTAATTTAAAAACTGTGGGTTCAAGTTGCAATCTGCGTTTAGGCTGTGTTCAAGTCGGAGGTGTTTTCAGTTTTACCCTGACAGGTCTGCTTTGCACCCGGTCTGCCTTGATACTTACTGGCATCTGCTCTGAATGGGCATTATCCATGCTGTGTCAATGATCGATTATTTTGTAGTTTTCTTGTTCAATTTAAACTTTTTAATCTCATCCTGTATGGAAGTTTATGAAAGCATTGTTTGGGTTCCAGACAGCGACGAGAAGAGAATTCTCTTGATTAGTTTCAGTACAAAATACATGTCTTCTGCCAGAACAATGTTATACTGAGGATGTGGCAGGAATAATACCAGGAGAAGTTATGAGAAAAAAAAAAATAAACAAGAGAGATCCACCAGAGGAAGCTATAATTCAAAAAATACATGCACCTCAATATTCATTGCAGCATTATTTATAATAGCCAGGACAGAGAAACAATCGACAGATGAATGGCTAAAGATGTGGTGTGTATATACAATGGAATACTACTCAGCCATAAAAAAGAAAGAAACAACACCATTTGCAGCAACTTGGATATAAGTATAGAGATGATGATACTAAGTGAAGTAAGTCAGAAAGAGAAAGACAGACATCATATGAAACCACTTATAGGTGGAATCTAAATTATGACACAAATGAACTTACCTATGAAATAGCAACAGACTCACAGACATAAGAGAACAGACTTGTGGTTGCCAAGGGGGAGGATGGGGTGGAGGAAGGAAGGATCAGGAGTTTGGGATTCACAGATGCAAACTATTATATAGAAATGGATAAGTCATAAGGTTCTTCTGTATAGCACAGGGAACTATATTCAATATCCTGTGAGAAACCATAATGGAAAAGAACATAAAAAAGGGTGTTCATATGGGTATAACTGATTCATTTTTTTATACAGCAGAAATTAGCGTATTGTGGTAAGTCAACGATACGTGAATAAAATAAATATAAAAAAGAAAGGAGAGAGATCCAGCTTTATCCCAGTTAGGAAACCATTTACAGGCTACCCTCAGAGGCACACCATCCCTGATTCAACTCGGTTGAGATCTGGACCTGCATGGGGTCAGACTGGGGACTTCTCTCTGGGATGAAAGCTGTTGGATGTGGTTGATGTAATGAAGAGAGGAGACATTTAGAGAGCTGTGAGCTCCCTCTTGAAGCAAGCGGCAGTCAGCCAGTCCCTGTCCTTGTCACCTGAATCTTTCTTCCCACCACATTTCTAGATCCTTGGCCCCCTTCAGGTCCAGCGCAAGCTCTGTCTTTCCATGAAGATTTCCTGGGTCCCTGAGGTCCACATGGTGCCACTGTCCATCTTTCAGCCTGGGATACTGACAGTTCATGAGGTTTTCTTGAAGTTTCCTTGTACTGCTATTCTCCTTTTTAGAGATGTTGGTCTGGTTTCCTCTAAGTACCTGGTGAAATTATCCAGGACTAGGGTTTGTATCTGCACCATAAGCTCAGCAGGGAACCTTCACTAACCACCTGTATGGAAGGCTGTGAGGCTCCCTGAACTTCTTGAATCCTAAAATGGCTCCAGGTGGCCACATTGACTAGTTTTGGGGTAGAAAAACAGGCCCCTGGGCTCTGGAGGAAGAAGGCAGGGAAAAGTTTGCAGTAGAAATGAGAACTTGAGCTACATCCTTGTTAGGGAGATGTTGTGTGTAATGGTGGGAGCAGGGAAGAGCACGTACCTGGTGTCTTGTGCATTAGGAGAATCCAAGTCTGGGGTGGAAGAAAAGCACATTGATTTTTTGGCTTGAGGTGCATCCAGCCAGACAATGTAAGGCAGCCTGGAATTGCTGCTGTCCCTCTTGGGAGCTTTTTTTCTCCCATCTGCTACATTTTATCCAAATGAGGATGCATATGGGCAACCTGGCAGGTCTTGGGCTTTGTTCTATCTCCTTCCTTCCTTCCTTCCTTCCTTCCTCCCTCCCTCCCTCCCTCCCTCTCTTTCTCTCTCTCAGATAAAAACACAAGCGGGCCCAATGAGTGACATAGTTACATTAGCATCTGACTATCATTTAAATCAAACTCTAGTTAAAGTATACATTTTTTTGACATGAGGTTTGCCAAATATCAAGTCCAGAATCATTTTAGTCATTAGCTGAGTCCCATCCTTTATGTGTAATGCCACGTCCTCTTATTTTTCTTTTCAAATTTATTGGAGTAGAGTTGACTTACAACGTTGTATTCGTTTTCAGGTGCATTGAAAAGTGAATCAATTATAAACAGACATATATACACTCCTTTTCAGATTCTTTCCCCATATAAGTTATCACACAGAACTGAGCAGATTAGCCTATGCTACACAGTAGGTCTTGGTTACTTATCTATTATACATATATATATATATATATTAGTGTGTACATGTTAATTCCAGCTTCCTAATTTATCCCTCCCCCCAGTGTTTCCTCTTTGTTAATCTTAAATTTCATCGCTGGTGGCCCAGTGGGTTAGGGATCCAGCATTGTCACTGCTGTTGAGTGGGTACAGTCCCTGGCCCAGAAACTTCCGCATGCCATGGACACTTTTTAAATTTCTACATCAGGGACTGCTCTAAAAGAGAACAGTGCTGTGAAATAGAGAAGCAGAAATGTCAAGCAAGAAAAATTTGCAAGTAAGTGTGAGTAGCCAAGTACCTTGTTAACCGCCCTGAATGCTACTGAGAGGTCAAATCAAATGGCAGCAACATTGACCTCAGGTTTGGAGATATGGATTTAGTTGTTAATCTGGACAAGGGCAAGGTCACAGATATCTCTGGGGAGGAAGCGAGACTGGAATTCTTTGAAGAGCACATTGGAGATGAGAAAGTAGATGCTGTTGAGGAGAACTTAATACAACAAACTAGTGAATGGAACGAATAAAAAGCAGACTCACAGATAACAGAGAACAAACTAGTGGTAACTTGTTTGGGGAGGAGGGACAATACAAGGGTGAGGGGGTGGGAGGTACAAACTGCTGGGTATAAAATAAGCTCAAGGGTGTATGATGCAACACAGGGAATATAGCCAATATTTTGTAACACTTGGAAAGTAACCTTTAAAAATTGTATAAAAATATTTTAACAAATCACCCTCCCACAAAAAAAGAATGATTAGCTATGAAAGAGAGAAGATAAATGAGTTAGGAAGGATTTCAGTTTGCTTTGTGACCTTTTCTCCTTAACTTTTCACCATGTTGCAGGACTCAGTCACCCTCTTCTCCTCTCACCCAGATTCTGGTCCATCCCTCCAAACTGCCTGTTTGTTTGTTTGTTTGTTTTTTCTAATACTAAGGACTTTTGTTCTCCATACCAAGTCAGACCCCAAACCTCCCTCTGCGTCCCCTCTCCCCAATGTGATTGCCATGCTCCATCCTGGTGTCTTGTTAACGTGATCTGCTAAACCTGAAAGGGCTCCAGCCTTAAAAATAGGAAGACCTAGATGAAACTTCAAAGGGAGCTATTTTTGTCCTTTAAAATATTTGCACTCAGTACAATTACTTAGGCAGGTCTCCACATCTACTATTCTTCATATGTTAATGGATATAGTAAAAATTTAATTCTTTTTTCCTCCTATTTAGCTATTTAGCTAGTACTCTGGGCTCTGTGTGTGCACACACGTGTGTGTGTGTGTGTCCATGTTTGTGTGTGTGTGTGTGTGTGTGTGTGTGTGTGAGAGAGAGAGAGAGAGAGGGAGGGAGGGAGATAGAGAGAGAGAAACTATACCCACGCTAGAAAAAGAGTCAAGAATCAGTCAAAGGCACCTCTTTATGTAATTATTCTGATCTCTAGTTACATTTTTGGCAAGTGTGTGTAGAAGCATCTTGCATCTTCAAATTTCAATCTAGACCTGAAAGTTGTAAGACAGGATATAACAGCTATTTGTGCTTTCTTTCCTTATCCATTTGTCCTAATGGATTTTCCATTAATCTTAGAGTTTTCTGGGTGCACGATTTTAGGTACAAGGAATGTTATTCTTCTTCCTTCTCAAGAGTTATATGTTAATTTTCATTTAATGTCTACTTTGCATGGTTGGGACTTCAGAGCAGTGTTAAATAAAATCAGAAAAGAATGGACAATTTTGCTTTGTTCTGGAATTCTCATGTTTCAGCGTGAATTTTAACACTGGCTATTGGTTTAGTGTCCATTGGTGCAGTACCTTATGTTATGGAAATATCCACTTATTCCTAGTACAGTTTTTTTCTTTTTTATCTTTGCTTTTTTTTTTTTCTTTTTAGGAAATTCCCAGGCTATGGAATTTCCCAGGCTAGGGGATGAATGGGAGCTACAGCTGCCACCTATGTCATGTGGGATCTGAGCCTGGTCTGTGACCTACACCACAGCTCATGGCAATGGGAGATCCTCATACCTACTGAGTGAGGCCAGGGACTGAACCTGTGTCCTTATGGATACTAGTCAGGTTTGTTACCACTGAGCCACAAAGGGAACTCCCTTGTATAGTTTTTATTTGTTTTGTTTTAACGTGAAGAATATGTGTTGAATGTTAGCAAACGCATTTTTAGGATATGCTACGCTAATATGATTTTCTCCTTGCACCCACTGTGCTAAACTTTGGAGTTTCTAACTCTGAACCATTCTTGCATTCTTATGATAAATTCCACACTTGTTAGTTGCTTTTTGATTAATTGGGTTTGGTTTAAAATGTTTAGAATCATATAAGACAATTATTTACTGTCCATGTTTATAAAGGAATATTTATGTTTTCTTCTATTACATTGTCAAATTTTGATGTAGCAGCTACATTAAAATGAAGTAGATTGTTTCTGATAGTTTTCTGAGTACTGGATTAATTACATGGCGTATTAGTTAGAATAACACCAGGTAGTTGCTACAACAAGCACCCCCAGTCTCAGAGCTTTAACTCAGCACATTCCTGTCTCAATGAGGGTACATAGTTAGATGTGGACAGTGTGGTGTGTGATGGGGCTCACTCACTCAGGCTCACGAGGGCTGACCATGATCACCTCCTCCAAACAATGTGTTTAAAATCAGCCACAGTGGACGTATTTACATAAAGAGAGAGCATGGAAGGTCCTACAGGACTTTTTACAAGCCAGGCCTAGAATTGGTGTCCCTCATTTCTGCTGACAGTCCATTGATCAGAACTTGTCACGCAAGGACCCCCTTAGAGTCAAAAATATGAAAAATCTAGATGTCATCCGTCTATGAGTACATGTAGGTTTTCTTTGGGACATTCAGTTCTATCCCATGGATCTGTCTATTCTGGTACCAGGACTAAATATTCTTATTTAGCATCAATTTTTAGATCAAATTTCCCTTACCTGTTTTTCTTCCCCCCAGTATATTATTTGCTATCTTTGTCGATTCATTTTTCCAGACTGATTTTAGAATTCATTTGTCAAAGTCCAAGGAAAATATTGCATTTATATTTTATTTAAATGTCATTGATTTTATAGATTATTTGGGGGGTAAAATTGACAGATTGATGCAGTATCAGCTGATGTCCCTGATAAAGAAAGTAACTACTTTAACTTCTTCCAAACTTCCTCTCATGTCTCTCTTATTTTATTTATTTATTTTGCATTTTAGTGCCACATGTGCGGCATATGGAAGTTCCCAGGCTAGGGGTTGAATCTGAGCTGCACCTGCTGGCCTGCACCACAGCCACAGCAAAGCAGGATATGAGCCACATTTTTGACTTACACCACAGCTCAAGGCAACTTTGGATCCTTAACCCACTGAGCGGGACTGCAGATTGAACCTGCCTCCCCACGGATACTAGTTGGATTTGCAACCCGCTGAGCCACAATGGGACCTCCTCTGTCTTATTTTAATGTACAGCTTGCTCAGGGCAAATGCTCAATAAATATTTAAGTATACTTGAAAAATAGACAGATACCGCCTTTGAATGGATGGTGGGCTTCTCCTCATTCAAATGACCGGTGCACTGATGCAGCACCCACTGTAGCGCTTAGGCACTTAAAGTGATCTGTGCGTACTTATGGAACGAATGCACATTATTCATGAGACAAGAACTCTCCCATCAGATTGGACATCAGAAGTAAGAAACACAGGATTGCCTTGATCTCCATCTCCATCTTTTGCTTGTTGTCTGCTAATGGTGAGCAGAAACGTTCATCCAGCCCAATGTTGAAGAGTGTGTCAGTTTCACAGAGCATGCAAATGAGGGAAGATTAAGAAGCACAAAATAACTGCTAGTGTCAAGGTCGAAGAGGAATTCTACCCATCTCGTGAATATACTTAGTGTACCACCGTCCTCTCCCCACAAATTATAATTTGCAACGTAATGTGTAATAAGGCTACTGGTAAATTGGTTTGACCGGAACAGAGGGATTTCCCAGATGAGGGGCTTTCAGTGCGAAAACCAGAAAAGTCTTAGGCAAATCTGGAAAGTCTTAGTCATATCAGGATGAGCTGGGTTACCCTTAGAGCTGAGCACATATAGAATGTTTTATATCAGACATGGTAAACAGCATATCATATAGCAATGAAGAGGTAACGAGACCTGGCCTTAAGTTGACATTTTAGAGACTCGGGTTATAAACTGACTGTAGCCTAGTCTCCAAAGCAGATAGAATTTACACAACAAGTGAGTTTTTACAAAATGAGGTAAGAGAGTTTTGATCCATGGTCTAGTTCTGCCTCCCTGGTGGTGACTATAGACTTTGAGGAGAAGGATGTTCACGTCGACGAGCTGGCCATGGTGATTCCCATCATCAACCAGGCTGATGAGACCATGTTGGAACCTACAGACTCTTTCTGAGCCTGCTCTGCTATCATCAGAAATACCAAACATTTCCCCAAAGTGGCAAAGTCCCTGGACCCACAGGGTCTGTTCATTGCAAAAACAGAACTGGATTTCCTACCAAGATCCAGAAAAACATTAAAAACATAAAACAGCAAAAATCTGTGGTGCGTTTGTTAAAAAACAAGGACTCTAACCCTGATCTAAACCAGACTGTTTTCTTCCTGGCTCCCTCCCTTTTTCCTTTAATTAAACTAACTGGAAAGGAAAGGCTTTCATCAGGCCACAACGGCAATCGCCCTACCTTAATCTCTAGGGCAAAACAGAGAGAATCTGGCCTGGACCTGAATTTGAAATATTAAGGAAAAATGACTACCAGCTTAATGCTGTCACTGTCCCGTGTTTATTGTTCTTTCTTTTATGTCTGATGTCAACAAGAAAATACTGTCATCTGCTGGAAATGGGAGCATGTTTGCATTTTGAGATAATTAGAATTAATGTTGGAAGGCCAAACCAACACCAAACAATCCCTGTGCGTCCCATGTGTGTAAAACATTTTGTAATGACTTTCACTTAATCTGGGAGCCTGGCAGGCTGCCGCAAACCACCTAGAGCCAAACAACAGAGTTTCTTTCTCAGAAAGAAAAACTTATAGGCTGGAAGTTGGACACTGGGGCATCAGGAAAACAGAGCTCTGCAAATCGCTTTATCCGTTTGGGTTTTTCCTCCATCTCTGTTTCCTTGTTTTCCAGCTCGGATGCCCATGCTTCTTGACCTTGATGCTGCATCTCACAGCTGATGTAAAGGCAAGACTTCCAGAGGGAGGGGCAGAGATGACTTTTCCTTAAGGAGCTGTGATCTCTGGGAAAGCGGTTCTGAGCCACCATTTGGGAGATTCATTCAGGGAGGAGGTCCAGACACAATGGCCATTTGTGTGTGGGGCCGACAGTAGTTGACAGGATGTGCTTGACTTTTCAATGGACTGTTTTGCCAACTGTACACACACAGTCAATGCGAATCATGTATTAAAAAAAAACTCTTGCTTAAAAGCTTTCAGTGGCCTCTCAACACCCAGAGGGTAATTCCAAACTCCTAACCCCCTTGGCATGATGCCCAAGGCTTTTATTGCAATAGGTCACCTTCTATGCCCTGGTTTCACTTTCGTGCTGCCCATCCCACACACCACAGCTCACAGATATCCAATGCTTTGCAGTTCCCTGAATAAACTGTGCTATTCCACGGACACCCACCTGCATCCATTTGGAAGCACCTGTTTACTGTGCCACATAACCAAACAGCGCCTAGTAGGTGTTCAGTATTTTAACTGAATGAATCAATTCCAAGACTCAGCTCTGATATCATTTCCTCTGACTCCCCAGGATGGAAGAAGAACTCTACACTCTGTGCTGCCACAATTCCTTGAATGTGCTTTTAGCATTGCCATTCACAACCAAGTTTTTGATCTTGCCTCTCAGGAACGCTGGACAAAGTGGAGACACTTTTGGTCCTTATGCTGGAGGATGCTACTGGCATCTCCTGAGTGGAAGTTAGGGATGTTGATAAACAGTCCATATTGCACAGGGCCATCCTCTGCAGTGAAGAAATGTTTGACTCAAGACATCAGTGATGCTGAGGTTGAGAAACTGTCTAGCATCTCACCTTTTGGGATAGTCATCTTAGGGACATCTGTCTACTCCATTAGACTGTAAACTTCGTGGACTGTATCTTACTTACCTTTGCATTCCCATTGTCCTTCACAATGTCAGGCATGGACCAGACGCTCAATGAGTGTGGAATGAAATGGAGCCTAGAAGAAAGAAATGATGACGTTGTGACCATTCTCTAAGGAATTATGAAAAATAAAGACATGGCTTGATCCTGGTCATGACAAACTGAAATAGAAGCTCCAAGAAATTGCCCAGTTTCAAGGAAATGGCATCCCTCCACCTTTTCCACTTCAAAAAGATTTCTTTCCAATGGAGCAAAACCAGCAGCGCCATGTTGGAAAGTAATTTACACCTTGGGAGACATCGTTTCTACTGCACTGCACTTTTCTCAGCTCCTAAAAATTCACACTAAAGGTTGATTTCTATTTTCATGCCAGCTTTCAAAATCATGGTCTCTTTGTAATTGGTGTCAGTGACAGCATTTCAGAATGCCCCATAAATAGGCCCTATTTGGGAGCTTTTGGAAATGCTATTTTGATACCTCCTCCACGCATATTCACTTGGACTCCAGCCATTTGTCAGGGAAGCGATTTGAAAAGGCAATTTGGAAGCCCACCCACATGATCCCGGCAGCTTTTTCTTCTTGCTGATGATATTAGGCTAAAATTGGTTTTGACTTTATCCACCCCTCTGACAACGTAACTAGATTATGTTTAGAATAAGAACTTGGTGCAAAATGGTCCAACTGCGAAGGCTTTACTCCTCAGAAACCTTTACAGGGAACTCCTCTTTGCTTTGCAATTCCTCCATGGAATTGTGTTTTGCTTGGAAACGTTACAAGCAAATTACGGTCAAAGTTGGTGAAGCCAAAATGAAAATGTGAGGGGTACAATTTTCATTTAAGTTTTGTCTTCCCAAGAGGAATACCCTGTTTTGCTGAAAATTCAAGTTGGGATTTTCCTTACCAACAAAATGAAAGCGTGCACAATTCTGTTTAGACTCCCACAAGAATTAAGTTCACTCCACAAGGGCAAAAACTTTCCATCTCTCTTTTCAAGAACTCTGCCCAACAGGCTTCTTGAAATGTGAATTTATCACATTGAAGACTATGCATTTAACTTAATAAAACAGTTTATGAAACCTAATGAATGTTTCACAACAGTCCTTTCCTTATTAAAACACAGTAACAACAATTATTACACCTTACAATGTGCCAACAGTAGATGGGGAGTCGAAGAAAGAAAGATAACACATGAAATTTATACTACATCCCAGAAATTTCAATTAGGACCAAGAAGCATAGAGGCAAAAGACCTGCTATACAAGGATTATGACAATGAGTGTTGCCAGATGTTATTTAAGTTGTAGAGAAATGAGGATTTCAGAAAATGGGGGAAATACAATGTAAAGTTCTTAGAGATCCTTTGTCAAAGAGTTGAGATAAGTGTTTTTTCATGCCCTCTTCCAGACTGTCATATTGCTCCACTTTTCTCTTTTGTCATCCTCCAAGCTGGGTTGGTTTATCGTGTGTTATCTCTGTCCTCTGCTATCAGCATCTTCTTGAGGGCAGAAGCTGCTTATTGCTCAATGCTGGATCTCCGAAGTGAGCATCACAGGTCTGCTACATATTTCAGTGAACCTTAGTTGAAGAGAAATAACTAATCATGGTGTCACTTTCTTCTCTTGTTTTTTTTTTTTTCTTCTTCTTCTTCTTTAGGGCCACACCCACAGCCTATGGAAGTTCCCAGGCTTGGGGTCAAATCAGAGCTGCAGCTGCCGGCCTACACCACATCCACAGCAACACAGGATCTGAGCTGCCTCTGGGACCAACACCATAGCTTGCAGCAACGCTGGATCTTTTAACCCCCTGATTGAGGCCAGGGATCAGGCTTGCATCCTCATAGATACTGGTTGTATTCTTAACCCGCTGAGCCACAACGGGAACTCGCATGGTGTCACTTTCTTATAGACACTGTCATAACCTAAAAAGGGAAAGCAAGGCATCAAAGAATGTGATGCAGTTCTCCCTCCCTCTCCAAACGTTGGGTGTTCCTGTGAAACCTTTCATCAGCTGAAACGGTAAAGCGAAGAAGCAGTTTACCTCAGCGCCCAGCTCGCTAAGGTAAGCGCAGATGCTCCCAGGTACAGGTCAAGGCAGTGGTGGCTTGAGGCTGAGATGCTGAGTGCAGTTCTGGGGAAGGAGCTTGGCGAGGCCACTCTCCCTTCTCAGGCTGTGCGCTGCCTCTGCAATGGCTAAGATGCAAGACGAACCCTGATGCTAATGTCGCTTTTTGCTTTTCTTCAGCGAAGTGAAAATCCTCCTCAGATTTCTTTCGGTTGGGGAAAACAAGTTCTAACGTGGGCCTTTCGTAAAGCGGAGGGATCCTGCATGCCCCCCTGTGAAAGGAAGAGCCCAGCGGATGGCCAGTCTGTGGGCGTCACCCTCACAGGCCTCCTGGCACTTCACCACCGGACTCAGATTGCTTTTGTCCCCTTCTGGGCATAAAGGATAACAATTTGCCCTGTGTTCCCACTTAAAACAGTTTATTCAGTTTTATTCTCCCATCAACATTCCTAAAATGACTAAATTCAAAATAATTTGAAAGCCACATTAAAAATCAAATCAAAATCCACAAGTCAGTGCCTTCATCTCTTTCTTCATGGCCTAATTCACAACTTCTTTAGAATCTGGAATTTACTCTGGGACAACTCTGCCAATATTCTGTATTTAATTGCAGTTTGGAGTTTTGAGATCATTATTCATGCTCATGAATTGCATTGAATTTACACATAAATTTTACTTGTCCCATTTACTAATTACTGAGAAGGAGTAATGTGGCGGCCTCTTAATCTAGGAAAAACATCTCCTGTGCTTTCGCACACGTTTTCCATTTGGCATAACCTAAAACACATTTCCTCACAAAACTTTTCCCCTTAACTCTTAAGCCCCTGAGTATTTCAATGGAAACACAATACTTTTTATCTGGATTCATTTACACTCTCATTTACTCAACAGCCTGGTGTTTTGTAAGAGATATTTAATATTCTCCAAGAGCCTTTTCTTCTTCTGCACATTTCAAAGTTTTTCCTGTAGGAAACACTGTGTTCCTGGCCATAAATTGAATCCGAATCCAGAAAACAGGAGTTGGGGGAAGCCGTAAATTCCAAATGTGTTCCAAGTGGTACTGATCTCAACTGTCCGTTATCCATATGGTGTGGTTTTCAAAGTGGGAACCTGGGACCCCCGGTGAAGGAGGCTGAGCCTGGTGCATTAACAATGACTCAGCCCCCTTGCTTACGAAAGGGTAAGCGGTAGACTTGCTCTCACTGTTTTCATTGGAGGACAGCTCCTTTTTTCAAGAAACAGGTGTCACAACTGATGCGTCCTCTCTGGGAGTAATAAGCCTCCCAGATGACTTTCTCCTACTGGAAGGGGAAGGGCAGCACGGTGAGTAAGCAGCCTGTCACAGTGGCCGGTGGACGCTCCCACCCATGACTCTGAGCAGTACCATAGCGGACTTAGCCTTCCTGAAATGGATTCAGGCTTAGCCCTGACTCTCCTGCTGAATTTCTTTTTATCAAAAGTATTGGAAACCAATTCTATCGGTTCTTTTCCAAATTCATTTATTGGAAAGATACCAGAGCTTTCCTTGGAGTTCAAGGGAAAGTTGAAAATCCAGTTCCTTAAGACGTGGCTAAAGGGACAGTGGCAGGAGGCTCCTGGGAGCTCAGGTGTCCGGCTGCATACCCGGGCCTGTGAGCTGGGTGCTTGCTCAGCCTCATGACCCAAGAAAGAACCCTGAGTTGGCGATAGAGACATCAGTGGTTTAATTCCTATGGGGATCTTCTTGTCTGAAGGAAGGTCGTAGAGAGATGTCCCACTGTGTGTGGTAGGCTCTGGGCAGGACATGGCAGCAATCTTTCGGGGGGTGGGTGGCAGGGGGCAGGTAGCAGAAATAAAGGGAATTGACCCCAGGTTGGCTTATCAGTTACCAGGGAAACCAGCAGAGGGAAACACCCCTTTGATAAACTATCATAGCAGAGCTAGTTCTATTTAAGGATTAGAAGGATCACTAGATGGGGCCAGGAGCAAGTCTGTAGGCATTTATTGATGGGGCTCTATGATTAAAAGGGAAGGTCGGAGTTCCCCAGAGGCACAGACGGTTAAAGATCCGGCGTTGTCACTGCAGCAGCTCGGGTTGCTGCTGTTATTCAGATTGAGTCCTTGAACTTCCACATACTGTGGACCTGGTTAAAAAAAAGTTCAGGCAGGTGAGTAGGGTGTGTGTGTGGGGGGCAGGGACTGGTCCAGCATGGGATGTACAGAGAGCAAGAGAACAGGCACCTTGAGGTCTGAACACACACGGGACTGTGGTCAGGTGGGGCAAATCACACAACACAAAATACAGCTAAGCAGATGCCCGAATGGTATCTAGTGACTACCTATTGAAAACTAGTGATTCTGGAAATGATTGCCCTCCTGACTAATCTCTGGTTTGTTCCTTCTCTTTTTTTCTTCAATATGGAGAGTGTGGCCTCCCTATATTCTTTGGTTTAAAAAAAATTTTTTTTTTTCAGTCATGCCCATAGCATGCAGAAGTTCCCAGGCCACGGAAGGAATCCACGAGCAGTGATATTACTGTATCCTTAACCACTAGGCCACCAGGGAACTCCTGAAATTTTGTTATTCTTGTAATTGATGGTTGATCTGTAGAATTATCATCTTCAGACTTGACATTAAAATTTTGCTATTACTTTTTTCTGTATGTAATCCGTTCATGGCTTCTCCTGAGATTTGGGTTTCCTAAAATGATGAAATAGTTTCTATAACTGATTCACCCTGTGCGTTAGAAACAAGCTTCAGTATAACACAATTAAGTCTCCAAATTCCCTTCCAATCTGAATGCGTATGATTGTTGGATTTTTCTTTGTGGTCAGAATATCCCAGTGCCTGAGAAAACTGGTTCAAAACAATTAGGTTAGTTTTTCTCTTTTAGTTGGTTTTCAAACAGAGCTAATTTTTAAAGTAATTATTTGGCCAATAAATATACTTTCCCAACTGTATGCACACAAGGCAAGCACCTGATTATTAGATAACTAAAGTCATTTATAGTTTTATAAAAGTTAATGAGATCCATTAAAAATTTGACGATAGAATATTGATAGTTTATTTTGAATGACTTCAATCTCCTTCAATCGCCATACATTTTATTTTGTTTTTTTAACCTTTTTTTTTTCTTTTTAAGGCCTCACCCTCAGCACGTGGAAGTTTCCAGGCTGGAGGTTGAATCAGAGCTATAGCTGCCGGCCTACACCACAGCCACAGCAACACAAAATCCGAGCAGAGTCTGTGACCTGCACCACAGCTCACAGCAATGTCGGATCCCCAACCCACTCACTGAGAGTGAGGCCAAGGATTGAACCTGCGTCCTCATGGATACTGGTCAGATTCGTTTTCTCTGCATAACAATAGGAACACCTCCATGAATTTTTAAAAGGGGTAAATTTCTGCTGGGACTTTCAGGTAGCCAGTAATGCTGAGAGCTCAGATACAAGGTTTGCAGTGAGTGAATGCAGAGACTCTAAAATGCTCACTGACACTCTTAAGTCACGGCAACAGAATCCACACACCAGCTTCCCTGGGTAACCCTTATTCCTAGCAACCTCAGTCCTTGTAAAACTCTTATCCTACATCTAAAAAGCAGAGCTATTCAAGTGCTGCAAATAAAAAACAGACTTATTAAAGGCATATCCTCCAGCTTGGCTGTTTATTGCCTTGCTTGCCAATAGAACTCCAAAGTGTTCATCCTTGGGGGTCATCATCCGAAGATCCACATTCTTAGGGTTGAAAATTCCTTGCAGAGAAGAAAGTCACTAATGTATCCTTTCTCTTCTCCCTGATTTTACTGGGTCCAGAGAAAAACCTGTAAACAGAGGTTACTTTAATCATCCGCCAAAGGCATGGACCCAAGGCTTTCTCCCCCATGGGGAGGAGGTGGAATGGGTAGTCCCAGGGAACAACTTTACCCATTAGCAGAAAAAATTACCCTTCAGCAAGCATCTTCTCCTTAGGCATACACAGGTTCAAAACTTTAAATATCTAAGAAAACATTATCTTTTAAAAATTTTTTATTGTAGTTGATTTACAATGTTCTGTCAATTTCTGCTATACAACAAACTGACACAGTTATACATATATATGCATTCTTTTTTTCACATTATCTTCCATCGTTCTATCACAAGTGATCAGATGTGTTTCCTTGGGCTATACTGCAGTATCTCATTGCTTATCCACTCCAAATGCAATAGTTTGCACCTGCTGACCCCAAATTCCCAGTCCCTCCCAGTCCTTCCCCTTCCTTCTTGGCAACCACAAATCTGTTCTCTGTAAAGACAGCATTTTTAAGGAAATAAACATTAAAAGTAAAGCTGTGTGTTCCTGGTAGAGAGCACTGAGGCTGTATAATACCTCATCTATTCTCAGAATGGGGGCATTTCCACAAACTGACCTGGGTCTGAAAGAAATCAGGCTGTGGTCAAGTGAGAATCTGAATTTAAGGTGCAGGAGTTCCCATCGTGGCTCAGTGGAAAAGAATCCAACTAGTATCCACAAGGATGTGGGTTCGATCCTTGGCCTCACTCAGTGGGTCAGGGATTTGGCATTACCATGAGGTGTGGTGCAGGTAAAGTGCTTGAAGGAGCTCCCACTGTAGCACAGCAGGTTAAGGGTATGGTGTTGGTACAGCTGTGGCGTAGAGGATCGTGCCAGGCATATAGTATATACTCATGAATGCTGGTTTCCTTGAGGAATATCAAAATCCTTCTAAAATCTATAACTTGGCTACTTCAAATCCTTTTTGAATAAACAGGGCATAAATTCATTGAAATGTGGAGTCCAGGAATGAATGCTAGGATTGTGGTTGAAAACATGCATTTCGTTTCCTTAACTTTTCTTTGACTTTTTCAAAATGGCCGCATGAGTTGAGATCTCCAGTCCTTTGAGTGCCGACCTTTTATGAGGTTGGCTTCCACTTTGGTTGGGCAACAAATAGCCACCCTCCACCTCCCTGTACATCAGCTGGTCCTCCCAATACCCACCGTAATGGGTGGAATGGTGTCCTCCCAAATTCAAACCCACCCACAGCTTGTGATCCTAGCCTTATTTGGAAATAGGGTCTTTGCAGATGTCATCAAGTGAAGACGAGTTCATACTGCATTAAGTTGGGCCTTAAATCCAATGTGACTATTATCCTCGTAAGAAGAGAAGACAGAGACAGAAGACACAGAAGGAGGATGGCATGTGTGAGGGCGGAGACAGAGATTGGCGTTAGGATGCTGCCAGCCAAGACCGGGAATGAATGGCAAGGCCCCAACAGGATGGGGCGAGGAAGAATCCTGCTCTGGAATCTTCAGAGAGAGCACAGCCCTGACGACTCCTTGATTTCAGATCTTAGTCTCCAGACCCGTGAAATAATACATTTCTCTTGTTTTAACCCCTCCCGTCTGTGTCACTTGTTTTGGCAGCACCAGGGCAATGAGTACCCTTGTGCTCATGCGAGTTCATGGGCATTTGGCAACGATTACGCAGACCATCCTTTGCCCTGGACCAGTTAGATTTGTGTTCCCTTAGCAATCCTCACTTACACCCAAGTACAGGACACGGATTGCTGTCATCTACACCGTTCTCGTTATTTCCTTCCGAGAAAGAATGTTGAGAAGTGAGATCACCTCTAGTGTCCTTTCCAAGGGCGCCAGCCTAGTTTTTCTCCCCTTGAAGCTCACCACTCAGGCTTCCCCTGAGATCAGAAATGTTTCCAGTCTTAGTGAGGCAGAGAACTGCAAAATCCAGAAGCCCTTGGAGAAATATCATTACTGAGCCATCTCTGACAAACTGGGAAGTTCAGGCAAGAAGATATTTATGGCTAATTAACCTTGGGCTATTACTTACCTATTTGAGCTCCCCACTTGACCTGTTCCATAGCGACTGCGCATGAGACATGATGTGAGAAGCAGGTTTCTTTTCGCTGGGCCATTTTACTTCCAAGAGATTTTTCAGTTTATGTCCAACTAAGCACGTGTGCTCAGACTTAGGTAAGGGTCTGGCTTCATTCAGACAGTGTTACATTGGAACACGAAGGGCAGTGTATCAAAATATAGAGAAATCTCCCCAGAACTTACTGGAAGTAAAAAAAAGGATACATGGGCAAATACACGCAGACTAATTCATATTTTTCATAGGACTCTTTTATTCCTGTTTTCACTCTACTAACAGACTATTGCAGTCATCTTCAGTTTGGGCTTCTATATCTTTTCTCTTCTGAGCATCCTTTCAGCAAACAAATCCGTGTGTGGTCCTGGGCTGGGATGGAAGATAGGAAAATGGAGAAGGCCAGGCAATTCTGTCTTTGAGAACTCATTTTTCTGCAAAAGACACAGGCACACAATTTAGGATGAACTGTAAATGTAAAAGGACAATGGCTTTAAAGAAAAAAATTTTTCTTGAGTGGGTGGGTCTTCAAGAACAAAAGAAGGAAGAATATTCGAGCTGGTCTTAGGAAGGTGGGGGGAGAGAAAGAGAGAGAGAGAACAAAACTAGCTTTCTTTTTGCTTTTTTTAGGACCACACCGCAGCATATGGAAGTTCCCAGGCTAGGGGTCCAGTCGGAGCTACAGCTGCCAGCCTGAGCTACAGATGCCAGCCTAAGGCACAGACACAGCAACGCCAAATCCCAGTCACGTCTGCGACCTACATCACAGCTCATGGCAACGCCGGATCCTTAACCCACTGAGCAAGGGCCGGGATTGAACCCGCAACCTCATGGTTCCTAGTCGGATTTGTTTCCACTGCGCCAGGACGGGAACTCTCAAAACTAGTTCTCTTAAATCTATGTACTGTCCTGGAAGATCTGTGTCAGACCAGACAAATTTATCTGCAGCGCAGCTGGAACCATGTCATCCCCCTGCTTATAAAACATCCCTGCCCTTACTCTTCATCCCCTGCCTCCGCGGTGCAGATCTGAACCTCAGCAGGACTTGAAGACCCCGCACACAATCATACCTCAATTGTATTGTTGTTATGCACACCCACCCCATCCTCTCCTCTGCTGCCTCCGCTGAATGATGCTCAAGCAACTTTGCCTGCGTGGCTCCAGGCTCCCCAGCTCCTACCCCATTCTCATCCCCGCTCTCAATGCTTCAAAACCTGGCTGGGATCACCTCCTCCAGGAAGTCCTCCTTCTTTCCCACAGTTAGAGGTGTTCTCTGGACTTGCAGGTTCCCAGAGCACTTCATTTAACCTTCTCTCATGATGTGTGTGATCGACCGTGTTCTATTTCCCGCACAGTTACTGCCCTCGCAACCATGCCCATCTCTGTGACCCCTCTCTGATGTCACATCAGCCTGAGATATGGCCCGATGACTTCCTCAGACCTTTGGAATATGAGAGGGAGTGACAGGCCACCTCTGTGCGGAAGCTTTAAGGGACTGCACGTGGTGTACACACAGGGCCAGCATGTCTCAGAAGGGGCTGCTCCTTCTGCCTGATTCCAGAAAGGATGGCAGCACATGGAGCAGATATGTGACTGACCCATGAGGGACTGCTGAGAGCTGAGAGCTTGTGACCTTATCATCAAAAGATGATTTATACAACAGGTTTCATATTCCGCCTAAAATGACCGATGTTTGTGTATGCTTTTTCTTCCCTATTGGAGCAGAAGCCCCCTGTAGAATCCATGTGTGACCCATCTTTGGATTTATCACTGTCATCACGGTGCCTGGCATCCAGGAGCTGCTCACTGACTCACTTAGCAGACGAGTGAGTGACTGTAGGACGTGCGTGTGTGTGACGCACAGGCTGGGACATGCAGGCTGGGGGCGGGCGGGCTGTGATGATGACAGGAGCAACCAGCTCACTCTCTAGTTCAAGTTGGTCCCAACTGTCCTCAAGACTCCCTGCCCTGCTGGGCTACAATATCGATTAGCCGGTGGAGGTTTCTTTTTCATGTAGAGAATTGTTGATATTCTTTGGGACAAAGAGTAAAATTTACTTCGAGAGGATAGACTCTGAAAAGGGTATGACAAAAGCATTAGATTAACAGGGTGACATTTTAGGATAAAGGCATGGGTTTTTGTTTGTTTTTAGTAAATTTTGTTTTTTAATTAATTAATTAATTAATTTTTAGGGCCACACCCGTGCCATATGGAAGCTCCCGGTCTAGGGGTTGAATCTGAGCTGCAGCTGCCAGCCTACACCACAGCCACAGCCACAGCCATGCCAGATCCAAGCCATATCTTTGACCTATGGCACAGGTTGTGGCAACACTAGATCCCTAACCCACTGGATGAGGCCAGGGATTGAACCCAGGTTCCCATGGATATTAGTTGGGCTCTTAACCTGCCGAGCCACAGGGGGAACTCCTGTTTTTAGTAAATTTTAGTTGACGCGCAAAGTTGTGCTAGTTTCAGGTATACAGCAAAGGAAATCAGTTATACACATATACACATATACCTGTTCCTTTTCAGATTCTTTCCTACATAGGTTATGACCCAGTATAGACTAGATTGCCCTGTGCTGCACCGTAGGTCCTTGTCACCTGTCCAGGATAAAGGTATGTTAATATCACAACCTGACATGGTAAAATAACAGATGTGGGGATTCAGGAGTGTAACTTAACCTCCAGGTCTCTTCAGTGACACCTGGGAAGTCGTGGGAGATAGACGTGTGAGAATTTCACTAGGTCTCCCTGGAGGCATGGCGTGGACCAGTGCCTCTTTAATCTTAACATGTTTGCTAAGACGCAGATTCTCAAAGGGAAGGTGAATGGGGAGGCACTGAGCTAACACACTTGTAACAAGCTCTCAGATACTGCAGCCGGCCCTCTGGTCATCTTTTGAGTAGTGAAGTGTTGAAGGCTTTGGGACTGAGTCAGCCATGGAACGCTGTACTTGATACCTTCTAGCGCAAAGATAAGTTGGCAAAATCAGACTCAATGCCTGATGGGGGTCTGGGACACCACCAATCTTTACAACATTGGGGAAAATCTGTGCTTTTCTCAAAGTCAGAAAGGATGCCTTTTGCACGTGACCTCCAGTAGACCTCACAGCCAAGGGGTTTAAAGTATCAGGGACGGAGGAAGCGTCTTAGATTCGAATTTCAGCTCTTCAGTCTAATGGCTGGATGACCTGGAGCAGATTCTTTTAAGCTCTCTGAGCCCCCACTTCCAAGCTCTTAAAAAAAGGGCTATTAGGAAGTAGCTCCGATAGTGGAGAGAAGTGAGCGCTCCTTGATAGCAGGGTCAAGATATTAAAAGAAGACTCTTCTCCCAAAGTTTTGACCTGGGTGTGAATTCAAGAGATAATCATGTGTCAGAGGGATGTCAGGCTGATTTCCACTTGCAAAATGTAGAGAGATTGTTTGTATAGTGTTCACCTGATATTTTAATTCCCTTACTGACTTCAAATAAAACAAGAACTGGGAACCGAGAAAAGGAAAGATTTGAAGAGAGATTTCTTTAGAAAGGACTGTTGCAACGCCCTGTTGCAGGGTCCCCCACTCCTAGGAGATAAGTAGGGGTGTGGGGATGGGCTGTTGCCACTTCACCATAAGCCCCACGAGAGGCTTCCACGGACCGGTTGGAGAGCTTGCAGTGTGTCCCCTGCATTTGGGAGACACGGAGGACCTGAGTTTGACAACTAGAATGCTACCAGCTGGTCATTATGGGATATAAGTGACTGCGGTGAAATTT
This sequence comes from Catagonus wagneri, assembly GCA_004024745.2. Taxonomy (NCBI): domain Eukaryota; kingdom Metazoa; phylum Chordata; class Mammalia; order Artiodactyla; family Tayassuidae; genus Catagonus; species Catagonus wagneri. The sequence goes on from PVHT021183645.1 coordinate 1,740,513, forward strand.
GCTTGTGCTCCCAGCACTTGTGGCGTCAAAGGACACTTGTGCCTTTACTATGGAGCTGAGCAGGGAGAGAGAGAAAGAGACAGACAGATGCACAGACAAAAAGAGAGTGAGGTCAGGCATGTGGCTGTCTAGGGAGCTGTCCATAAGAAAGTGAAGAAACCCCACAGTAGGAAGCTGAAATTTAACATGAGACCCTTAGAGGTTGTCCGTTTGGAATAGACTGTTTCTTTCAAGATCAAGGTAAGAGCATAAATAAAGTCCTCTGTGATGGAAGCTCCTGAGAACAAAGAAACTGATGACACAGGAAGGAGTCAGCCTTATTCATCTGCCAGGCCCAAGGGTGCAAGTTCAGCCCTCATTAGCACGGGCCAATAAGGCTTTCTTCTTTCTGCACTCTCCTCTGCCTGCTCTGACCTGATCAGAAAACATGTAGCAAGTTCAAGGTCAGTGTCAATAAAAAAGTAGGTCCTACTGTCTTCCTTAAAACTGCAGCTCTCAAGACTAAAGCGGGGATACGGGACGTTAAAAAAGTTTGGTGTTTTGCTTCCATCTTAGGCTGTACATTCTGACTTCAGAATCAAGACTTTTAATGTCATTATTTAAGATCTATTGCATGTCTATTATCTAAGCAGAAATTTCTTGGGCCAAATAAAGTTTCCAGCTAGGGCTAATGGAGGGTCACCTCCCTAAATAATTGTAATGAGATAATGTCCGATGAACGACCGTCATAACATGAAGCTGTATTTTGACCACACGGCAGTTGTCCTTGTTCAGATACAAGTGAAAGCCCTTTTGGCAGCAGAATGAAAGACCCATACAGAGCAAGGCTCACGACGTGGAGAGGCTGCTGTGGGGGGACGAGGGGAGTAAGAAAACCTATTGAAGAGGAGGGTGTGCGGCCACCTGGGTGTCCTTCGGAAGCAGGTGTCTTGGGGGAAGGGGGAGTCTCTGGATTTATAGAGGGTCAGCTCAATAACCGAGAAACAGATTCTTTCACCCAAAGAAGGACCCTGAGGGAATAGGGGTGATAGGCTCATTGCCATTTTAAATGTTAGCTAAGCCTCCGCTCTTGGTCTTCCTGCTCCCCTTTCCAGGAGGGTGGTCTCGCCAAAATCTTAAGAGTAGAAACCATCGTCTGATTTCCAAATTGATGTTGCGATTTCATATTTTTTATTTAAATTTTTAAGAAATTATAGTCGATTTATAATAATCTGTCAATTTCTGCGTACAGCAAAGTGACCCGGTTATACATATATGTACATTCTGTTTTTCAGATTATCTTCCATCATGTTCCATCACAAGTGATTGTGTAGTTTCCTGTGCTAAACAGCAGGACCTCATTGCTTATCCACTTCCTTTTCTTTTTTTTTTGTTTTGTTTTTTTTGGGCCACACCTGTGACATATGGAGGTTCCCAGGCTAGGGGTCTAATCAGAGCTATAGCTGCCTGCTACGCCACAGCCACAGCAACACCAGATCTGAGCCACATCTGCAGCCCACACCACAGCTCACGGCAACGCCGGATCTTTAACCCACTGAGCGAGGCCAGGGATCAAACCCGCAACCTCATGGTTCCTAGTCGGATTCGTTTCCACTGCGCAACGACGGGAACTCCCGCTTATCCACTCCTACTGCAATAGATGGTGCAATTTTAATCGCTGGTTCCGTAACCCAGGGCAAGTCAATGAAGCAAATCAATTAAGACAGAGGTGCTGTTTCCTGAGTGATCTAAAAAATCATCTGCAATCCTTCCACCCTCACTCTGCTCACAATGGTGACCTTACCTTCCCAGCTTCCTTTCTCACTGCTCGATGTCGCTAGAGCGCCGCTCAATTCTGGATTCTGACATCTTTCTTAGGATGATCTTACTTCCTGGCTCTGCTCTCCCCAGAAACCTTTCCTTCTGACTCAGATTAGAGAGAAAGAAGAAGTAGGGTTTTATGGGGCCAACAATCGAAGGGAATTCTGACCTGTTACAAGACAAAAGAGGAAATGACTGGTGAATCTGCGAGGAGTAAGGCACTTTGGATTCCGTCACACTCCCCCGACCACGGGAAGGGGCTGTAGAATCTTAACACTTAAAAATGTGGGACCAGGGAGTTCTCGTTGTGGCTCAGCAGAAAGGGACTCAAGCAGTATCCGTGAGGACATGGGTTCGATTCCTGGCCTCGCTTAGCGGATTAAGGATCCAGTGTTTCCATGAGCTGTGTTGTAGTTTGCAGATTTGGCTTGGATCCTGCGTTGCTGTGGCTGTGATATAGGCTGGCGGCTGCAGCTCCAATCTGACCCCTAGCCTGGGAATTTCCATATGTGACAGGTGCGGCCCTTAGGGAAAAAAAAAGCCAAAGAGTGGGACCATTGCAAATCGATTACATCTGTGTGTCACAGCACCAGTGTCACCACGCAGGCTGACTCTTCCCAGAGAAGTGCTGTAAGAAGAACATGAACTTTGGGATTGGACAGGCTCATGCTTGAATTTTACTTTTGACAGTTATTGGTTTGAACATTCATGCACTCAGCCATTTATTACCACCATACCTAGATCTGTGGTTTGGTGTCTGTACTAGCCTGCTTAGGTTGCTTTAACAAAATGCAGACACTGGGTGGATTAAATAATGGAGATTCATTTTCTCATAGTTCTGGGGCTAGAAGTCCAAGATCAAGGTATGATCGGGTCTGGTTCCTGGTTGGACCTCTATTCCTAGCTTGTAGCTGACTGCTTTCTTTCTTCGTCCTCATCTGGCCTCTTCTCTGTGCATGCCAGAGAGGTAAAAAGAGGATCTCTCTCGTGTCCCTTCTTCTTCTTAAAAAGACACCAGTCCTATCAGATTATGTCACCATTCTTGAACCCAGTTAACCTTTATTACCTCCTTATAGGCTCCGTTTCCAAATGCTGTGATGTTCGGTGTTACCACTTCAGCATATGAATTTGGGGAAGCACAGTTCAGTCCATAACAGTGTCTGGCATTAATCTGATAAAGTTTCAGTCATTGTTGCAAAGAGAAGCAAAGATAAGAATTAAATCCAGGCGTTCCCATAATGGTACAGCAGAAATGAATCTGACTAGGAACCACGAGGTTGCAGGTTCCATCCCTGGCCTCGCTCAGTGAGTTAAGGATCTGGCATTGCCGTGAACTGTGGTGTAGGTCGCAGATGCGGCTCGGATCCCGCGTTGCTGTGGCTGTGGCCTAGACCAGCAGCTGTAGTTCTGATTAGACCCCTAGCCTGGGAGTCTCCATATTCCCCAAGTGCAGCCCTAAAAAGCCAAAAAGAAAAGAATTAAATCCATATTCTCTCAGAACCCATGTAAGCAAAAAGAGAAAAAGATAAAATATTTAACATGTTGAGAGAAAAACCATACCAGCCTAGAATTTTGTATCCTGAGAAATGAATACTTCAATAGTGATGGGGAAATAGATTTTCTTAGGCAAAAAATATCACGGGAAATTGTTGCTAGTAGACCTGTCTCACAGAAATATAAAAATAAGCTCTTTAGGAAGAGGAAAATGGCATAGGTCAAAAACTGGGACCCACATAAAGGAAAGGCATTGGAAGAGGAATATGTGAAGGTAATTAAACATTTTATTAACAAATAAGCATATATTAATAAATACACATATTTATATATGTTTATAGATAAGGGAAATGGCAATAACTTTAAAAATCTGTTTACTCAGGCTATCATCAAGAAGTACACAAATGACAAATGCTGGTGAAAATGTGGAGCAAAGGAAACCACAGTACAGCTCTGGTGGGAAAGTAAATTGGTGCAGCCACTGTGGGAAGAAGTGTGGAATTTCTTCCAAAAACTAAAATAGAACTATTATATGATCCAGCAGTTCTACTCTGGGCTATTTATTTTAAAAAACACCTCCCAAACACTAATTTGAAAATATATGTGCACCACCATATTCGTAGCAGCATTATTTATAATTGCCAAGACATAGAAGCAATCTAAATGTCTATTAACAGATGAATGGGATAGAGAAGATGTTCATATATGAGAAACATACACACACACATATATACTGGAATTTTTACTTAGCCATGAAAAAGAATAAAGTTTTGCATGGACTTGAAGTGTGTTATGTAAGTGAAATAAGTCAGACTGAGAAAGAAAAATAGTGTGTGATATCGCTTATATGTGGAATCTAAAAAAATATAACAAGCTAATGAATATAACATAAAAGAAGCAGAGTCAGAGTTCTGGCTGTGGCACAGTGGGTTAAGAATCTGACTGCTGCAGCTTGGGTTGCTTCGGAGGCATGGGTTCTGTCGCTGGCCTGGGAACCTCCGTATGCTGTGGATGCAGCCATTAAAAAAAAAAAAAGGAAGCAGACCCACAGGTATAGAGAAGCAACCAGAGGTTTCCAGTGAGGAAAGGGATGAGTGGGAGGGCAATATAGGGGCAGAGGATCAAAGGTTCAAACTCTGATATGTAAAATCAGCTCCAAGGATATATTGTACAAGGGAGAATACAGCCATTGTTTTGTAATAGCTCTAAATGGAGTATAGCCTTTAAAAACCACGAATCACTACATTGTGCACCTGCAACTTACATAACGTTGTACAGTAAGTATATTTCAGTAAAAAGTAATCTGGGAGGGAGTGTGATGGACTAGGAGTTTGGGACTAATAGATGCAGGTTGTTATATTTAGAATGGATAAGCCATGAGGTCTTCCTGTACAGCACAGGAAACTATGGAAGATAGTATGAGAAAAAGAATGTATGTAGGTGTGTGACTGGGTCACTTTGCTGTACAGCAGAAACTGGAACAACATTGTAAATCAACTATGCCTTAATAAATAAAATAAAATAAAAAATAATCTGTCAATCCAAGGGAATGACAGAAAACAGAAACATTAACAGAAATATCTGTAGTTTGTAGATTGTCCATGAGTCTTCATACCCATCTGCTTCTTTGCATTTTGTAAGTTTTCAGCAACGCTTGTGTGGATTTCAAAATCAAGGAAGGGCACATTTTCTTTCTTGCTCTTTTTTTTTCCCTTTTTAAAAATTTTATTGATGTATGGTTGACTTACAATGTTGTGTTAGTTTCAAATGTACAGCAGAACGAATCAGCTCTTTTTCAGATTCTTTTCTCAAATAGGTTATTACACAACGTTGAGTAGATTTCCCTGTGCGCTACATCAGGTCCTTGTTAGTGATCTATTTTATTAATTTTTATTATTACATTTAAATTAACTTTTAATAATTATTAATTTAATGAGTCAATGAATTTGATTCTATTTATAGTTGTACAACCTCATTTTAGAACATTTCCATCCCAAACCCCCCAGTCCAACCCCTCCTCCCCAACCACAGGCATCATTCTCAAAAAAGTGAAGAAAGACAAACAAGCCCACCAGAAGCAAAAAAGCATGCATCTGCCCTTTGAAAAGGCCCTTCGATGAGCCTGGCCCTCCCCAAGCAGCTTTGTGCTCTTTTCTCTGTCTTCTTGCTCCCACAGTCAGCTTGATGTGTGGGCAAAAACAGAATAAAATGCTGATCTCGGGGAAATGTGGGGAGATACTATCGGAGAGAAATTAAGAAGTAATTTTGAATGGAAGTTGAAGGGTTTGTCAGCAGACTGGAGGAAGTCCAGAGAAGAACCAGGAATGACTGAGGACCTGGGGCTAAAGGCTGGACTCGCACGTAGAGATGAAAAGGAAATGTGTTTAACTTGGCTGCCTTCTAAGAAGATACTTAGAGAACAGCATTGGATCTCAATCAAACCGCCATTAAGCACAGCCAGGCAGATCTTCATCCTAAGTGACCCCAAAAGGTCAAAACAACGTCTTAAAACTTCCAGCGCTTTTTAGTTCAACCTGAGGTTAGACCATATCTTCCACACAGCACAGATGGCTTTTGCCTGGATGCCAAGAGCTTGTCTTCGATGTGCATTAAGGATGCAGATACCGGCAAGAGGGAGCGTGGGTCTCTATGAACAGCTCAATAGGGTCCCCACGACAAGGAGCTGCTGATGGGGCCAGAATGGACCATGGTTTTCCCCAGGTGTCTATAGCACAGGGCACTGACAAAAATGGGTTATTCTTTCTGGGGTTCACTTTTCAGGCTGGTTTTCTAGGAACCCTTGGAGTGATGGCAAAAGAGAGAAACAGAAATACACAGGAGGAGTTCTCGTCGTGGCGCAGTGGTTAACGAATCCGACTAG
>PVHT021183645.1:1747687-1851192 GCA_004024745.2 Catagonus wagneri
GGGTGCGGCCGTAAAATGACAAAAGGCGGAAAAAAAAGGAAAGAAAAGAAATACACAGAAGAAGTGAGGCTGAGTTCCTGAGAGAGGCACCCAGAGAGAAAGAGAGAGAGAGAGAGGAGCTGAGGACCGGCCAGAAAATAAGCAGTTAGGGATAGAAACCGGAGCAGAGAGAAAGGAAGAGGCAGCCGGAAGGGAGGGGGAGACAGGAGGACCCGGTGACCTGTCCTGGGGTGCAGCAGGCTGGGAAGTCTGACGCACCGGCGCTCCGCAGGCCATTTAAAGGGGACCAGGGATCCATGGCAAGGCGGTGCTGTTTGCTTTTCATATGGAGTTGTATTTTGGTACCAGAAAGGGGAAAAAAAGCAAAAGAGAAATTAGAATGGAGTTCAGGAATGCTGCCTGGAATCTTGAGACCTTCTCAAAGAAAGGCTGTGGTCAGCGGCCCGTGGGGAGCTGAGGCTGTTCTGTTTGCTTCCTCTGGATGAGCCTTGACAGTGGGGAAGGACAATGGCAGGCATTATGGGTCAAATGTGGGAAATTCTTGCTCTGGTTGCTGCAGTCTGAGGCACTAGAGCCCTGCCATGTGGGCACCTACTTAGGAGGTTTGCAAATTTAGGCGAAACTTTTCAGTCTTGTCATACTCAAAGTAAGATGTAAGACTTCGTTTGCATTTTTCTTCTTTTCTCTTCTTTTCTCTTCTTTTCTTTTCCTTTCTCCTTTCCTTTCCTTTCCTTTCTTTGGCTGTGCCCACGGCATGTGGAAGTTCCCAGGCCAGGGCTGGAACTCTCGCCACAGTAGTGACAACAGCAGATCCTTAACCTGCTGAGTCACCAGGGAGCTCCAGCACTTCAAGCCTGAAGGACCAGTGATCTGGACGTCTCCAGCATTGCCCAAGGCATGTATTCAGAGTTCGTCTTTCTTCATGCTTGTCTTGCTTGTTCAGGCACAAATCACTAAGTAATAAAAAGCAAACATCGGTACCTATCTTTCTAAGGTTGGATTACAAAAACCAGAAAAATCTCTTGAGGAAGAAGGTTAAAAATTCCCTTGAATTTATAGGAGTTCCCGTTGTGGCTCAGTGGGTTAAGAACCTGACATGTTGTCCTTGAGAACACAAGTTTGATCCCCAGCCTCACTCAGTGGGTGAAGGATCGAGCGTTGCCACAGCCTGTGGCGTAGATCTCAGATGTGGCTTGGATCCCATGTTGCCAGGACTATGGTGTAGGCTGGCAACTGCAGTTCTAATTCAACCCCTAGACCAGGAACTTCCATTTGTTGCAGATGCAGCCATTAAAAAAAAAAAAAGTCCCTTGAATTTCACTTCAAAAATCATTTGATTAATTTTTTCACCCGAACAGCAGTCTTGATACTCACCGGGAAATAATGCCATGTCAGAATGACAGAGATTCAGTATACAAGAAAAGAGTGTGTGTCTTATCCTAGAAAAAATATGCAACTGTGATCTTGACCCTAAGCTTGGAAAACCTAGTCTCTTCATCGAAGATGTTCGTGCCTGAAGAGCAGCTGAAAGGCTTGCTGGCTCTTAGGGGGTAAATTCTTCTGGATTTAAACGTGATTCTTTCGAGATACGATGCACTGAAGCATAAATTTGCAGTTTGATAAATACACCTAAGTGAGGGATGCCCACTGATAGGGGTGGAAGACCCCAAACTTTTGGGTACCACTCCTGTAGACTGTAGCATACGGCAGAGTTTCTTTGAGCACAGCATTTAGGAAGAGGAAGGTCACAGCGAGGCAAAGACTGGACTCAGCGCATCTGCACATCACAGTCACCTTAGGAACATTAAAAAATTACAGACCTTGGAATTTGCCCTCCTCACCATTTCACAGGGACTCCATAGTGAGACCTAGGAACTTGCATTTTTGAAATCTTTTTCTTTCTTTCTTTTTCTTATCTTTTTTTTTTTTTTGCTTTTTAGGGCTGAGGCATATGGAAGTTTCCAGGCTAGGGGTCAAATCAAGCTGCAGCTGCCCGCCTAGACCACAGCCAAGGAAACACAGGATCTGAGCCGCATCTGCGACCTATACCACAGCTCACGGCAACTCTGGATCCTTAACCCACTGAGCCACTGAGCAAGGCCAGGGATCGAACCCGCATCCTCCTGGATCCTAGTCGGGCTCATTAACCACTGAGCCATGAAGGGAACCCCTGGAATCCTTTTTATGTCTAGACTAGGTTTGCAAACAGTGATCTAGAGCCACTTGCATTGCCTTCCTCTGGTTGCTGAGTTATGTTCTAATCGTGATGACCGATTTAGCATAAAGAACGAGGTCAGTCAGAGCAGTGGCAGTGACCTCTTCCATTTTGAGTGAGATGATTTATCCTGACATTTGGATCCCTGATTCCATCTAATAACTCTGGCATTTACACAGCTGGTTGTGCAGTAGATGCAATTTAGAAGTCAGCTCGAACAAAGATGCCTTGTAGATACTGCTGCGCTTTTCACCATGGCAAAGTGTGTTTGTTAGGATGAGTTCATATGCAAGTATGTTTTTTCTTTCAGGTGAACATTAAATATTTACAAAACATACCTTTTTTTTTTTTTTTTTTAGGACTAGGGCTGGAATCAGAGCTGCAAGCTTCTGGCCACGTGGGATCTGAGCTGTGTCTGCGATCTACACCACAGCTCATGGCAACGCTGGACCCTTAACCCACTGAGCAAGGCCAGGGATTGAACCCACACTGTCACAGACACTGGGTCAGGTTCTTAACCCACTGAGCCACAACGGGAACTTCTCAGCAGCTTTCTTAAGGCCCCAAGCCAGTTAGCTTTCATGGCAGTTGTTGATTGCATCAAAACACATTCGCTGACTTTTCCTGAGTAAATTTATTTTAGGGTATTCTTAGGTATTCTGCAGTACGGTAGAAAGGAAGAGAAAGAATGGGGGCGGAGTGGTGGGGGTGGGGGTGGGAATTTCTGAATAAGGCTCCCAGTCATCAGCCTGACTGCAGTTACTGCCCAGACTAGAGGCTGGAAACAGAGGAAAGATGACCGTTGACTCACTGTCGCCAACTCTGAGTAAGACTCTTGACATTTTGCTGGTTTAATGAATGAACCCACACAGAAGAGCAGCAGGAGGAAAAAGTCCTGTGGTCAGACGGGCCTCAAGGTCTCCTGGGTAAATACATGAGGACATTGGAGTTGCGAGTTCTTATGACCTTTGGAGGCTTAGTTTGTCTGGAGAGCCATTACCTTGGCAGGAGGCAGCTTTGGCAGGTGGCTGCGCGGTGAGGAGGCGAGCACCTTGATGTGGCGCTCTGGGATCGCTGTGAGAGCCGAGAAAAGAAGAGTCGTCTCGCCACCCACAGCTCCAGTTTTCTCCAGAACAAGCGGCAGAAAGGCCCTCCATGCGGCCAGTTTCTTAAAAACATCTCTTTTCTTGTACCCATGTTAAGGGTGCAATTTGGAGAGTTTTGACAAAGGTGTACACCTGGGTAATGAGCGCTGCAGCATCTTCTTTTCACTCCCACCCCCACAGAGTCTCCAAGCCTCTTCCGAGGAAATGTCCCTCTTACTCCCAGCTCTGGGCAAGCGCTGATCTAAATTTTACCACCGCAGGTTAGATTTGTCTTTGAGTTTCACGTAGATATGGCCACACAGTATGTGTTTTTTTACGTATGATTTCTTTTTCTTCCTTCCTCCCTCCCTCCCTTCTTTCTTCCTTCCTTCCTTTCCTTCTTCCTTCCTTCCTTCCTTCCCTCCCTCCCTCCCTCCCTCCCTCTCTCTCTCTCTTTCTTTCTTTCACGACACCTGCAGCATATGGAAGTTCCCAGGCTAGGAGCAGAATCAGAGCAGCAGCTGCCAGCCATAGCCACAGCCACAGAAATGCCAGGTCTGAGCCGGGTCTGTGACCTACACCATAGCTCATGGCAACAACAGATCTTTAACTCACTGAGTGAGGCCAGGAATTGAACCAAAATCCTCATGGATAATAGGGGTTTCTTAACATGCTGAGCCATAGTGGGAACTCCCTATTCTAAATTTTTAAAAATTTACTGGCCGAACCCAAGGCATGCAGAAGTCCTGGGTCAGGGATCAAACCTGTGCCACAGCAGTGACCAGAGCCACGGCAGTGATGACACCAGATCCTTAACTTCCTGAGTCATCAGGGAACTCCAGCCCCTGTGTGTTTTTAAAAGTACACTTGTCATTGGATTTAGGGCCCACATGGGTAATCCATAATGATCTCGCCTCAAGATCTTTAACTTAATTACATCTGCAAAGACTTTTTTTCCAGATAAGGTCATAGTCACAGTTTTAGGTAGACAGATCTTATGATGAGGGGCCACTATTTAACCAACTACTCTGGGAAACTGAGCTGGTTGCTGACAGGGGCCTAGTGAGCATGTGTTACATGGTATTTGGGAGCTGGATTCACCACTAGCTGACTCACAACAAGGACCCCATCCTCACCCAGCAGTGAGTGGCATGCTGAATGCCACTGGCATGCATTAGTGGGGTGACCAGTGTTCCAGCTTTCACTGGTAGTGAACTGGGATGGGAAGGCATCCATACTGGCCAGTGCCTCTGAAATTTAAGAGACATGGTAAGCAAAAAGACAATGGAACACAATGGATATTGTGTTATGGAAAGGCAATGAAACCCTTTGAGGGATTAATCACCAATTTCCGGTGGAATATGAGAGCCACAGGGCCTCAGTGACAGTGTAAAAAGACTCATCTTCTGTAGATGGCAGACAGAAAAAAATCGGGGTTAAGTCCCGGGATTAGAAACGAACTCATTGACATAGAGAATGGACTTGTGGTTGCCAAGGGGGAAGCGGAAGGGAGTTGGATGGATTGGGAGTTTGGGGTTAGTCGGTACAAACTATTACATTTGAAAGGATAACCATGCAGTCCTACTGTGTGGCACAGGGAACTATAGCCACGCTCTTGGGCTAGAATATGATGGGAGATAACATAGAAAAAGAATGCATGACTGGGTCACTTTGCTGTACAGTGGAAATTGACAGAACATTGTAGATTAATGATATTTAAATTTAAAAAAATAAATTGATTTCAACCTTAGGGGGAAAGAAAAGGAAGAGTAGCGGAGCTCCAGAGAAAACAGACTTCTTCAACTTGATGAGTTGCCTCTGTCCACGGCAGAAGCCTGTTTGCGAAAGAGTAGGACCCTGAGGTCTAAGATGTCACGTCCAAGTTGATGCACTCAAAATCTTGAATTATCCGAATTCCGTTGGGCCTGCAGAAATGACCTCTTCTCCCTATAAGAGTCTAGAGGGTCCTTCTTTGCTTGAAGGTAAGATCGAAGCCTCTGGCTCCATCAGGACTTGCCCCATCTCCATTACTGCTGTCAGACCAAGCACTGATGGTCAAAATCACTGGTCAAAATAGAACGAGGCTGGAGAAGTGTTGCATTCCTAAAGGAAGAGAGGAACTCCGTCTCCTGGAGCTACTGGACTAGGCTACGTGGTCCAGCATGAAACTGGAAGGTATGTGCAGGCTGGATGCTGAGGGTATTGGCTCAAAGCAGGTGCAGCATGAATTTGGATAAAGAGAGAATTTCTCAATATGGCAGTCCTCTCCTGTTTTGCAGGGGCCTTGCTCCAGAAAGGACCCTCCTAAAAGACAGTGCTGACACATTGCTAAAATGACTCCTGAGACTTGGAGAAAGCAGTGGCCACACCAGGCAAAGTGGAAACCTTTGGGTTTTTTGATCACATACATGGCCAGAAGTATCAAAAATTTCAGAGAAATGGACATACAGGAGTAAAGCCAGGATACGCAGCCACCCACTCTATACCTTAGGACAACTTGGAGATTGATTCCCCACAGAGATAAGGCTTGTGCTGGTGAAAGCAGCGCAGCATCATTAAGAAACACCAACAGGGGAGTTCCCATCATGGCTCAGCAGGTTAAGAACCCAGCATAGTGTCCAGGAGGATGAGGGTTTGATCCCTGGTCTTGCTCAGTGGGTTAAGGATCCAGTGTTGCCGCGAGCTACAGTGTAGGTCCCAGACCGTGGCTCAGATCCAGTGTTGCTGTGGCTGTAGCATAGGCCAGCACCTGCTGCTTCAATTTGACCTCTAACCCAGGAACATCCATATGCCTTTAAAAAAGAAAAAAAATAAGAAAAAGAAATAGCTTTAAAAAAAAAGGAAGCAGCCGCACTCATGGGACATGCTGTTATAGAACTGATAGCAATGAGAGTGGCAGGATCTCAAGGGAACAAAGTGGATTTGTCAGAAGCAAAGTGGCTGCTTGAGCATCTTCCGGACTTGGTGGTCAGCTTCCCATCGAACATGAGAGAGCTTAGGCCAAGGCAAAGCCATCTTTTTTTATCACTGAGCCTCCAATGTCGCTTCTTCAGTATCCTGTTTGTTAGGGGTTAGTCACCAAGTCTGGTCTACATTCAAGACGAGGGGACATTGGGCTCACATTTCGAAAGGATAAATGACCAAAAATTCATGACCATCTTTTAAGAAAGGCAAGGGGCATTCCTAAGGGAAATTTGTGCTTTTTATCAAGTGCGCCATAAGACCCTATGGGTTTAGAAGTCATGGTTCCCAAATAAGAACGTTTTCAGCAAGACGCATTAAGCTTTAAGCTACAGCTGTTGTTCTGCCACTATAGGTCCTTGTGTCAGGAGACCTGCAGGCAAGGGAAGCAGTTAGCAAAGTGGCCCCGGGGCAGTGAGCCTGGTAATGGTGGAGAAAGAGCGGTTGTTACTGAATCGGATGAGTACATGACCCACAAGAGAATTTATCAGCGGTCTTCCGCCCAATTTTGTTAGTCAATGGACAAATGCAGCAACCTGGCCTGGTACAAATCACTCGGGGAACAGCTAGAGTAGGAGGCATTACCCGGGAGTTTGGAGAACGCGAGCGTCAGTGCAGATCCCAGGACCAGACACCAAAGCAAGTTTGTCTTCCATCCTATCAACCTTCCTGGTGTAACTTTCCCTGGAGCAGCAGCCTGGAGGACGCTGGAGGCGCTCCACTGAGTTGGGGTAATCGTATCACATGAAGGAAGTGCGCCCACTCGCACAGCGGTGAGTTGTGGGGCAGCCACGCAGCCCCTTCTGAACTGAGGCGCGCAGTCCCCCGGCTGCTGGAGTGCTGCTGGCTTGGCTCATAGCCCAGTCTCTCTCCAGGAACTGGGCTGAGAGAGCGGCCCCACTCACGGCTGTTATCTTGCTCCCCGGGGACAGCCTCCAGGTAAGGCCTGGCCCGATGTGACGGTACAAATCTTGCCCCCCCCAGCCTCGGTCCGGCTCCAGAGCTCGCTGTGGCATCATCGCCTGGGGCCCTGCTGGAGTGCCACTGCCCTCTGCCTCCTTCCTCCGCCCAGTCTTTGGTCCTCACGCCCTCACAGCTGATGCTGACGCTTGGGCTGCGTTCACCCATCTATGGCTGTACCCCTAATACTGCTCTCAGTGCCTGTTTCCCAGAGAACCTCATCAATGACACCGCTGTTTAGGCAGTGGTCACGGGTGCTCTTTCCTGGCATGAAACATAGATCACCTCTTTAAACCGACTCAGTAAGACTATGGCATAGCCATTTTTAGGATCTGCATCAAAAGCTGAGATATCTGAAATCATCTGCCAAAGTTCACAGATACAGGAGTTCCCTGGTGGCGCAGTGGGTTAAGGAGCAGGCATCATTACTACTGTGGTGTAGGTTTGATCCCTGGCCCTGGGAACTTCTGCATGTCACAGGAGTGCCCCCTCCCCCAAAAAAGGGAGTTCTCATCGTGGCTTAGCAAACCCAACTAGCATCCATGAGGACTCCAGTTCAATCCCTGGCCTCACTCAATGGGTTAAGGATCCAGTGCTGCCGTGAGCTGTGGCGTAGGTCACAGACGAAGCTCAGATTCTGCGTTGTTCTGGCTCTGGCATAGGCTGGCGGCTACAGCTCTGATTGGAGCCCTAGCCTGGGAACCTCCATATGCCGCAGGTGCGGCCCTAAAAAAAGTAAAAAGACCCCCGCCCCCCAAACATGTTTGCAGATACAGAAAGTGGCATTTTTTTAGACTCAGATCTGTCTCTAGAGCCTGGCGCCTTGAAGATCACTTTTATATTTTTCTTCCTTCGCAGTCCTGAGACTAGGATATTTTTAGCATTAGTGTTTCGTCATAAGCTGAGGTGCAGCTCCTAACTGACAGAGCTCACGGAGGCGGGGCTCCGCTTTGCTGAAGTAACAGACGACTCTGAAATCTCAGTGGTTAACAAAAGCCAATGTTAGGTTCTCGTTCACGTTAAGGGCTGGCAGATCTGAGTGGTCGGCTGTGGTTTTTCCACTGTGTATCTTCCCATGCCAGGACGAATGCTTAAGGTTCCGCCCTTATTTGGGTGTAACCCTATGGCAGAGGAAAAAGGGCAAGAAAGCCCATGGAGACTTGTGATGGGACATGTTCCATCTGCTCACATAAGCACGCGGTTCTGCAAGCCCAGGGAAGTGGCGGGGCCGTGTGATTCTCTCACAGGGGGGGTGGGTGATGAAGAGCAGCAAGGCAGTCTTTTACAGCCGACGGCCATGTCAGGGCTGCAGCAGCTTAGGAGTTCATTGGCACCAGCTAAACAATTTCAAATCAAAAATTATTTATGCAATGCATTATGCAATGTGTAATGAGGGGCTGTTCCAAGTGCAAAGAAGAGGTTGAGTAGAATCTGTGGTGGAGACGGGGCGTGGCAAAGAGGAATGCTTTGGAGGCCACAGACTGCACCCCATGAATTGGCAGAATCTAGGTCCTCCAGGTTGGGAAACCCCTTGTCTTTTCTTTTTTGTTCTTCCTTCCTTCCTTCCCTCCCTCCCTTCCTTCCTTCTTTCCTTCCTTCCTTCCTTCCTTCCTTCCTTCCTTCCTTCCTTCCCTCCCTCCCTCCCTCCCTCCCTCTCTTTCTTTCTTTCTTTCTTTCTTTCTTTCTTTCTTTCTTTTCTTCTTCCTCTTCCTCCTCCTCCTCCTTCTTCTTCATTTTTTTTTTTTCGGCCACACCTGCAGCATATGGAAGTTCCCGGGCTAGGGGTTGAATCGGAGCTTCAGCTACAGGCCTACACCACAGCCACAGCAATGCTAGATCTGAGCCGCATCCGCGAACTCTTCCAGTAGTTTGTGGCAAGGCTGGATCCTAAACCCACTGAGCGAGGCCAGGGATTGAACCCACATCCTCATGGAGACCATGTCATGTTCGTAACCCACTGAGCCACCATGGGAACTCAGGGACCCTTCTTGTGGCCACGAGAAATACCCTTCTCCCTCAGCCAGTGTTTGGAAGGGATAAGGAAAAGCAGGATGCCTGGGTTTGCCATCGTAGAAGAATGGCAAAGAAACATAGTCGAGTTTTTCATTTTGCAAGAGAGATTTTTGGTCTTCTATTTTTGATGTGAACAGAGTGATCTGAAAATACCTTTTCCCCCCTGTGCTTTGCTTTCTGTCAAATTCAGTACCACCGAGACCCAATGAACATTACTTGGCAGGCTACCAAACTAAACACATCCCAGCCAACCTCCTAATAATGGAAATGAACTTGCAGTGGGAAAGCTTCTTGTGGAGGTTTTGTGGAAACGAGCTCCTGATGAAGCTGCAAAAGTAATCATTTCTTCCTTGTTCCTGAAATCTCAATAAATTAGATTAAATCCACCAGCTTGCTTTCGTA
The DNA here is from genome assembly GCA_004024745.2 of Catagonus wagneri. Classification (NCBI taxonomy): domain Eukaryota; kingdom Metazoa; phylum Chordata; class Mammalia; order Artiodactyla; family Tayassuidae; genus Catagonus; species Catagonus wagneri. Next base: position 1,757,324 of record PVHT021183645.1, read on the forward strand.
CTTGCACTGGAAATTTTAATTCCAAATGGTTAGCTTTGACAAGTAACATTTTAAGGGGTTACAAAAAGTGTGTACATTTCCTAGGGAAACTCCTGCATTATTAAAGAAAAAAAAAGTTCCAAAAGACAGGAAATTTTTTTCAAAAATGCATTATAAATAGCTTCATATTTATTTAATGGAGCTTATAAGGTATCTGGGTGCTGTTACATGAAAATTTTAAAGAATTGAAATATTATTCACTTGTATGGTTAAAAAACAAATCCACCCACTTTACCATGAACACTACAGGAACCTGGAATAGAGCTACTGATATGTGCAAATTCTCTATTCTTTTGACTAAAACGAATCCTACCGTTAGGCTTCAGAAATGAACGTTTCCGATTCTACATGCTTATCTATATCCTTCTGTACTGATGCATATAATTTATTTTTTGTCTTTTTAGGGCCACACCAGAGGCATTTGGAAGTTCCCAGGCTAGGAGTCCAATGGGAGTTACAGCTGCTGGCCTACACCACAGTCACAGCCATAGCCACGTGGGATCCGAGTCACGTCTGTTACCTATAACACCGCTCAGGGCAATGCCAGATCTCTAACCCACTGAGCGAGGCCAGGGATCGAACCTGCATCCTCATGGATCCTAGTTGGGTTTGTTAACCACTGAGCCACGATGGGAACTTCCTGATGCGTAGACTTGGTCTCAGCCAGATTTTCCTCACTTGGGAGATACCGATTTGTGATTATTTACATGGCTGTTAGCTGCATTTAGCTTTTTTTTTTTTTTAATGGTTTCACCTGTGTCATTTGGAAGTCCTCATACCAGGATCATAGCTGTGGCAACGCCAGATCATTTAACCCACTGCACAAGGCTGGGGATTGAACCCACACCTTTGCAGAGAACCAAGCCGCTGCAGCTATGTCCTTAATCAAGTGCGCCACAACTTGAACTCCTGCATTTAGGTTTTGACAAGGGCAGGGGGATGGTCCATACAAGCGAGCATCTTTTTTCCCTCCGTAGATATAAAGTCTGTTTTAGAGCCATGCGTGGACTGACTGGAAATGCATTTATTTTGACATAAATTAAAGTCAAGGAAATATTTTCAGAACCCTGTCACAGAGGCCAAAATGTTTGGCTAAAAATCAAATAAAAATTGACTTAAAAAAAAGACATTTTCTAAAGACTGAGTTTTAAAAAGATAAAGGTCAGATGAAATGAAGTTCCAAACTTTTGCAAGTTTGGTCACTGGAGGGGGAGGCGGAATTCTCGCGACTGGACACACTTCTATTTTTGCTTTTTCTCCTGTTGCTGAGACATTATTCCATTTGAAGGAGGGTGAGGTCCTCCTTGAACCTGCGTGGAATTTCATTCCTGCACCACGTTGAGTTCAAGGAGCAAAGTCATGAAGGGTGATTCATACTCAGAGCCATCTCTTCGCTCAGACCGGACCCATTGTGCAAGTCATCAGGCGTTTGCCAGTGAAAATTCTTCTTAGGCGGATGTTCACACTCAAAGTCCCTAGAAGAAGCAGTTCAGGTTGGGGAGGGGACGAGTCCGATTGGGAACTAAGGAACTGGTTAATTTGTGCATTTCTAAAGAAATCTTTTAGTGCCAAGTGACAAGGAGGTATTACAATGGTCTTATTTTTCTAGGATTTCACACGATGCCTCTTTTTAAAAAATTCCAGACTGCATGACGTTTGAATAATGCTTATACTCTTTGCTTTTATTTCATAATTCAGCTTTACCCTTACTTTTCCCCAGGCCATACTAGCCTAATAGAGATTAATTTATTTTTTTTTTTCAGTCCTCATTCATCTTGTGTTCATTCAAGAGAGATGTGTCGACTTTTTACTATGTATCTACCAATGGGGATTCAGTAACAAACCCTTCAGACTTAAGAATCAAACCAGGAGGATGATTCTTGGTTGTGGGATGCGCCAGTGAGGAATAAATAACGGTATGAGAGGGAGTAAGAGGTGGCAGTGTTTGGACTAGGGCCGGCTTGTGTTATAGGATGACGAGGATTGGCCAGATAAAAGCCACAGGAGGGAAGCAGCCATGCCTGGTGGAGAGGACCAAGTGGGACGGCTCTGAGACAGTCAAGAGCTTGGCACGTTCTGGGGACAGAACGGATCCAGTTTAGCTTGTGTGTAGGGAATGAGACGAGTTTGGTAAGAAGCGTTAAGTTCTTTTCTGTGTGTGTGTGTGTTTTTCTTGTTTGTTTTTCATGGGGGGTACAGAATCACAAATAAACGCTTTATGTTGTGATTCAGCTATTAATAAATTAGGTCCAACATTGTTTAAAGAAGTCAGATGCCTGGAAGCAGATGGACAGTTGCTTGATGGGCTCTCTTATGAACGTGGACTTTCTTTGTCCCCAACCAAGAGCATGATACATAAGAGCCCAGGAAAAAAAGCCAGGCAAGAGTAAAGATAAAGCCATAGCAGAAGGTGGATCTTCCTGTGCTCAATCTCTTTACTTCTTCCTCCAAGTAATTAATCTCCCCTTAATGAGTTCTTTTCTAAATGCAATGGGAGGAGTTCCCTGGTGACCTAAGGGGTTAAGGATCTGGCGTTGTCACTGCTGTAGCTTGGGTCACTGCTGTGGAGCAGGTTTGATCCCTGGTTTGGGAACTTCCATAAGCCGTGGGCTCTGCCAAAAACCTTTTAAAAAATTGAAGTTCTCTGTTGGCACAGTGGGTTAAGGATCCAGCGTTGTCATTGTCAGCCCTGGTCACTGCTGTGGTGTGGGTTGGATCCCTGGCCTGGAAATTTTGCATGCCACAGGCCCAGCCAAATAAGTAAATAAAAAACAAATTTTTAAAAAGGCAGTGGGACATGCTGGAGGGGTTTACATAGGGGAGTGATGAGATTTGATTTTCATTAAATCAGAATAAGAATAACATTTTTTTAAAAACTAAGCCATTACTAGCTTTACATACGCCTCTGAAATCATTGGTCTTGTACCCCCTGCAATTTTCTCTTCATGTCAGGGAACTCCTGGGTATCCTTAGATGTGATCCCTCGTTTCTGGTTTTTGGAATCTGTTCTCCTCCATCCTGACATTCGCCGTACTCACAGGAACCTACCAGATCACCTTATGGTTTCATCCTTCCTGGCTGCTGACTCTCGTCGCTGGGTTGACAGCACACTTCCTGCAAGAAGCTGTTGCCCTATCTTTTTTTCTTTTTTCATGCTATCACTTCTGTCATTGTCTTTATCAGTGTTCATTTGCTACCTCCAAACCAGTTCCCCAAGGCAAGATAAAGGCCATAACCTCCTTCCACTTGTTTTTGTTTTCGTTTGTTTGTTTTTCTTTTTAGGGCAGCACCTGCAGCCTGTGGAAGTTCCCAGGCTGGGGGTCGAACGGGAGCCTCAGCGGCAAGCCTATGCCACAGCAACAGCAGATCCGAGCCGCATCTGTTACCTACACCACAGCTTGCAACAACACTGGGTCCTTAACCCACTGAGTGAAGCCAGGGATCAAACCCACATCTTCATGGATACTAACTGGGTTCTTAACTCCCTGAGCCACAATGGTAACTCCTTTCCTTCCATTTGTGTTGGAGTGTCTGAGGGCATGGGAAGCATGCAGGACTGGATGGCTTCCATTTCCATGGATGGGGAAATATGATGGAGAATTAAGGGAACAAATGTTGAAGCAACCTGTTCACAGCCAGTAGGATGGCAGCACACACGCCCTGGGCTGGAGGAGAGGTGGAAGCCAAGAGCTCCTGTTTGAGTTCTTGCAGTTCCAAGATTGCTGTTGAGAATACTCTCCACCTAACTTAAGATTTCTGAGTCAAAAACTACCTCTGAGAAACCGTTACATGTTTATGCTCCTGGAGTACACTAGGGGAGGGATTTGTAGGTGGTGCTAAGAGATGTGGTCAAAGACGTCACGTGGGATGTAGTGATGGTGATATCATGGGTTTCCATCTGGAAAGACGCAAGTCCAAGGGAGAATCATCAGTGGTGTTTAATGGAAGTTCTGAGAATTTGTTGCATTTTGCGGGATGGGACACAATCCTATGGCTCACCTTTCATCTCAGGAGAAGGAATCTGTGAATAGTGTCTATCCATATATCGTGAATTTAGTCCTGGGTTTAACTAGACTGGAGCCGCCCTGCTTGGCGATCTCTCCCACCCTTCTAGGGAAGATCTAATTGTAGCAGGAGAAACTCTGTGACTTTCTGGAGGCTTGGAAAAACAGAATAAAAAGGGAGTGTTTTGGTTAGAGTGGCCTCAGGAAAAATGATTATAGGGAATTCGTGGAAAAACATTGCTTTCCAATTTCAGAGCTACTCAAAATATCAGGAAACTAAATATAGAGCAGTGTTCACAATCTTTTAGGTCCTGAAGTCTGGCTAAAAGTGAACCTTGGGGGTGAAGCTGTCTCTACCTCTTACTTTTCTTCTCTTTTGAATTTTTCTTCCTTGGGCAGTTTTGTAAGCTTAACGAAGAATGGTTATCAAACAAGAATCTTAATGGTCGTTCTAATACAAGTTCTTAATTTGGAAAACATGCTCGGTGTTAATGAAATTTTCCTCCAAAAAAAGAAATAATAGCTGAATGAAAAAGGAATGTCTCACAGGCTAAAAGAGCTCGCAAATGTATCTTTCAGGAAATGTGTTACAGAGTTTGTGAAAATCAAAGGCATACCACAATCAGATGATGCTCTCAGCAGGAACTGCTGAGTAAGTCAGTCCAAGAGATCTGTGTGGTAGATGAGAAGATCTTATTCTTTGTGCTCCATATACCCCAGTGGAGAGCTTTATCAACAGATGAGATTTGAGATTGATGTAAAATAAAACTTCTCAACTGTAAGAGGCGAAAGGCTTGAAATTCACTTCTAAGTAGAATCATTAAAATGTATTCCTTTTTTTTTGTCTTTTCATGGCCATATCTGTGGCATGTGGAAGTTCTTGGGCTAGGGGTCAAATCAGAGCTGCAGCTGCAGGCCTACACCACGGGCACAGCAACACTGGCTCTGAGTTTTATCTGTGAAATATGCCACAGTGGATCCTTAACTCACTGAGCGAGGCCGGGGATCGAACCCAAATCCTCACAGAGACATAGGGTCCTTAACCCACTGAGCCACAACAGGAACTCCTGACATGTATTGTTTTTGTTATAACTTCTCTTTCATCTTTTGACCTTTCTTCCCAAAGCCAATTAAAAATAATACAAATTTGGAGGAAAAAGTGGGGAGGGAAACCTGTTATCCTCCAACCATTCTCTTTCTTCTTTCCTCCTTGCCTTATACGCATGTATGGTTGATTCTCCGTATCTGTGGCTCTTATGTTCTATAAAGTACTAAAAACACCGAATTAGGGAATACTGAGCCATCGCTTCTAGGAGAAATGCAAGGTTAGGTCCTGTAGGGCTCTGGGTGCACGAGTTTCATCACTGGATCAATACATTATTTGAAGTGTGTTTCCGTTCAAAAGCAACTTTTTTGGCATTTTTTCCCCCATGCCATGCAGGAGTTCCTTGGCCAGGGATCAAACCTGCACCACAACAACCCCAGTCACAGCAGTGACAACACTGGATCCTTAACACATTGAGCCACCAGGGAACTCCTGAAGACATCTTATTTAACATATATTATTGATTTATGAATGTGGAACTCATGGCCAACAGAACTATAACTTATGACTAAATGAAGCTTCTTTTACACACACATTACTGAAATTTGAAAAAAAAATTTAGAATCTGGTCCCAAAGATTTTATGAAATATGCTGGCATTTTGTCATAGGTTGGTCCTCAAAACACACTGGATTCCAAGAAATCTGTAGCTCTTTGTAGGCTGGTAAAGCCTTAAAAAGTCTTACCTAGTACAGATTCCTTTATTTGGAAATTCTTCAGTGTTCAGAAGAGAGGTTAATTAGGATCCTATTTTCTGGGAATTATTTGGGCTCAATTAGGTCAAGGACCTAGGTTATTCGCCTTTGAGAAAGACTGAAAAATTGGAATTCCCCCTTTATAGGATTATCCTGAAGAATCAAGTCACATGCTCTCAGTTTGAGAGGTCCTGATGTAGGTTCGCTAAAGTTCCCAATTTTACACTTCCTGGAACAATCTGATTTCCATGACAACAGAGGACATTTCATATTTCACTATAGCATTTATATATAACTATAGTTTAAGGAAATAGAAACCTGGAGACAGGGGATTCAGAAAAAAAAATCTTCTCTCCTTTTGACTAAGTTTAATTCTGCTTGTTTCCCTCTCCTTTCTCTGAACTATCATTTTCACTATCATTTTCACAGCTCTTAACTCACTTGGTCGTCAGCGACTCAAAATGAATTGAAAAAAAATGTACAACTGACTTTATACAATCAAGCATAAGAGCTTTTCAGCTGAATTTATTTCACCTGGGATGGACTTCTTAGATAAGCAAGCCCAGAAGATGTAGGGTGGTCTGGCTTGTGTCAAGTACTTGATGCCTTTGTTCTGTTTTCCTTATTAGAACAACCACGATAATGGTAACTCTTCTCCCTGACTTACTGGGAAGATGCTACATTCAGGCATAGGCTATTTTTAAGAGGTTGCAGAGCTTACAGAAGAGCCACGCGGCTCCTTTACCTGGAGTATATTGTTGACGTCCTGAGTTGATTTCTAACCAGAATTTCTCTGGACCTCATACGTTTTTGGTAACAAATGTTTTTGCTACCAAACCAAACTTGGGTCTCCGTGCCCATCTGTAGTAAAGCCAATCTACTGACACTGGGTTGTAATGAAGAAAAGTGCAGTGTTTATTTGTAAGGCATTACCCGAGAAGAATGGGTGGTTCATGCTCAGAAACTTCAGATTCTACGAAGGATTTCAGCATAGTGTGAAGACACTGCTACAACAGTGCTTCTCAAGTGGGATTTAACTAGGGGTCTTGTAAAATGCAGATTTTGATTCAGTAGTAGGTTTTCTGTTTCTTTTTTCTTTTCTTTTGCCATGGCATGCAGTGGCTTTATGTGGGATCTCAGTCCCCAGGCTAGGGATTGAACTTGGGCCACAGTGGTGAAAGTGCTGAATCCTGACCGCCTGACCACCAGGGAACTCCCAGAGAGGCTGCAGTTCTACCAAGCTCCCAGATGACACTAAAAGTGTTGCTCAGATTTTGTGTAGTGAGGGTACTCCCTAGTAGACAATAGAATTTATACCTTTTTTTCTTTTCTGCCTTTGTGGAAGTTTCTGGAGAAGCTTGAGGAAAAGGCACAAGGCAGAAATCTTAAATTTATTTAAGTGGGTTACTTGCAAAGATGCTGGAGAAGGGAAGCTGAGGAGGAGGAGGAGGAGGAGGAGGAGGAGGAGGAGGAGTTGGAGGCCGTGCATCAGTGTCTGGAGGTAGAAAGCTGGGTTCCCTTGATTTAAGTTCTTTGCCACATGGATTCTTTTGCTGGTTATTTCATGACGTCGGTGCCTGTCCTGTGGCCCCAAAGCCCGGAGGGGTCCAGACGGGTCCTCACTCTGCTCCATGTCACGGGCCAGTAAGAAGGCTGAAGACAATGAATTTTAACCCAAGGAATTCCCTTAAGGACTAGGACCGAATCTCCTTCCTCCCACTTTGAATAAACACAAGTCAGCAGGACTTCTGTCACCTCTCACTTCTATTCAGTTCAAGTTTCTCTCTGCACATGTGCGCACATACCACTTGGCTTCACAGGAAAGGCTGGCTTAGATCAGCCACCCCACCAGAGTGATTCTCCATTTCCTATCCTGGTCGTGGCAACCGTGTGCAGTTTTCCATTTGGACCAGAGCATGGCTCCCCCTAAATTTATCTACAAAGCACCCTCATCCCACACCTGTCACCATGCAGCTCCTGGCTTCTGTCTGTGCCCAAGACACACACTCTGGAAAATACCCAGGGTCACATTCATGAGCATGCCACGATGGTTCATCCATTGACTTACTTTCTCTTCCATGTCCATCTACTTCCTGATGATTTTCTGTTTCTGTGAACACAGGCGCACACACACGCAGACACACACATATCAGCTTTCTCTGTTTACTTCTTCTGAAATCATATTGCACAAGCATGAGAGCCGAAGAACATCTCACTTCCTTACCCACCAGTTGAAACTTTCCTGAGGACAGTCCCGAGTAACCACAATAGACAATGAGTTAACATTTCAGTTTGGAAGGATTTCCCCACCCTCCTTGCTTGTCAATGAGGCATAAAGTTCCCAGCTGATTTCTCCATCTGGCCCTGCCATTCCTGGAAACGTGTTTCCAAAGAAATCAATGGGAAGATGTGAAAGAGGGGTTTGCCGGGGCAGAGGAGGTGGAGACAGGAGCCTGATAGGGTCTAGCGACTCTCTCATGGGACCAGGAATGGAAGCCTGCTGCCTGTTTTGGGACTTTGCCACGAGTTTACACCAAGGATGCAAGCCCCTGAGTTCTTAAAATAAAAGGACAACAACAACAAAGAATACAAAGGAGTTACAGTTCCTCATAAGAAATATTTTGAGCATGAAAATGTCAAGAATTGTCCTCGGATATTAAAATCCCAGCTGACTCAAGATAAAAATATAAGCCCCAATGTCAATCGGAGGAGCTTTGCTCAACACAAGCATGGACATCCTCAACAGAGAAAACAGCCATAGCAAGATTTAATCTCTTTGGTGTCGAAGGCCGGACCTCTCTCACTACTCCTTACTTTTTCTCAGCATTGATCCAAGAGGGTGGGCTGCATGTGAGGTGTTAGATCCTGATTTAGTTTTTTCCAAACTGGGGGAGGAAAATTCTTAGGATTATAGTTTCTTGTAAGTCAGGTTATCGTAGCACATGGACCAGTATTGGGCAAAGCCAACTGCCCCAGTAAGTGGCAGGGAGTTAAGACTGTAACGTGATGCGATATGCAATAGAAACGTAGAGGTGGAGTTCCCGTCGTGGCACAGCAGAAACGAACCCGACTAGGAACCATGAGGTTGCCGGTTCGATCCCTGGCCTCGCTCAGTGGGTTAAGGATCTGGCATTGCGGTGAGCTGTAGGTCGCAGACGCGGCTTGGATCCCACATTTCTGTGGCTGTGGCGTAGGCAATTGTGTTCCTTCAAATTGACCCCAAAAATTCAAAAACTTACACAAAAACCTGCACACAGACATTTACAGCAGCTTTGGTCATAGTTGCCCCAAGATGGAAGAAACCGAGACATCCTCGGTCAGTGAAAGGATAAATCGACGCTCGTACATCCAGGCAGGGGAAGATCTTTGACACTGAAAAGAAATGAGTTATCAAACCACAGAGGCATAGAGGACACTGAAATCATTACTCCTAAGCAAAAGAAGCCGATCTGAAGAGGTTACATACTGTACAATTCCAACAATACCAGGGCTGGGATCCTGCTGCGAGGCCGTGGCTGTGGGGCAGCTCTGATTCGACCCCTAACGTGGGAGCCCTAAAAAAAAAAAAAAATGTAATCTTAAAAAAAATTTTGCTCACAGAAGATCTTAAGAAATCTGTCATCTAATAAATCCATCATCTCATTTGTACACAAAGTCAACTCTCCTGCTCATATTTGAATTCTCTTCAACATTTTATGAAAGTTGCTTCAGCAAATGTTCTACATAGCTACTTTACTAAAAGAAATAATTAGGAGAAAAATCGACACACTGCGATTTTAAAAATAAAATCTGCCTTTTAAGCCCAAAATGTTTGTCTCTATCATGAGAAATAAAGTGACAATATTTAAAAGTTCACAGATCTGATTGCAGACCATTTTCCTGAAATAACAATAAAATCTTTTCTGGAAGACTTTAAACACTTACCTTTAGTTCATTTAAACTCTTTTAAATGTATAAATAGTTATAAAGCTTTTCTTCAAGGTCCAATGGCCTTGAGTTTCTTTCTGTTACGGGTGTTCAACTGCCAGTCAGATCTTTAACTCCTTTTTTCTTTTTCTTTTTAGATCCACACCTGCAACATATGGAAATTCCCAGGCTAGGGGTCAAATTGGAGCTGCAGCTGCCAGCCTTTGCCGCAGCCACAGCAACACTAGATCTGAGCCATATCCATGACCTGTGCCTCAGCTTGCAGCAACAACAAATGGATCCTTACCCCACTGAGTAAAGCCAGGAATTGAAACTGCGTCCTCATGGATTAACCCACTGCGTCATAGTAGGAACTCCCAGATCTTTAATTCCTAAATATCATCCTTAAACTGGCTCCATCAAAATCACTTTGGAATTTTTAAAAAAAATTTAGATTACAGGTCCCTTACCAGAAATCCATTAAATTGAAATTCCAGGGTGGAACCAGGAATCTGTTTTTATGGTTTCAAGTATTTTGGATAGGTATACAGTTTGTGAATAACTGAATTCAAAGGTTCCTGGGGTTTTGTTTGTTCATTTAGAGTTAGAATGGGAGGACTGATCTAATTGCAGTTAGTGGTTCTTTTTTATTATTATTAAAGTGTAGCAATACTATATTACAATATTAGTTTCAGGTTTTTTCTGCATAGTGATTCAATATTTTTTAGATTATACTCCACTTAAAGTTATAATAAAATATTGGCTATAGTCTCTGTGATGTGAAATACACCCTTGTAGTTTACTTATTTCATACATAGTAGTTTGTATCTCTTAATCTCTTACCTCTATTTTGCCCCTCCCTTCTTCCCTTTTGTTACTGGTAACCACTAGTTTGAGCTCTGTATCTGTGAGTCTGTTTCTGTTTTGTTATATTCATTCATTTGTTTCATTTCTTAGGTTCCCCATATAAGTGATAACACACACTATTTGTCTTTCTCTGTCTGACATTTCACTAAGCGTAATATCCTTAAGGTCCATCTGTGTTGTTGCAAATGGCAAAATTCGCTTGTTTTTCTGGCTAAGCAAAGATTCCATTATATTATAATTATACAGCACCTGTTCTTTATTCACTTATCTGTCGATATACACTTCGGTGGCTTCTATATCTTGGTGATTGTGAATAATGTTGCTATGAACATAGGGGTATGTATATCTTTTCAAACTAGTGTCTTCATTTTCTTCATATATATACCCAGGAGTGAAATTGCTGAATCATATAGTAGTTCTATTTTTAATTTTCTGAAGAACCTCATACTGCCCCCCATAATGGCTTTACCAATTTAGATTTCCATCAGCAATATACTAGTCTTCCCTTTTTTCCACATCCTCACCAACATCTATTATTTGTGGCCCTTTTCTAATTCAGTGAATTTAATTATATTTATAGTTGTACAATGATCATCATGACCCGGTATTTGTGGTCTTTTTGATGATAATTATTCTCACAGATGTGATATGATAGCTCCTTGTGGTTTTGATTTGCATTTTCCTGATGAAAAATGATGTTGAGCATATTTTCATATAGCTGTTAGTTATCTCTGTGTCTTCTTTGGAAAAATGTCTGAATATATTCAGATCTTCTGTCCACTTTTAATTGAGTTTTATGGTTTTTTCGATATTGAGTTGTATGAGCTGCAAAAATATATTGGGTATTAAACCCTTATCAGTCGTATTACTTGCAAATATTTTCTGTCATTGAGTGGCTGTCTTTTCTTTTTGTTGAATTAATAGTGTTAAAATGTCCATGCTAACAAAAGCTATCTATAGATTTAATGAAATCCCTATCAAAATACCTATGACATTTTCCACATAACTATAACAAATAATCTTAAAATTTATATGGAATGAGAAAAAACCCCAAATAGTCAAAGCAATCTTGAAGAAAATGAACAAAGTTGGAGTTATCATGCTCCTGGCTTCACACTATACTACAAAGCCAAGAAATCAAAACAACATGGTACAGTCACAAATACAGACACATAGATCAATGGAAGAGAATGGAGAACCCAGAAATAAATCCATGCACTCTGGTCAATTAATCTATGACAGGAGTTCCCGTTGTGGCTCAGAAGTAATGAAACGACTAGTATCCATGAGGACATGGGTTCGATCCCTGGCCTCGCTCAGTGGCTTAAGGATCCCACGGTGTTACCATGAGCTCTGGTGCAGGTAGCGGATGTGGCTTAGATCCCGCATTGCTGTGGCTGTGGCATAGGCTGGGAGTGACAGCTTCGATTCAAACCCTAGCCTGGGAACTTCCACATACTGCAGGTGCAGCCCTAAGAAAACAAACAAACAAAAATTAATCTATGACAAAGGAGGCAAGAATACACAATGGAGAAAAGACAGTGTCTTCAATAGACGGTGCTGAGAAAACTGGACAACTACATGTAAAAGAAAGAAATTAGAACATTTTTCTCACAACATATACAAAAATATATTTAAAATGAATTAAAGACCTAAATGTAAGACCGGAAACCATAAAACTCCTAGAGGAAAACATAGGCAGAACTCTTTTTGACATAAATTGTAGCAATATTTTTTTTGATCTGTCTCCTCAGGCAAAGGGAACAAAAGCAGGAATAAACAAATGGGACCTAATTAAACTTGAAGGCTTTTGCACAGCAAAGGAAACCATTCACTTAAATTAAAAAATTCTGTGGTTGAAACAACTTCTAGAACAATCCACACTTTATAGTACAATATACAACTAACACCTAGGACAAAGAAATGGAACACTCCCAAAGCCAGAGAAAATTCTATGTTTTTTTAAGCACAGTGCCTCCCTCCCATGAAAAAATAATCATGACTCTAACTCCTGTGATAATTTTCTGATTTTTCTTTATAGTTTTACTACCATTTCTAAACATTAGTTTGTTTTTGAATTATATGTAAACTGATTTTTATTATATTATTTCTTTTGTCTTACTTTTGTTCAAGTGAAGCTTATAAGACTTATCCGCATTATTGTGTAGCCATAGTGCAGCCATTTTCTCTGCTATATAGTGTGCAATTGTCTAAACAGCTTACAATTTAGTCATCCATTCTCCTTTTGATGAACATATAGACTTTCCTCCAGGTTTTAGATATTATTCACAATATTGTAATTTGTTTTTTGTCTTTTTTCTTGGCACATATATGCATAAATGAAGTAATGAGGCCAACTAGTATCCATGAGGACATGTGTTCAGTCGCAGGAGTATGAATCCACACCCGTGAGTGTATGCACACTCACGCATACGTACACATACAGGCAATACTTGCTTTGCACAAAACCATGTTAACTAAAGCGTGTGCATATCTGAACTGTGTCCTCATTTTGCAGGTTCTGTGGTAACTGTTACCAATGTTACTTCAGTTGCCATGGAACTTTGTAAAGTGAGGAGACAGTTTTAATATGCAAAAGTATCACTTAACACAGTATTATGCAAAGCAAGGACTATCTGTAAATACACACATACGCCTGGGAGTGGAATTGCTGGGTCATAGGAATTCACATCCTCAGTTTCATTAAATAGTACCAAGCTGTTTTCCAAAGTGGTTGTATTAATTTACTTCTCTGTCAGTATGGCATAAGAGTTTATATTTTCCCATATCTTTAAATACTCTTGGTATTTCCCTGATTAGTTGTGAAGGTAGGTACCTTGTTAGGTGCTTTTATAGCTATATGTATGTCTCTTAGATGAAACGTCAGCTTAAATATTTTCATATCTCTGTTGTTTTTCTTCACATTATTTACCTACAGAAGTTCTTTGTATAGCTTGATATGTTCTTTATTGTTATGTTATAAATAACTTTTTCAAGTTTACTGTATTATTTGATGAACTAAAGCTCTCAATTTTAAATAAAGTTACACTTAACAATATTCACGTTTATAGTTATGCTTTTGTAGTTGCTTAAGAATTCATAAAAGTCTTAAAGATTTTTATTTAATATCTTCCAAAGCATTTTAAAATTTTGCTTTTGAGGAGTCCCCATTGTGGCTCAGCAGGTTAAGAAACCAACCTAGCGTCCGTGAGGATGCAGGTTTGATTCCTGGCTTCACTCAGTGAGTTAAGACTCTGGCGTTGCCTAAAGCTGTGGCATAGATCAGCAACTGTGGCTCCAATTCGACTCCTAGCCTAGGAACTTTCATATGCCACAGGTGCAGCCATAAAAGAAAATTAAATTAAATTAAAATAAATTAAATTAAATTAAATTAAATTTGCTTTTGAGACTTAAGCACTTATTCCTCTGGAGTTGATCTTTGTTTATAATTGAGGTATAAATTGTGCAACTTTTCCATATTCATTTGTAAATTTCCTTCTTTCCTTAATGATCTGACATGCCACACTCGGTCATATATCAATAGTCCATAAATATCCGTGCATTTCTTTCAGGATTCTCTATTCTCTTCCACTGGTTAATTTATGTAGTCTTGGACAGACAATACATTGCCTAATTACTATAGTTTTATAATTAGTCTTTCATAATCATTCTCTTCAGAAGTGTTGTTTTTGCCATTCTTGGTCCTTTGTTCTTTCATTGACACTTAAAATCAATCTATCAGGTTTCATGAGGCTTTAATCAAGAATGGAAGATCAATTAGGGTCAAATTGACCTTTTCAGAATACTAATCCTTCCTGACTGTGAACATAGTATTCCTCTCAATTTATTCATATTTTCTTTAATATCCTTGAGTAAGGATTATTTTGTGTACAGGTCTTCTACTTATTTTGCTACATTTAATCCCAGAAAATTGACAGTTTTTTCTACTGCATTTTTTTTTTTTAAGGGCTGCACCCGTTTCATGTTGAGGTTCCCAAGCTAGGGGTCTAATTGGAGCTCTAGCCATGGGCCTACGCCACAGCCACAGCAATGCCAGATCTGAACCACACCTGCGACCTACACCATAGATCATGGCAATGCCGGATCCTTAATCTACTGAGTGAGGCCAGGGATCAAGCTGGCAACCTCATGCTTCCTAGCTGGATTTGTTTCCACTGCGCCAGAATGGGAACTCCATTCTACTGTAAATGTTATCTTTTTAAAATTACATTTTTGAGGTATTTATTGCAGAACTGTTCATAGGGGACTACTTCCTTTAAAATTAGGAAGTACAGCCTCCTCCACATCGTTAGTATAGTCAGCCTTATATTGGAGACTCAGCTAGCCCAATGACACAAGGAAAGATTTTAAAGGCATAATGTTTGGGGAAGAGGGTCATTATTTACAAGCAATGTAATTGTACACATAGAAAACACAAATGTATCTATGGATAAATTACTACAGAAATAGATGAATCATCAAAGTGACCAGAAATAAGACCGATATATTGCACTTCATAGTGCTACTTTTATTCCATGTAAAGAAAATGTAATATTTAGCAGATACAGGGGAAAAAAATATGTCCTGGTACAGTAGCATTCCATGAAAAGGCATTCTGTGTTATGGGTTTGGTGTACCATTTAACCAGTTCGCTGTACAGAATCCAGAATCCTTAGGTTGCCCATTGGGATTCAGACAAGTTAGTATCGGTTTACACCTGCATACAAAGGGACTTATTTAGCACAGAACTTTATAAAGACAAGAGCAACAACAACAAACTTAAGTGAGGATGACTGAATCCACACTACGGAATGAGACTCCATGTAAATTACTCGATTATAATAATAACAGCCATTACATTAATACAACACACTACAAGTAGCAAAGTTTTATTCTGACTACAACTTCTAATTCCTTCTATTAGAATTGATGAGGCATGCAGGGGTGGTAGAGTTAAAGGTTTTGTCTAAATTCCGTTCACTTTGCTGTTATCATTGTTCAGATTCTGGATTTTCTGTTGATCCCTTTCTGAGCGTCTGGTGTGAGCTTGCTCTGGAATAGTCACCTTTTTATACCTTTTTAATATCAAGTCAAACATTGGGGGCGTGTTTTTGCAATTTTTTAGCAACATTTTGATAAAGAGCCTGTATCATGCTCTAGCCCAGACCCTTGCACCTGTGGACTTTAAGAACTTCTTTCCTTCTTTTCTTCCTGGAAAAAGATCAGCAGTGCTGCTTATTATAAAGCAAACCGTTCATGTACCTATTTGTGTAAGAACTCACTGTTTTCTTCTCTTCCCCTTTTAGGTGGTATAAAAGTATTTTCCAGTTTCCTAGTTCTGATTCCACATGGAAAGCTGCCCAAATTCATAGTGGCTGGTGAGTTCAGGGCATCTCTTTATCCCATTCACAGTCCTCTCATACAGCGGGCCCTCTGTATCTGCAGGTTCCCAATCTATGGGATTTCATATAAGGGACTTGAGCATCTATGGATTTTTTGTATCTCCGAGTGTCCTGGAACCAGTGCCCCGTGGATACCGAGGGGTGACTGCAATGACTTTAATCTCACCATTTTACAGTTTAACTGCTTCATACCCACGTCTGGGTGAGTTGCAAACTCCCTCTATGTCTCTATTTTTAAAGTTGCTGAAACTATATCCATCTCTTAGGATAGACCATAATGAAAGATAATATAAGAAAGGGAATGTATACACTTGCATGACAGGGTCACTCTGCCATATAGCAGAAACTGGTACATTAAAAAATCAACTATACTTTAATAAAAATATTTTTAAAATGAAATGAAAATTTGACAGTGATCAGAAAAAAAATGGTGCTGAGTCCCGTTTAAATGGCTTTGATTCAAGGGACCTCACATTTAAGAGTACAAAAGAGGGATTCCTGTTGTGGCTCAGTGGTAATGAACCTGACTAGTAACCATGAGGATGCGAGTTCGAGCCCTGGCCTCAATCATTGGGTTAAGGATCCAGAGTTGCTGTGAGCTGCGGTTGTAGGTCGCAGATACGGCTTGGATCTGGTGTTGGTATTGTTGTGGCTGTGGCGAGGCCAGCAACTATAGCTACAATTCCACCCCTAGCCTGGGAACTTCCACATCCTGCAGGCGTGGCCCTAAAAAGACAAAAAATAAAATAAAATACAACAGAAAAAAAAAGATACAGTGGCAATGAAAAAGACAAAATGACTAGGAATGAAATAAAAATTGTACAAAATCTATGTCTTCAATTCTAAACCACTGAAAGACAAAAAAGGCATACCTTATTTTTGGGTAGGAAGATTCAGTATCCTAAAGAAGTCAGTTATGGAGTTCCCTTCGTGACTCAGTGGTTAACGAATCCGACTAAGAACCATGAGGTTGCGGGTTCGATCCCTGGCCTTGCTCAGCGGGTTAAGGATCCGGCATTGCCGTGAGCTGTGGTGTAGGTCGCAGACGCGGCTCGGATCTGGCGTTGCTGTGGCTGTGGTGTAGGCCGGCGGCTACAGCTCCTGTTAGACCCCTAGCCTGGGAACCTCCATATGCCGCAGATGCGGCTCTACATAAAGGCAAAAAGACAAAAAAAATAAATAAAAAGAAGTCAGTTATCCCTCAATTAATCTGTAAATTTATTGTGAGCCCAACAGAAATACTACTGGCATATTCTTAAGAGTAGATAAGCTGATTTTCAAGTTCAGGGATAAAATAAACGTGAAAGGATAGACCAGAAAAATCTGAAAGTAAAAACTAATTGGGGAGTTCCTGTCGTGGCACAGTGGTTAACGAATCTGACTAGGAACCATGAGGTTCCCCGTTTAATCCCTGGCCTTGCTCAGAGGGTTAACGATCCAGCGTTGCCGTGAGCTGTGGTGTAGGTCGCAGACGTGGCTGGGATCCTGTGTTGCTGTAGCTGCGGTGTAGGCCGGTGGCTATAGCTCCGATTAGACTCCTAGCCTGGGAACCTCCACATGCCGCGGGTGCGGCCCTAAAATGACAAAAAAGCAAAAAAAAAAAAAAAAAAACAACTACTTGGAAGATATTAAGTATATTTCTTTCTTTCTTTTTAGGGTCTCACTTGAAACATACGGAAATTCCCAGGCCAGGGATCGAATCAGAGCTGCAGCTGCTGGCCTACACAATGACAGATCCAAGCCACGGTAAGGAAAACTTGATCAAAAAAAAAGGTGATGTTACGAGTTCCCGTCGTGGCTCAGCAGTAATGAAGCCAACTAGTATCCATGAGATACAGGTTCGATCCCTGGCCTTTCTCAGTGGGTTAAGGATCCAGCATTGCCATGAGCTGCAGTGTAGGTCACAGACTCGGCTTGATTGAGCAGAAAGGACATGTTATTCTCTCTCAGTTAAATGCTGACTACTGAACCCCAAGACAGCCTCCGTGCTTGATACAGTTGAATTTTATTTTATTTTATTTTTTGATTCATTGTTCCTTTTACCTCTCTCATTCTCCTTTAAAAAAAAAAAAAAGACAAAATGTTCAGAAAGAAGAGACTCTAAAACGTTGGTATCATCAATCCTAGCCTAAGACGCAGATGCTGTAGCATCACAGCTCCATGTAACCTTGAAGCGGGAGGGCATTCTTGGGCTTCATTGGACTGATGCTTCAGTAAACCTGGCAACCTTTCTGTGGTTGTTAAGATGAGGGAGAGAGAACTCTTGGGCACTTTCAGTCTACTGCTTACTCATGGGTCATTCTGTTGTGTCTTCAACAAATATTCACTGCATAGATGTTACATACGTGTCGATGCTGCTGGAAACCCCTGAGGAAAATTGCGGTGATCCTGCCCTCTTGGGACCTGCAGACTCTCTGAAAGGGAAGAGAGGGTTCCTCTTTGAGCCACAGACAAACAGGTAAGTTGATACTATAATTGACGTGGTGCAAGTTGACAGGGTCTGTTTCAGATAAGATTGGTCCTTCTCTAAAAGACGACTAGGACCCAGAGATGGTGTCAGT
Organism: Catagonus wagneri; assembly: GCA_004024745.2. Taxonomy (NCBI): domain Eukaryota; kingdom Metazoa; phylum Chordata; class Mammalia; order Artiodactyla; family Tayassuidae; genus Catagonus; species Catagonus wagneri. The sequence goes on from PVHT021183645.1 coordinate 1,775,902, forward strand.
CATTTTTTTGAAGAATTGGCAGTTCAACGTGATCAACCTATTCATGGTATTGTTTAAACACATTCTTATAAACATTTTTCTTAAACTCTGGACTTGGTCATAGTTGCAGGAGTTGCTAAAGAAAATTTTTCTATTTGCTGCTTATTGTGACAACAACAACAACACATCTGTATAATTAGAGTGGCGAATTTAATCTAACCTAGCATCGAATTTATCTCTCCATCAATTTTTGTGGTGACATGACTAGATGAGAAGAAAATGATTACGTCCATTCACTTAGGTTTTTCTCAGCATCGTTCATGTGTTGGTTGTTATTTGATTGAAGTATTTGTTGGGGTTACTTACAAGAGATACTCCTAAAACAACATAACTGTACATGTCTGAGTTTTCTTCTTTCTTTCAGCCAGGCCCCCCACAGCATGTGGAAGTTCCCAGGCCAGGGATTGAACCTGCTGCCACAACAGCGACCAGAACCACAGCAGTGACACCAGATCCTCAATCCACTGAGCCACCAGGAAACTCTGAGTTTTCTTCTGTATTAACTGGCTGTTAATTTTTTGGTTGTTAATAGGTATTCAGCTAACAAAGACCATTTGAAGGCCTTTTTTAGCTCTTTGAACTCTATTTGCTGTCTCAGCATTTCTCCCCTTGAAGCCCTAAATTGCTCTAATAAGTAGTTCATAGGTGAGTCAGGTTCTGGGTAGCATTTTCAGAGCAGAAAGCTAGCCTGGTTATGTGTGCTGGTTTCCACACACAAAAAATTTGTCATAGATCATAAAACTCAACCTGTAATAACAATCACTAATATTTAATAAATTGCCAACTGGTTTGGAGACCTGTTCAAATATTTTTTACCACCCACAAAAGCAGTAGTAATAAACTGTTTGGTTATAAAAATCGCTAACACATAATTATTGGCATTACCATGTTCATTTGTTTTCTTATTCTTTCTTTTTGGAAACACAATTCTTGGTTTGAAAAACAACTTTCCATGGCATTTCCTATTCTGAGTTGTGATATGAATTCTAAGTAAAAAATAAACTTGGGGCTGTGATAAAAACGAAGTTGGACCTTTTTGAAAAAATGAAGAGATCACAGGCTATAATTTTAAATGAGTCACTGCTGGTTAATATAATAATAATTTCATAGGGAATTTACTGCAATGGGTACAGAAAAGCCACTATGGAAACTCATAAAAGTGCTGTGATTTGTCAAAGTTTTAGATTAATTTTTGTAAGAGAAATGCCTTGGAAGCTATTAATATGTGCTTGGATTTAGTAAGGGGAATTTTGGATTTTAAAAGAATTAGCCAATGTCCTGACTTATTTATACTGGCTGGGACTTTAGTTTCTGATATTCTAAGAAATATTGAGTTTACGTGCTTCAAATGCTATTAGAAATGATTATTCCAACACCTGCCAAAACTTTGCCATTGTGCCTGTCCATATAATGGGTGTTTGGATGTTAAAATCCTTGAAGCAAATATGGAATCTGTCCTGGCCCACATGCCAGGGTCAACAGTTTTTCAGTCCAGCCAAGTATTAGAAGTATGTAGAAAAAAATAGCCTCACAATTTTAAAGCAGCTTTACCCAAAGTTAGTGGGTTATATATTCCCTGGGAATTCTGTTGTATAACAGGGGCTTTGCCCTTGTGACAGCCACTGGTCACAGGGAGCTGAATGCCAGTGACAGTTGACTGCCAAGATCGTAATTGAACTCAGGATTCAGAGCACCTCTGCTCTGTATCTCAACATCTGGGAAGAATCGTTATTTTACTGACAGTTTCCTGTGTAAACTAGACTCAAATCTCAGGCCGTTTCTGGATAGGATGGAGGTTAGGCCTAGGTCAGAGGCAAAGTGTACTCCTGATGAAGTGGGAAATCTTCACGAAGGCAAGTTTTGAGATTGCCTTGCAACGTCTATGTAAAACTCATCAATCAAGAACCAAATAGAGATTTCACCAAGAGGACCCAACACCTACCAGGTGCAGGGAAAGGTGAAAAACACCTAGCACCTCTTAAAAGGCCTTCAAATTAATTTCAGCTGTTAAACCTCCTGAGCCCCCATTATGTAATTTCTCTCACTGTGGGGTTGCCACCATCATATATCTTAATTGTGTGGAAGGAAGTTAACCCACAAAGGATGGGTGATTAGCCAAAGACTTGGGAGGAAATGTAAGAACTTTAGTTAGACTTGGTAACTTTCTCTTTTCCCATTAGTTCTTTTTTGGCTTTTCTGGGGTCACATGAACTGCTTGGATAAGGAAATACCTGCTTGGTTAAGCAGGTACCATCATTCCACAGTGTGAACTACCCCATTGCCAAAAGGAACCTCCAGTGTCAAATGAAGCTCTGGGTGGCAGGCACTTGCAGGTGGAGAGACACAGACAGGAAACACACCAAAAATAAGACAATCACCATACCTTAATAACAGCCTCTGGGGTTGACACTCCCTCCCTCCCTCTCCAATCTGTTCCATGTTTCAGATGATAAGTCTAACCAGGGAAGGTAATTTTTCCCTCTGGCCAGTAACTCATTCAGGGATATCAGGCATAAGCCAGCCAGGGCTAATGAAATGTGAGGAGAGCTCAGGAGAGCTAAAAAATGCACACTGAGGTATACGGAATGACTGGCCAATGGGGAACTGCTATATAGTACAGGGCACTCTGCCCAGTGTTCTGTGATAATCTATACAGGAGAAGAATCTGAAAGAGAATGGATGTGTATATATATATATATAACTCAATCACTTTGTTGTACAGCAGAAATGACCACAATATTGTAAATCAATTGTACTTCAACAAAAGTTCAAAAATTAAAAAAATTTAAAAAGAAAGCAAAAAAAAAATACCTAATCGAGAGAGTAGAGCAAGATAGAAGATATATACATATACAGTTAAACAAACACAGATTCAAAGCTGTGGGAATAGAGCGGACCCCCCCCCCCTCCTCATTCCTGGACAACCACAGACACGAACAGAGAAGCTACTGGGAAACCAGCCTTAGAAAAAAATTTGACTTGTTGAGGCAAGTGGAGCAGGGAAACGCAAATGATTAACTCTCCTTGATGGTGACCATGAGCTACTAAACCAACCTACCGTTTAATCTCTGGTCTACCTGTACCATGAGGTGAGTTAAAAATGTTTCCTCCTTGTATAAACCAGTTTGAGTTGGGTTTCTGCACCTGTCATGGAAACCCTAATCAACATACCCTGACATTTATTCATTTGCTTCACATCATATGGTTTTAGGGGGCCTAGGTGGTAGTCGGTCACCTTTGCTGCACACCCCAATCTTTTGTCTATAATAGCTTGCATCTGTGAACCCCAAACTCCCCATCCATTCCACTGCCTTCCCACTTCCCTTTGGCAACCACAAATCTGTTAGGGAGGTAAGTTTTATGTCAAAGATAGTGTAGAAGAAAACTTCCCTTTCTCTACCAGCAGAGACCACTTCATAAATGCTGTGCTCTACAAGAATGGAATTCTTACCATTGGCTGGTCCTTTCAAACTCCCCTCTGGAGCCTGAACTAGGTTGTTGGGTCCAGGGAAAGGCTCTGAGTTTTGGAAGCTAGTCTTTGCTATTTACTATTTGATTTCAAGTCAGGACAGGGGTGAGGCATTTTCCCACGGCTGCTCCTGAGGTTTTGAGGAAATTGCTGATTGATAATCTCCTAGGATCTCAGGTCTTCCAAGAAGCTTTCTTGGATTTTTCAAGGTCAAGATGTCCTCTCCCTCTGTGGTGTTTCCACAGGACTCTGCCTCTACAAATCTTGGAATTGTTCTTCCATTTTGGTGTGTGGTAAATAAGCGGTGCACTTTCAGCCTTCAGCTCCTAGGCAAGGTGGTGTGGGTCTTGAGAAGAGAGATTGATGCAATTCATCTTGCCATGTGCTGTGAAAACAAGCCCTGGCAGGTGCCCACTGCTTAATTAATTGAGCTTGCATTTCTCAATAATTCTATTTAATCTCAGACATACCTTCAACATGGCCTAGGACAGGAACACCAAGGGGGACTCATACAACACATGGCTAATCATTTAAAATTACACATCAGGAGTTCCCTTCATGGCTCAGCGGTAACAAGCCTAACTAGTATCCATGAGGATGTGGGTTCAATCCCTGGTCTCGCTCAGTGGGTTAAGGATCCAGGGTTGCTGTGAGCTGTGGTGTAGGTCACAGATGTGGTTCGGATCTGGTGTTGCTGTGGCTATGGTATAGGCCAGCAGCTATGGCTCCAATTCGACCCCTAGCCTGGGAACTTCTATATGTCGCAGCTGCGGCCCTAAAAACAAACCAAACAAACAAGTAAAAGTTACACATCATGTCTATGGCCTGGCTCCTTATAACCCCCTACCTTTGGCCCACAGCCTGCTCCTTGGGAATCACCCTTGATATTTGGAGGCCACACTGTCTCCTTGGCCAGCCCTGCTGTCCTTAGCCTGAGAAGTTGCGCAGACCTCCTGGCACAGAGCAAGGGGAAAGCTGGGCCCAAACTCAAGATTTCTGGACTGTCCTGCGGGAACGTGGGGTGAGCACTGACCTAGCTTCCTAGGAAGACAGACTGGGCTGGGTTGTTTCCCTTGCGCCATGCTTGACTGACTCAGGACTTGCAGGTTGTTCTAATGGACTTCTAGAACCACACAATCTAAAAATAGGACAGCAAGAGAACAGGTATCTGGGGAATCGGTCTGCTAGCATCTACTTTGGGCAGTGGAGAGCAGCACACTCTCTCTCTCTCCTCTCTCTCTCTCTCTCTCTCTCTCTCTCACACACACACACACACACAAGTTTTCAACCCAGCTTCCTCTGGCTGGGAGGGGGGTGTTGAGTTCAGCTCACACTTTCCTCTACCATGATCTGGGCTTGGTCCGTATAGTGACTGAACTTCCTACAATGTCTCGGCACACACAGGGGGCAACAAGCAGTTTTTGTTGTAAAACTGGAGATCAGTGGTGCACACTGCAGGGACCACCTTCACCGAGTCCAAGGGCAGGATCAGAACCTGGAAAGGGCACCTGGAGGATGTTACTTGCCTCTTCCCAGTGACTCTGCCCACTGGGCCCAGCCTTCACGTCGCGGCTTTGTGCTACGGTTGGTGTGTGCCTGTGGGCAGATGTACTTGCTATAATTGCTCAAGTCCAGTCCACCTTCAGGTTCCTCATTCAGTAGGCAGGTCTTAGATGACCCGCCCCCAAATTCACACATCTAACAAGTTCCCAGGGGGATGCTGCTTGTCTGGGGCCCGCGCCTTGAGAAGCCCTGGTGTAGATGATTGTCTAGACAGTGGAGACCCCAAAATAGCCCTGCTACTGATCATTCCACAGACCTCTAATGGGTTACCCTAGCTGGCACTGGCCCTAAGATATTGTTAGAAACTTGATCTTTAGGAGCTGGGGGAAAAAAAAAAAAAAGGAAAACATTTAAAGCTGCAAACAATTTTCAGTCTCTAAGGGTAGGGACATGAATTTACCTCAGAGGCAAATTGTTGTTTTTGGTCTGGGAAAACCACTCGAGCCTGCCATTTATTTACAAAAATGTAAATCAAATATTCACCCACTGTTCTAGAGGGAAATGTGAAGTCGGTATTAACCCAAACACAGCTGTCTGAGACTGGGAAGTTAAGCGTTCTATTTGATACCATAAATTTGGGAGGAAAGACTGAGCCAAGCTTCTGCCTGGGAGACATAGTTGTCTGGGCGGGGGTGGGGAGGGATGGGGGTGGGGTGCGTGTTCCAGCGTTTCTAGGTCTGCCTGGCTTCAAGCTGTGGTGTGTTCGTGCAGCTTTGTGTGGGCATTGGTTGTTTTCCAGAACTCCAGAGCCGAGACCCAAGGACTAAGGAAAGAGGAGCAGCTCCGCCACGCACGGGGTGTGTCTCTCACTGGGTTAATTGTGTCAGAATAACCCATCAGGCAATGAGGCTTAACTATGATTTTTCTGTTGTGGCTGTCTTGCTTGGAGGGAGAGGAAAAGTTCTCCTGGAGAAAATGAATCTTTCTTGTTTGCTTGCTTTTTAGGGCCGCACCTGCAGCATATGGATGTTCCCAGGCTAGGGGTCGACCTGGAGCTGTAGCTGCGGGCCACGGCCATAGCAACAGCAACACCAGATCCGAGCCGTGTCTGTGACCCACACCACAGCTCATGGCAACACAGGATCCTCAACTCACTGGGTGAGATCAGGGATCAAACCCACATCTCGGTGGTTGCTAGTTGGATCTGTTTCCACTGAGCCACACCAGGAGATCCGTGGAGGAAAGGAATATTTCTAAGGTCAGTCTACCTAGGGATAAGTTGCTTGGCCTGGAAAAAGGATTCCCTTTTCAGGGCCTAAGGGCACCTGGTCCTGGATTCTGGAGCCAGCAGCCCATAGGTGATGGCAGGAGTGGGAGGCAGGCAAACTGCTTCTGAGGGTCCTTGAGGACAGGTCAGCAACTGGGGGCTCTGAAACGCACCAGTTCTACTCGGAGCTTGCGTTTTCCTTCTCTGATACCTGAACTTTCAGCGGTGTGTTGTTCAGAGTTCATCTCTACAGATTCATGGGGATATTGCCATGGTGCGATCTGGCCAAGAGGGTAGGGCTTCTGTCCATGGTACCTTCTCAGGGAGAGTGGACCTTTCTGCAGGGTAGGGGGTCTCCCAAGGATCGCTGCACGGTGGAACAGAGAAACGGGGTGGGGGGCAACCATGGACAAAATGACATCACGGCAATGGGGGGCAAGGTTCCTTCAGGTTGGAGCTCAAGATCAACAATAGTTTTGAAGTTGCGGCATGATGAAACTGAATATTTGAGTCACAAATGGAGTGTAGCTGGTTGGTTCGGTTAATAACTAGAGATAGCTTAGAAACAGGTGTTGAATATGGACTCCCATCCTAAAGACCAGAGACAAGGAGAAAACATTCACTTTCTTTAATAGGATAAGGTAATTCAAGTCCTCCTGACAAGGGAACAGCTGCTTCAGCAAGAAATGGAACTCTTTATCTACAGATCTTAAATAGGAAATGAAGTTTCATTATATGAGCTTCAAAAACTCCCTCTAATTAGGCAATATGATCTCCATCAATTCTAGTCATCTTTCATGACACATAGACAAAAACCTTAACCATAGAGGGAAATAAAATCATGTTAGTGCAACAGAAGGGGTTCAGTAGGGGCAGAAGGTCATGAAAGAAAATCAGTTTTCCTGTAATTGACTTGAGAGTTCCAAAAATAACAAATATTCATTGGGAACCAGACCCTTCCCGCATCATCGTGGCTTTCAGGGACCAAGAGACTGGACAAGGCCTTCCAGAAGGTGAGACGTCTTGACTTTAGCCAAAGTAAGCACACTTGTGAAGAAAACCAGAACAATTTGGGAAGAAGCCAACACGTAACGCATGCTGATTCAGTGAAAAAGCGAACTTATATCTGGCACATCAAAGAATTGGATCAAGGACAGCACGGTGTGGACGCAGAAGCCTTGGACTCCTTGGTCAGTTACCACCAGTAACTCACACTGGGAGGCAAGTGGCTTATGTAGAAGACAGTCATCTACTGCTTACCGAGAGGGCGTATGTATTTTCTATCAAAGGAATTTTGTGCGTCCAATGGCTTCTTGATCTTAAAAGTCAAGAAAGACATGAGTGTGTTACAACCCTGTTTTCATGAAGATGGAAGCTCTCATTTTCTTCAACAATTACTCTTTCCTCTAGGGGTTACAATAACATTACCTGGGAAGATATGCATAGCTGAGTCCAGGCCTTGTGTCCAGAAGAGTGTACAAGCTTCACTGAGCTGCTTTTTGACCTATGCCTCAGTGTCTCCTCTTGAAAAAAATTTGTACTTTATTGAACTGAGAGACATTTTAAAAAAAATTGAGTTCCCATCATGGCTCAGTGGTAACAAACCCGAATAGGATCCATGAGGATGTGGTCTCATTCAGTGGGTTAAGAATCTGGCATTGCCGTGAGCTGTGGTGTAGGTTGCAGATGCGGCTCGGATCCTGAGTTGCCGTGGCTGTGCCACAGGCCAGCAGATGTAGCTCTGTTTTGACCCTTAGCCTGTAAGTTCCATATGTCGCGGGTGCAGCCCTAAAAAACAAAACAAAACAAAAAAAATTGCTTTACCCCATTCATGTGAAAATTAGAGGGGCATTGCTTTCCACTTAGAATATGTTCTAGACTAATGGGCGTTAGATGGTTTTTCTTGACTATACAGTTTTCCCCTGCTAACACAATTCCCTTGGGAAAAAAATCACCAGTGTGTTGTTATCATTTAACCACGCTTTTCAACCAGAGATCTCAGAGGGCCTTTCCAGTATTTTCCTGCCCGTCTGCAGAGCCTCCATCTGAAGCACTAGTTCCTGCTCTCCTTTGACAACGGAGACAGAGCAGAACATGTGAGTGAAGTTTGTCCAGGGTCTTGCTGTGGGTCAAGGCGGAGGTGGAGTTAGGCTCTGATCCTGGGCTCTAGACGCTCGGCCAGGCTTACTGCCTCGGCGAGAAGACTGTCCCTCTTCTGACGGCACGGCACGGCCTTTGGTGAAGTTGACCCTGTGTCACTGTTTGTTATGGGGAAGATACTGTTTCTATAGCAACCGAGGATGGCATGGAAGAGAAGCATTCCAGGAATGTTCAAGAACTGAGGTGGCTGGAGGATGCTCTGATTGGCTGGAACTTCTCGAACGAAGTATTTGTCACACCCAAGGCACGATGTAAATGTTTTTTTCCTTAGTTTGTAAGACCTTCGTATTTCAGGCTGTCAAAGAGTTCTGATTAGCTGATTCCTCACTCATCAGAATGCTCATTTTATAAGATCCATTTTGATGCCAAAGTATTTGGGATGACTTTTACAAGGATAATTTGTGGAGTTCTTATTGTGGCTCAGCAGAAGCAAACACAACTAGCATCCATGAGGATGTGGGTTTGATCCCTGGCCTTGCTCAGTGGGTTAAGGATCCAGTGTTGCCGTGAGCTATGGTGTAGGTCACAGATGTGGCTTGGATCCCATCTTGCTGTGGCATAGGCCAGCAGCTGTAGCTCCGATTTGACCCCTAGCCTGGAAACCTCCGTATGCGGCAAGTGAGGCTCTAAAAAGCAAAAAAAAAAAAAGAAAAGAAAGAAAAAAAGCCTTTTTTGTTGTCTGGCCACACCCGAGGCATGTGTGAGTTCCCGGGTCAGGGATCTAACCTGTGCCACAGCAGCGACTGGAGCCACTGCAGTGACAATGCTGGATCCTTAACTTGCTATGCCACAAGGGAACTCCGAAAAGCACATTTTGAAAGAATGTTCTTTTGAAGCTCTGAAATTGTCTTTTGGGCAAACATGAACAGAATTTACATTCTAACTCAAATCTACACAGATAATTCTTTGAGTGTATGTGGATTCTCATCTTGGCTACCTTATCCTACATTTAGCAATATGATCTTTTATGATGTGAACCAAAATGCAGGCTGTTTGATCTACTGTCTGAAAAGAAAGCCCTGGAAAACTGTCCCCAAGACCCCAAAACATGAGAGTCAGTACAACGTGTTTGTACACGTGGCACTGACCATCCGCTATTCCAGGCACCCCACCCCTTGTTTGGAAGAATAGAAAGCGTGATATTTATTTTAAGGAGTTTACTTTGAATAAGGAGAAAGAAACTCCCAGAAAGCTAATATAAGCTGTCCTGGGGACAAAATACCACAAAAGTATAGAGAAGGAAATATCGTGTCACGGGAGACAAGAAAGACTTCAAGGCAAGACTGCCTTTGAACTACCTGTGGTCAGGGATATCACTGGGAGAAGACGGCCCAGGCTCTCATTGCAAGTGGATTAAAAGAAACATCAGCTAATCGAGGAAACGGCCCCTGGCCCGATGGTTCTGAAGCACAGGCTTTCCACCTTGGTCGTGCTCTCCCCAAATTCTCATAAAGCTTTACGCAGAGAATCCATGACGGTGTACCAGTTATGAAGATCTCTGCAGTCTTTTAACAGCCACCATCTTATAGCCCGTGCATTGCAGAGCCTGTTTGCCTGCACGTGCAAAGGGACACAGTGGCTGGTTGCCTTTAGAGCGTGATGACCGGATGGGCCCTGGGGACGCTGGTTGGCGTGCAGGCAACCTGCAGACGGCGGCACGCCCTTGATCTCCACACCTTCTCCCTGGACCCGTGGCTGCTTTTCGGGTCTAGAGATTTGCCTTTGCCTTTGTATCTGGGGAAGAGTTTGATCTTTTAGAACGAGAGCCCTAAGTCTCACTTTGTCCAGATTGTTTGCTGGCTTGGATCAGCGTGTCCTCTCTCGGTGTGGATATATTAACTGACTGCAGGGCATCTGTCATTAGTGAAGGAGATATTCTGGTTTGTTATTCAAAGGCTGTGCCCCCTGATAAGTATGCAAGACTTACCATTGAGGGCCGGGAAGGCAGAACCGGAAACATGCATGTGAAATTAAGAGAGAAATGAGCTTCACGATCTTAGTGTTCGGCCTCCAGGTGTGCCCCTCAGATTCTCATGACCCTGTGGCTGTGAGGCCAGAGGTACACCAGGCAGGTCACTGAGACTTGCATTTATAATCTTATTATATTGCATTTTATTTTATTATATTATCTAGTTTAGACTGCATAGCAAGTATCTTTTTAAAAAATCCTGCAAAGAATCATGACTTGAAGATAGTTCTAATAATGCAAACCCAAACGAAAAGCCTAAAAATGGGTAGGACAGCGACCTTTCCTCCAAGCCCTTCTGTCATATAAAGAAGTGAAAAACGTGACAGCATAGGAGTTCCCTTGTGGCACACGGGGGGTTCAGGATCCGGCTTTGTCACTGCAGCAGCTCCGGGCACTGCTGTGGAGCAGATTTGATTCCTGGCCTGGGAATTTCCACATGCTCCGAGTGTGGCCAAAACCAAACCAAACAAACCAAAAAAAAAAAAAAAAAAACCCAGAAATGACAGCTTATTTTAATCTGATAAGACATTGGCCAAAAAATTATAATTAGCAAGAAGACTATTTATTTATTATTTATTTATTATTTATTATTTATTATTTATTTATTTATTATTTATTATTTATTATTTATTTATTTATTATTAATTAATTAATTAATTAATTAATTATTTTGCTGCGCCCGTGGCGTGTGGATGTTCCAGGACCACAGCTGCAGCCTGCGCCAGATCCTTAGCCTGCTGTGCCACGTGAGAACTTCCTCCCAGAAGGCTTTCTAGTTGGACATTTACGAGGCTTGTTAAGGATAATTTGGCTCTAAGAACACAGTGTGCCTGGAGATGCTAGTAATGAAAATAGTAGTAAGTAAATGTGATTCATAAATAAATATGCATGTATTGAGATATAGGCTTAAAATATTACAGACACTGAGTAGTAAGAGCCCCTTCTTGTCTAAGTGAGGCGCCCGATAAGATTAAAAGCAGCCCACAGCAAGGCCCTACCATAGAGTACAGAGAGCTATATTCAGTATCTCAGAATAACCTGTAATGGAAAAGAACTTGAAAAAGAATATATCTATATATATATATATACACTATATATGTTTATGTTTTATTTACATATATAAAAAATATGTATTTTGTATGCTATAGGTATGATTTTCTAATTTGCTTTTAACTTATATATGTGTGTGTGTGTGTGTATATATATATATATATATATATATAAACACTGAATCACTTTATGCCTGAAAGATTGTAAATCAATTACACTTCAATAAAAAAGAACGTTAAAAGCGTTCCTATTAAGCTTGTTTCTTAGGTGTTGGATGCCTGCTTTTTCTTCCCCCAAACAAAATATAACCCCACATGTCCCTACCCTGGGTCAACACTGCTAAATCCTGTTTTTTTTTTTTTTGGAATCCCTTTTCTAGATTTCAGGTTGAGTATCGTATCTCCGTTCTGCTCAGAGTTCTGTCTCTAGTTCTGCATTAGGCATAGGGGAGACTCGGATTGTAGTATTATGTCTGGGGACATACTTTTAACTCACTAGATTTTGATTTTGTAGGGCTCTAAAGGAGATGGGTCCCTGTCACCTTCTATGCCACCTGCAAAGGACACCTTCATTTCTGTTGAACAAAATGCAATTCCCATCAAGATACTGACAGACTGAAATGGAGAAATGGATTCCTCTTCAAACCAGACTTTCCAATGTTCTATGGAATCCCACTCACATTAAAAGAACCAGTGACATGAACTTGAAAAACCAACCTATGTAGTTTTTAACCACCAGATGGCACAGGGTGACATACCTATAAAGTAAATAAGGGCCTGGATGTTCTTTCCCATTCCCAAATGGAGGAGTTCTAGCAAGTGGTTACAATTTAGTGACTTGTCTTAAGTGGAGCCAGCACTAACTCCAAAGTCAGACTCTTGTAAAAATCTTTTTTTTTCCCCCTCCAGAGTCCTTGGAACGGATTAAAAACACTGAGCATTGCAGACACCAATATGTATTTTGAATGCTATAAATAGTTATGATTTTCTAATTTGCTTTTAATTTCATTTCCCTTTCCAGCCAAGGGCCCTGGGAACCAATATAGTGCTCTGCCAAACTCCTAGGGTTTAATAAAGCCTCCTGATAAATTTAATAGTGTTTGAGATCTATTGGCTTTGCACTGTGCCCCTCCCCCAACAGCAGTGACCGTAAAATTATAGTGTAGGAACTACTTCATTGTCTCCAGGGCAGGAGTGAATGTCACATTACAAGATGACGCTAGCGAATAAGACGGCATTAGCAGCAGCCGCCGGGAGATGGGTTCTGATTCTGAGGGCATGCTTCTCATCTCTGATTTGGAGTTCTGATTAAACCAGGTCAAAGGAAAGAAATAGGGGAGGGGCATAGGATGTACCATTTCATATTGGTGAACCTGAAGACTTCCGATGACAAAAATATTTGTCCTCATTTGGGCTCCCTCAGTGGATTACGTACCTGGGCAGCCCAAGCAAAGTGGGCTTCATTGTTTGCGGCCAAGTGACGGCAATGCCTTACCTGCATGAGACAGCTGAGTTCACCAAGCGCCCTCCTGTACGGGGAGCAAGTATGCTTTGGAGAAGGTGCCCCACTGTCCCTCTGCAACAGATGCTGCTCCCCTAGAACTGCAAGCTCCCCTCGGTGCCTTGCCTGCCTCCTTCGTGGAATATCTCCTCCCCTCTGCCTTTGCCAGTGGGGGCTCTGGAACTCTGCTCTGGGAGGCTGATGGGGATCGCTCTCCAAAGCCTGCCGAGGACTTTCATCGAACTCCTGGCTTCTCAGCAGGACGTAGCAGGTCCTAATTGAAACCCTGCCGCTTGGAAACCAATTCAGAGGCCAGAGTCCTGCTTCTGGGAGGCCGGAGCCTCTTAGCATGATGATGAATATAGATCCTTAAACATTTTTTTCAATTTTAAAAAATTGAAGTCAGGTTGATTTACAATGCTGTGCTGGCTTCAGGAATACACTGAAGTGATTCAGTTTCATATACATAAAATTTTTCCCTTATAGGTTATTACCAATTATTGAGTATAGTTCCCTATGCTCTACAGAAGTCCCTTGTAGGTTATCTATTTTCTATATTAACAGTGTGTATATTAATCCCAAACTCCTAATTTATCCCTCCCCTCGCCCTTGCCCCTTTGGCAACCATAAGTTTGCTTTCTATGTCTGTGGGTCTATTTCTGTTTTGTAAATAAGTTCGCTTGTATCCTTTTTTAGGTTCCACATATAGGCAGTGTTGTAGGATATTTGTCTTTCTCTGCCTGTCTTCATTTAGTATGATCGTCTCCAGGTCCATTCATGCTGTTGCAAGTGATGTAATTTCATTCTTCTTTATTACTGAGTAATATTCCATTGTACCTATGTACCCCATCTTCTCTGTCTGCTCTTCTGCCGATGGCATCGTAGAGCAAGGCCAAATAGGTCCCTACTGGCTTGACTGTTAGTTCTCCCCCATGGGGCAGTGGGACCAGGAAAATGTCTCACTGCACGTGGGAGGGGGTTGACTTACATGGACGAGAGGTCAAAAGAAGGCTGAACACCAGAGACTAGACGTGAGAAGTTGGCCATTGTTTTTTCTTTCACGGAATTAGTTTTGGTTGTCTCATTATTGCCATCAACAAGAGCAAAGATTAAAGAATTAATGCAATAGCATGGAACAGAAAAGAACGATCCAGCATATGTCATGCCAACAATCAAAGTCGGTGCCAAGAAGGAGGTTTAAAATTATGTGGCTAGTGGTCTCACCTGCTTTAAATGGTCTTAAAATATTCTGAAAATTTCCTTTTTTTTTCATAAGGGAATAAGGGGTAAGAGTAATTGGGATATGAGTGTGTGTGTGCAAGTGTTCGTGTTCTCACAAGTACACCCTAGTCTTGGCCCATGTGTGTTTGTCATAAAACTTGAAAGAAGTGCAAGTTTGAGCTGAAAGGAAAGCTTTTTATAGCAGAGTTATAAATCACTTCAAGGAGGGATTTTCAGTTAAGAGCTGACAGCTCCCTTGTGAAGTGACCATGCCAGGCCTGCCATTCAAAGAGGCTTGGAGACCAGTCTTGTTTGTCATCTAAAATGAAAGCGACATGTTCCTGGGGGTGCCACGTGAGAAGGCAAGATGGAGTATTCCTGTAATTTGTGCTATCTTTGGATGAAACATGAAGGAGGTGTTAGTATGATGTAAGATATAATATTGAACAGGAAGTGACTGCGAGGTTGTAGATTGAGCTACTGTTTGGGGGCAGATCAAAAGCAGAAATGCTGTTTATTGTTCCACAAAAGATGCCTGTTTACCTTGCTTCTGTTCAATAAAGGATCCTTTTGCAGCGGAGACTGTAAGCAATCGATTGCTACCCTTGGGTGGCCCTGCTAGGCTTTTTCCATCCTAGAGTGAGAACTCCAAGCCCCGGGAGAGAAATTTAGAACCAGATCTCTCCAGCTAGGGGTGGAATGCTCTACTGCAGTCATTAGTTGACAAAGTGTAATGGAGGTCAAGAAAGACACTCATAGAAGCCCAAGGAGAAAGCCTCAGCTTTAAGCAAGAGATTATGTCATTGGGTCTCTGCAGCAGGAAGTGGACCTCTCAGAATGCCAGACCCAACAGTTATGAATAACAGAGGACACCATGTCTAGACTAGATAAGAACCCACCTCTAATCTCGCTTTCTGTAAGGAAACTGCAGACATATCAGAAACCACCGTTATCTCCAGGAGTGTTTACTGTATGTGAAAACTCGACTGAAGTGAAAATTCGAATGAAAACTACAAACTTGTGGATTTAAAAAACAAGAAAGCATTAAAAACGCTTAAATAAAAAATAAATATCAATTGCAAAAAAGATGTCTTTTTCTTCCCGTAGTTACTATTTTATGGAAAGTCAAATATTAAAAAGAGTTTATTGGGGGTTCCTGTCATGGCTCAGCAGTTAACGAACCCAAGTAATCCGTGAGGATGTGGGTTCGATCCCTGGCCGCACCCAGTGGGTTAAGGCTTCAGCGTTGCCATGCGCTGTGGTGTAGGTCGCAGACATGGCTCGGATGTAGCATTGCTGAGGCTCTGGCCTAGGCCAGCAGTTGTAGCTCTGATTGGACCCCTAGCCTGGGAATCTCCACATGCTGCCAGTGTGGCCCTAAAAAGGCAAAAGACAAGTAAATAAATGAAAAGAGTTTATTAATAGAATAAACAAGTCATAAACAATGTCAGAGGCAGAGACAGTTCCAGCAAAAAGGACTTGGATGTTGTTCTCTACCCGTTATTGGATACTCTGTTACCTTCAGGGATGGCAAAGACCTGCCTTTGATGTGATGTCACTGTCACATACCGCTGTTACCGCGCCTTCTCTAAGCTGAGGCACAAGGCCAAGGTCAGACTCGGGTTCATCGTTTTCAGTTAGCTGAGAACTTTCATTCTAACTGGAACTATAACACTGTCCTGCTTCTTTTCATCTGCAGTCCCCCCAACGTTAACTGGAGCTTTCCTTGCTGGATTTCACCGAAGACCTGAAAAATTAAAAAACACTGGGAAAATACACACGTTCAGAGAGCAAAATGTCAGAAACCGCCGCATTCGTCTTTCTGAAAAGCCCTAACGTCTTCCTCCCTTTATTCCTTGACGTGGATGAATTTTAAATTGGTAATTTATACACACGGAATCCGCACAGTTTGATGTGTCTGTATAAATCTGGAGTCGATTGAGAATGGCTGCAATTCTCATCACAGAGCGCGGGATCCGTTTTGGTGCCACGCCAGTGGGGTCACGGGCAATACCTGAAACGGCAGGCTTTCCCTGAGGTTCCCCAGCCCAGGTCCTGTTGCACATAGCAGGATCCTTTGCAGCCCTCTGCTTAGTGAGGCTCATTCCTGTCTGGGCCGCAGTGGGTTCAAATGGCTCCACCAGATGGGACGCCCAACACTGTCGGCATCTCCCCACCCAGCGTGGCTCCCTTCCATCGTGGAGGTGCCCAGGACGGCCCCCCACACCCAGTGCCCTCTGTCTCCTGCCCAGGTTCCTGTCTCTGACAAGGCATCCGAAAGGGGTGAATAAACAGAGACATCCGCTAGCCCCTGGCATTGCATCTTCCGCCAGCATTTAAGAACACGGAGTTAACAGTGCCTGTTGAAAAAGCTGGCTGTCTCATCCTTCTCATGTGCACCTGCCTGCAGTCTAATATTTCTGCCTGGATAACTGGTCTCCCTTTTCTTTTTGAGGTCCTGTTTCACTTCCCTTTGCCGCTCTGTTCTTTCGGTCTGCGTTTTCCGTGATTCTGTGATACAAGCACCTCGGAGTTCTGCTTCCCTTGAGCAAAAACTTTTCAGGAACTGGCCAAAATGCAGGCTGGAACTACCTGGGGGGTACCGGTCATATGTTCAACACATGGAGAGGCTGCAAAAGGCATTTCCTCAGCGAATTTCCTTTATGTTAATGCATTTCGAAATCTAATAATATTTCATTTAGGGGGAAAAGTAAGTTGTTCTCTGCCAATGAGGCAGATCATTACTTTTCCACTTGCTGACGTGGGCAGGCGTGCGGCCCCTCATAATTCAGATGCCACAAACACATCAATCCGCACGATGAGAGGTGAATTCTTTTTCTAATAAACAGCACCAGAGACTGTGTTGACCCAGGAATAGTAAGTTATCCAGACCCCCAGTGAACAAGAAGATTGTAGAGATCCTGGCTGGTTGGGAAATATGATTTAGAGTACTTCTTTCCCTCTGTGGAGCTGAATTATTTATTTCAGTCAAACTCCTAGGCATTTCGTGTTTAGACTTTTCACGAAGGAGTGGCTAAACATTGTGCTTAAGCGTTTGGGCTTTGGGGTCAGAAAGGGCTAGGTGAGAGTCCAGGCTCTGTTGTCACCAGCTGGGTGGCTTTCTGCAGCCCGTGCACTATTGGAGCCTCGGTGTCCTCCTCTGAAAATGTGCAATTGTCAGACGGGCCTGACAAAAGCTGTTTGTCCTTGAGAACGTTAAGTAGTGCAGAGGTCATCAGCTGTCTAGTGCCCGGCATCTGTAAAGATAACTTATTGGAGTTCCCTAGTGGACCAGCGAGTTAAGGATCTGGTGTTGTCATTGCAGCAGCCCAGGTCACAGCTGTGGCACGGGTTTGATCCCTGACCTGGGAACTTCCACATACCACAGGTAAGGCCCCACCACCCCCCAAAAATGAAGCAAACTCAGACATATACAGTTATGTCGTTTTCAGAGTATCTCACTTAAGTAACCTTAATAAACACTTAAGTCAAATAACAGCCAAAGCGTGTATGACGCTAAGAAAGCCCCGGGGGGGGGGGGAAGACGATCACTTATGGACATATTCCATTGATTGAATCCTTGGGGACGGTGGCAAGGCACCAGCCACAAAGTATACAGGAAGCAGTCAACTTTTTTTTTTTTTTTTCGTTTTTATGGCCACACTTGTGGCACGTGGAAGTTCCCAGGTCGAACAGGAGCTGCAGCTGCCAGCTTCCGCCACCGCCACAGCAACACCAGATCCGAGCCACATCTGTGAGCTGGGCTGCAGCTTTCAGCAACACTAGATCCTTAACCCACTGAGCGAGGCCAGGGACTGATCCCGCATCCTCACAGAGCTAACACCGGGTCCTTAACCTGCTGAGGAACAACAGGAACTCCGTAGCCACCGTCTTAACATCGCTTAACCTCCTCGGAGAATATTCCATCTCTACCTTGGGCTTTCCTTCACACCCTGTAGTTGTCCCTCTTAGCGTCTCACATGTCAGAGCCCATCTTTCTCTCCCAGGCATTAAATGTCATCTTCTGTCTTTTCTTTTTGGCCGTGCCGTGCTGTGGCTTGATGTGGGATCTCAGTTCCCAGATCAGGGATCAAACCCAGGCGGAGGTGAAAGCACCGTATCCTAACCACTAGGCCACCAGGGAACTCCCTAAATGTCATCCTTTTCACCATCCTCTCCGTCTTCCCCAGACCAATCCATCGTCACGTCTTATGGCTTTGTCCTCTGAAATGCACTCCTTCTCTCCATACTCCGGTGCCTCTCACCCAGGCCGCCACACACGCTTCCCAACTACTCTTCCTGTATTCGGTCTCCGTCTTCATTTGCCTCTCCGCAGAGCGGTGAGCTCTGAAAAAAACGCAACTTGAAAATTGCTCTGCCCAAGACAGAGACTGTGAAGCCGGTCCTCCAGGCCCCGGGGGTCCGGCTCTGCCCATCTACAAGCCTTCGTCTGCCTCCTTCTCCCTCCACATGGAACAGTGCCGGCCTCCCAGCAACAGGGAGCCTGGATCGAGTGATGGTTTACTTTATCCTTCCCTCATCTCCTTGTACCTATCTATTTATTTAGGCTGTGCCCACAGCATGTGGAAGTTCCCGGGCCGGGGATGGAACCCGCAGCCACAGCAGCGACAAGGCTGGATCCTTAACCTGCTGCACCACAAGAGAACTCCCCTCCTCTACTTTTATATTTGTAACTGGGAGAGAAGAATTCAAAACTTCCTGTTCTTTCCTAAGGGCAGGGAGCGTTTTAGTGAATTCGTATTTTCCAAAGACTCTTGGAGAGTCTCAGATGAAATGTCAAAAACAAGCCCGATGTATTATTATGATTTGAACTAGGTCCAAACAATGGTGGTATTTCTAGTCAGACTGAAATTATTTAACCAACAGCCATCCCCTTAGCATGTGTGAACTTGGATTTCAAGGCCAAAGTCTAGCTAGAAAAGTGCTGACATTCTGAAATGTTATATAGCAGGAAGAGGTAGTGGAATGTTTGGTGACCTCGAAAAATATTTAGTATGGGATTCGGTCCCAAGAGTCAAGGCAAGTTAGTCAGGTGACAGTGACATTTCCGAAGGTGGATTCATAACTCACCAGGGGGACCAGGAGTTACAAAACCCACTTAGAAGTGAGGACTCCAGAGTCTAGAGCAGAAGGGTGTTCTCCAGTACTTTCTGGGTGGTACCCCAACAGAACCTTGCTCCTTTGTCCCTGCTGCTGTAACGGTACCGCCACGTCCTCTTGTTCACTGACAGCAAGTGCCCGCAAGTAACCTCAGGTACCTCCGAGACCTGGAGCCATGTAACTGTGATGAGAGCATGTCTGGAGTCAAGCTTCAGAGGTACAGAGAACAACAGCTGGAGGATACCCAGCCATGCACAAAAGTCTCTATACTTACGAGCCACCTAGGATGGGAACTCCAGATTCTTCTGATGCTTAGTGGTGCCTTCTGGAGTACAGGGCCGCCCTACCACCCCGTGATTGGACAGTTGGTGGGGACACGGCAGGGGATGGTTAGGATGTGTGATGCATGGGGCCAGCATTAATTCCTTCTCTCTCTGCTGCTAAGTTTCACCAACCAGAGTGTTGAAATTGTCACTGTCTGTGATCTTGGTCAATTTATTTTATTTAATTTTTTTCTGTCATTTTGCCTTTTCTAGGGCCACACCCGCGGCATATGGAGGTTCCCAGGCTAGGGGTCTAACAGGAGCTGTGGCCGCTGGCCTACGCCACAGCCACAGCAACACGGGATCCGAGCCGCGTCTGCAACCTACACCACAGCTCATGGCAACGCCGGATCCTTAACCCACTTAGCGATGCCAGGGATCGAACACACGACTTCATGGTTCCTGGTCAGATTCATTAACCACTGAGCCACAACGGGAACTCCAATTTTGGTCAGTTTATTTCAGCTGTGGAAGATCTCAGGCCTCGGAGGTGAGCTTTTCTATTTCTACCAATATCCATTGGCCATTTGTTGTCAAGGGGATTTGGGGATGATTTCTGAAGGTTAAAGGTTCTTCCCAGAGCCTTTGGATTAGGCTAGGCCCCTCTGTTAGGCCCTTCAGTGCACTTATTGTTTCTCTGTTCACCAAAGCTGTCCCCCTGTAGCAATCAGTCAAATATCTTTTTCTTTGGAGGTACTTTTTCTGCACGAGTCCTGACCATCTTATCCACCGTTGTTTCCTTGCCCCCAACATATTGTTGCACTTATAACACGCAGTAAATATGTATGTGATACATACAAGTGTTTTTTAAGAATGGATTAATAAAAAATAAGCCAAAATCAGAATGTGTGCCTTCATGGAGACATCCTACAATATTAGTGTATTAGTGTGGGGTCTAGAATGATGAAATTTACTGCTGCATTTTAACTAGGGCATCTTAGAGCAACCTTATATCAGAGTAGTAATGAGAACAATTTTTAACAATATAACCAGAACTAACATGTAAACAATACAGTGTGCTAGGGAATAATGTTCTAGTGCTTTACCTGTATTCAATCATATGCCCTCATGACAGCCAAAAGTGGTAGGTATTATTATCCCAGTTTACAGATGAGGAAACTGAGACTCAGAGAAGTTGGACATTTGTCAATGGGTAAAGGAACACACACGGATCTATGCTCTCTCATTTTAGAGAACTCTCTTGTTTTATTTTATTTATTTATATGTTTATTTATTTATTTATTTATTTATTTATTTATTTTTGGTTTTCAGGGCCGCACCCGCAGCATATGTAGGTTCCCAGTCTAGGGGTCGAATTGGAGCTGTAGCCACCGGCCTATGCCACAGCTACAGCAACGCCAGATCCGAGCCGCATCTGCGACCTACACCACAGCTCACGGCAACGCCGGATCCTTAACCCACTGAGCAAGGCCAGGGATCGAACCCGCAACCTCATGGTTCCTAGTTGGATTCATTAGCTGCTGTGCCACGACGGGAACTCCTAGATAATTCTCTTATTTTAGATAATTGCGGGTCAATACTGAAATAAAGAAAGCAGTGAAAGAAGTGTATTCTGAGGCCTGCACTGTCCAAGGCTCTAAGAGGGACCCAAAGACAGTTGGGTAGGATTCTGTCCCAGTCCAGGAGTTACCAGGGGTTAGGTAGCATTTTAAAAAACTAATCTCTAGGTCCATCCATGTTGCTGCAAATGCCATTTTTTCACTCCTTTTTATGGCTGCATAGTATTCCATTGTATATATGTGCCACACCATTTTCCCCCTTAGAGATTATTATACTAAGTGAAGTAAGTCAGAAAGAGAAAGACAAATACCATATGATATCACTCATAGGTGGAATCTAAAATATGACATAATGAACCTATCTGTGAAATGGAAACAGACTCACTGACATAGAGAACAGATTTGTGGTTGACCAGGGAGAGGAGGTTGGGAAGGGGTGTTGTCGAGATTGGGGCAGCATATGTAAGCTCGTACATGGAGGGGATAAACAACAAGATCCTACTGTACAGCATAGGAAATTCAGTGTCCTATGATAAACCGTCATGGAAAAGAGTGTTTTTTAAAAAGCCTCTGTTGTGGCTCAAAGGTTTAAGAATCCAACTAGTATCCAGGAGGATGTGGGTTTGATCTCTGGCCTTGTCCGGTGGGTTAAAGGATCCAGTGTTGCTGTGACCTGTGGTGTAGGTCGCAGATGTGGTTCAGACTTGATGTTGCTGGAGCTGTGGCCTAGACTTGCAGCTGTAGCTCCCATTTGACCCCTAGCCTGGGAACTTCCATAAGCCACAGATGCAGCCCTAAAAAGACCAAAAAAGAAGTATGTGTATATTCAGATATGCATATATATATATATTCAGATACATATATATATCTGAATCACTGTGCTATACAGTAGAAATTAGCACAACATTGTAAATCAGCTAGACTTTAATAAAAAATAAATAAAAAGCTAAATGAAAACACAAGGCAATAAATCTCTGTGGAGACAGGGCATAGCAAATTGTTACATGAATTGCACTCATCCTAAATGCCGCAGTGCAAAGGAAGCGAAGTGGGGAGAGACGGCCCAGACCCGGAAGAGCCTTGGGAAGGCTCCGTGAAGAGTAACTGACTGTGAACTTAGCCCAGAAGGATGGGTGCAGTCTGGATGTGTGGAGGGGCTCTGAGAGTCACAAGGGATGGTATTAGCAAATAGGCCCCATTGAAAGGTTTTTTGTCCTTAATATGGATTCAAAATAATAAACAAAGTACTGACCTGAAGCCCAGATTTTTCTCCGCCTCTGAGAAGAATGTGAGACTTTTGGTCAAGTCAGTGGTGATTTTTTTTCTAGCTAAAAAGTGAAATTATTACTTGCCTTATTCCCACCCCATAGAGACACGGAAAGGGTTAAAGGAGTCCCTAAAGCTTTAAAGGCCTCTCGAATGTAGCTTTGCAAAAACAAATTTTAATCATCGTTACTGTTTTTGCTGTTGGT
Source organism: Catagonus wagneri (assembly GCA_004024745.2). Classification (NCBI taxonomy): domain Eukaryota; kingdom Metazoa; phylum Chordata; class Mammalia; order Artiodactyla; family Tayassuidae; genus Catagonus; species Catagonus wagneri. The sequence goes on from PVHT021183645.1 coordinate 1,798,516, forward strand.
TTTATTATCTTCATTGTCAAACTGTCCCTGGGGAGGAATAACTTCCAGTGCGGTCACAGCCGCTCGAACAATTAACTGTCTGCATGGTGACCCGCCTGCCTGGAAGAGACCCGGCAGGGCCGTGACGTCTGCAGATCCTTCCTCTGGCGATTCCTGCTGTTCCAGAAGCTTCCCTGCAGCCAGAGCCTGCTCCCCGTCTCTCTCTGATCAGGACTAGCTCAGAGGTTGTGGGGGTTTGTCCCCAGCGTATGTGCTGTTTAAAAAAATGAATTAGCTATTGATATTTTTTTCATGCATTTCAAAACCACAGTGAGGTATCAATTCACGCCGGGCAGCATAGCCATCATTTAAAAAGTCTACAAATAATAAATGCTGGAGGGGGGTGGAGAAAAGGAAAACTTCCTCTGCTGTTGGTGGGAATGTAACTTGGTGCAGCCACTGTTGGGATAGATGATAGATAGATGATAGATAGATAGATAGATAGATAGATAGATAGATAGATAGATAGATTATAGATAGATAGGTAGATGATAGATGATAGATAGATAATAGATATAGAGACAGAGATATAAAAGAATACTACTCAGCCGTAAAAAAGAAATATGAAATAATGCCATTTGCAATTACATTGATGGACCTAGACATTATCATACTAAGCAAAGTCAGAAAGAGGAAGACAGGAGTTCCCTTTATGGCTCAGTGGTTAATGAATCCGACTAAGAACCATGAGGTTGCGGGTTCGATCCTTGGCCTTGCTCAGTGGGTTAAGGATCCGGTGTTGCTGTGAGCTGTGGTGTAGGTTGCAGACGCAGCTCGGATCCCGCGTTGCTGTGGCTGTGGCGAAGCCCGGCGGCTACAGCTCCTGTTAGACCCCTGGCCTGGGAACCTCCATATGCCGTGGGTGCGGCTCTAGATAAAGGCAAAAAGACAAAAAAGAAAGAAAGAGGACGACAAACACCATATAATATCACTTATATGTGGAATCCAAAATATGGCTTACACGAACTTGTCTATGAAAAAGAAACAGACTCGCAGACACAGAGAACAGACTTGTAACCAACGGGAAGGGAGGAGTGAGGGAGGAACGGACTGGGAGTTCAGGATTAGCAGATGCAAACTGCTATCCAGAGAATGGATAAACAACAAGGTCCTACTGTACAGCACAGGACAATGTATTCAACATCCTGTAATAAAGTATACTGGAAAAGGAAAAAAAAAAAAGCAAAGAAAAAGAGTGGAGACTAAAGTAAACATATGGCAAGTGTTTGTCGATAATATTAAATATGACAGTTAAGTCCTCCAAAGTATACCCAAAGAGAGAAGGAGGAAGGGACTGAACCAAGACTGAGAGGCCAGGAATGTTCCTTCACATGATAAGATAAGAAATGGAAAATATGTGTAATTGTTTTACCATAAAATTGGGCTTTCTGATTTTTTTTTAATCGTGGTAAAACACACGTAACATAAAATTCATCACTCTGTTTAAAACCTCCTAATTCAGTAACATTAAGTACATCACAAAGTTGTGCAACCATCATCACCACCACCAGAACATTTTCATCAGCCCAAAAGGAAATATCCATTAAGTAGTCACTCCCCAGCCCAGCCCCTAGTAACCACCAATCTGTGTTCTGTCTCTACGGATTTGTCTGTTCTGGATATTTCATATAAATGGAGTCATACAATTTGTGGCTTTTTGTGTCTAGCTTTTTTCACTGAGCATAATGTCTTCAAGTTTCACTCTTGTTGTAGCACATATCAATACTTAATTCTTTTTTATGGGCAAACAATATTCCACTGTGTGGCTATACCATGCTTTATTTATTCATTCATCTGTTGATAGACAATTGAATTGTTTTTCACTTTTGCCTATATTAAATAATAATGCTATGCACATTTGTGTGTCCGAGTTTTTGATTTAATAACTGCTTTCAATTTTTTCATGTATATACCAGGAGTTGAATTAAGGAACAATATAGTAAATCTATTATGATTATGATTATGATTATGATTATGATTACAATTATTATTTTGCTCTTTAGGCCTGCACCTGTGGCATATGGAAATTTCCAGGCTAGGGGTGGACTTCGAGCTGCAGCTGCTGGTCTACACCACAGCCACGGCAATGCCAAATCTGAACTGCATCTGCGACCTACGCCATAGCTCATGGTAACACCGGATTCTTAACCCATTGAGTGAGGCCAGGTATCGAACCCACATTCTCATAGATACAAGTTGGGTTCATAACCCTCTGAGCCACAACAGGAACTCCATATAATTATCTTTTTGAAGAATCACAAAAATGTTTTCCACAGTGGCTACATGATTTTACATCCCTAACAGCAATGTAAGCGGTTTCAGTTTTCCACATCTTCCCCAGACTCGTTGTTTTCCCTTCCTTTCTTCCTTCTTTTATTCCTCCCTCTTCCTTCCTTCCCTCCCTCCTTCCTTCTTTCCTTCCTTTCTCTCTCTTTCCCTGTCTCTCTTCCTCCCTTTCTTTTTCCTCTTGTTTCTTCTTTTTCTTTCCTTCCTTCCTTTTCTTTCTTTCTCTCTCCCTTCCTTCCTTCCTTTTGTTATAATCATCCTAACAGGTATGAAATAGTATCTCATTTCATACTTTGATTTGTATTTCCCTTTTAATTCGATTTGTTTTTGGTTTGTATTTCCCTATTAATTATGATGTTGAGCATCTTTTCACAGGCTTGTTAGCCATTTGGGTATCTTCTTTGGGGAAATGTCTATTCAAGTTCTTTGGCCATTTTTAATTGGGTTATCTCTTTGTTGTTGAGTTATAAATTTTTATTTATATATTATGGATAACAGAGCCTTTTCAGATTTTTGATTTGCAAGTATTTCCTTCAATTCTAAATGTTGTCTTTTCACTCAGTGTTCTTTTAGGCATAAAATTTTATTTTTGACTAAGTCCAATATATCTATTTTTCTTTTGTTTGTTCTTCTGGTGTCATATCTAAGAAACCACTGCCAAATCCAAGATCTAATCCTAGAAGAATCCAAGATTTAACCCTACGCTTTCTCCAAAGGGTTTTATAGTTTTAGTTCTCATAACACTGATTTAAAAAAAAAAACTTCTTAGAAACATAAGCTTTATTAAACTGCAATTTACATAAAATCAAATGCACTCATTTTAAGTGCTCAGTTCAGTGAGTTTAGACAGATGTGTATCTCACTTTAACCACTGCTACAATCAAGATATAGGCCATTTTCATGACCCCTAGAAAGTTCCTTTGGGTCCCCATGAAATCAGTCTCCTCCACCCTTTGATCTATGCAATCACCGATCTGATGTTTATCACTATAGGTAAGCTTATCAATTCTAGAGCCTCCTATAAATGAAATTTTGCATCTATACTCTTGCATCAAATTTCTATTGCGTGGCATATTTTTTTGTTCGCCCACATTGCTGTTGGTATGAGTAATTTGTTTCATTGTATTACTTAGCCCCAGTAACAGTCCAAGAAATTGGTCCAAGTAATAGCAATCACTTGGTCCTAGAAATAATAAGTTGTGGTGCGAATATACCACAACTTATTTCTCCATCCACATATCGTGATGACCATTTACTTTTTTATTTTATTTTATTTATTTTATTTTTTTTTTTGACTTTTGTCATTTTATGGCCGCACCCGCGGCATGTGGAGGTTCCCAGGCTAGGGGTCTAATCGGAGCTGTAGCCGCCGGCCTACGTCACAGCTACAGCAATGGAGGATCTGAGCCGCGTCTGCAACCTACACCACAGCTCACGGCAACGCCGGATCCTTAACCCACTGAGCAAGGGCAGGGATCGAACCCGCAACCTCATGGTTCCTAGTCGGATTTGTTAACCGCTGCGCCATGACGGGAACTCCCGATTTACTTTTTTAAATAAAAATAATGCTTATTTATCCCTTTCATTATAAACGCAAGATGGGTTTTGGATAGAAAAAAGATCACATACAGGCAAGAAGAAGACAGAAAATTATAAATACCATAATTTTACTATGTAAACATTGTTAATATTGATGCACAACTTTTCAGAACTCTTTCTGGAAATGTGTATGTTTGTGTGTTTATTCATAAGATACATAGATTGGGACTTTTAGAATTGTCCTTGAAATTTAAATTCCCAAAGCTGAAATCAAGAGGCACTAAGGTCTCTGCATGAGAAGAAAAGCCAGCCATGGGACCAGGTGGCTCATTCCAGGGCATGGTAAGAGGTGTCAGAATTGATCCTTCCTCGGTCAGCCAGCGTCCCAGCAGGTCTTCCTTCAGAGTCCATGTAAGAAGAGCAAGGGGGAAATCACTGAAGGCATTGGCCTTTAGAGTGCTTAGATTTCAGGGGAGAAAGATTTTGTGTGTTTTGATTTTTTTATTTCCTCTGATGAGGGTGGTCATGCTCTTCCCTCCTCAAAACCAAGTGAAGACAGCTTCAAGGGAATCACAGAAGCAGATGGGAGGTGCCTGCAACAAGGGGTAAGTGGTGTAAACTCTCCGGTTGGGTGTCTACTCAGTCACATTTAAGAGTTCTGAAATGGCTTAAGTGACTCTGCCTAATTAGCAAAGTCAGTGACCAGAAGAAAGAGGGCAGGCTGGGAAGAGGGCATAGCAGTGAGAAGCCTGCACCTGCACAATCTGGCATGCCCTGGAGGTATCTCCTGGGTGGGTCAGTTGGAAACCACAGAAGATACCTGGGTCAAGCCCATCTTGCTCCACTTACCACTCAGCAAGGGGATCCCAAGAGGGAAATACACGCAGCCGCCATGGTGGCAACTGACAAAGAATAGAGGCATTGATTGCGCCACACTGGGGAGGCGTGTAGTTGGGAGGCTCTGTGAGGCCCTTCTGGGAGCTCTGGAGGCATCTGCCTCTGGATGGCCACCCTGCAGAGGGCAGAGGTGTCAGCTGGTGTCAGCCACGGCAACAAAGACTCTGACACGGAGAGGACTGGCCACAGCCACATCATCAAGGAGAACAGGTTCCCCTGGAGCAGACCTTCCCTTTACCTTCCACTTTCTTCAAATGACACCTAAGAACCAGATGATGATGTCAGACCTGGATTTCAGATCGAAAATTTAAATTGGAGAGGACTTGTAATAACTGAAAGTGATGAGAAATGTATGGAATCTGAAAAGGAAATGAGGATCCAAAGGGTCTAGCGGAAACAAGTATGTACAGGGAAAAAAAATGTTGCATGTTAAAAATAGCTGCTACTCACGCTTATAATTACATTGCTACCAGGTTTCATAAAAATGACATGACACCTCGGAGTTCCCTTCGTGGCTCAGTGGTTAACAAATCCGACTAGGAACCATGAGGTTGCGGGTTCGATCCCTGGCCTTGCTCAGTGTGTTAAGGATCCGGCGTTGCCGTGAGCTGTGGTGAAGGTTGCAGACGCGGCTCGGATCCCGCGTTGCTGTGGCTGTGGTGAAGGCCGGCGGCTACAGCTCCTGTTAGACCCCTAGCCTGGGAACCTCCATATGTCACAGGTGCAGCTCTAGATAAAGGCAAAAGGACAAAAAAAAATGACATGACACCTCATATTCTATATGGAATTTAGAAATATGTAATATACACTGACCAGGTCCATCGATACTTACCTAAGTCATCATTTTAAGCCATGGAATAGTATTCTGTTCCCTTCAAGAAGCACAGTTAGAGTTGGATACTTATTGTCATTCTTTTCTCATTAATTTACACAGTGATAGGACAACTATCATTTTCCGTTAATATTTATACACATTCTTAAATAATCCCTTAGGAAGCAATCTAGAAACAGGTTTGCTGGGTCAAAGGGTACACATATGTTTGTCTGTTACTAAAATGCCTGCACAAACTATTGCACTAACTTATGTGGCCACCAGCGAAGAGGGCCTGACTCTGTTTATTTTTTGACTGTTTAGACTTCCTGGTGAATTGTCCTTGGACCTCATTCCACTGTACCCTTTGCATTAAGCAGGCTGCTGACTACAAGGAATATGTAGCTTTGCCCTTAATTAGCGACATAAGATACCTGCCCTCCATGTTTGATTAGCCAGATATTCTCAAACTCACTGCTGCCCTGCGCTTTTCAAAAGCTTGACCAGATCAACAGCAATTCACCAAGGGCTGAACTATTCCTTCTAAATAGACTGAAACATGTCCTTTGATCAGCCAGCTGATGAGCGAGCTAAATTCTTGGATAGCCTAAATCTACCACTGGATTCCACTCCACACCCATGGATTGTTTTGCCAAGGCTAATCCCATGTGATGCCATCATTCTATACTAAAGGAAATTGGAAGTGACAACTCTGTGAAATCCTCCCTGTGTTTACAGAGAAGACGTTGCCATGACTTCATACAATCTCCTTTCTACGAGGAGTCCTGGGAGGAGTCATTTTAGTGTCACTATAGGACACTGTTGCTCTTTTCCTGAGCTAGTGTGGGCTGACCTTATGGGCACTATGAAACTTTAAAGACCTTTCTAGAAAAATCAGATTTTAGCCTACATTTAGCAAGAGGAAAAGATTTCAAGGTATAACTGTTTCATTCTGGCTCTGGGCTACTTTGCTTAGCCTCCTATGTATTTTATTTCTTACCTTGAAATAGATATACGTCTTTCTTGTCCTCTTTGAGTCTTCTTTTAAGGAAGTTCAGAATACATAATAATATAAGGTGGCAAAAGGGTAAATCCCCTAAAAATAAGAAAAGTGGAGCCCAGCTAGCAGTCACCTGTTTCTAGGAAGACTCGAAGATGGGTTGGGCCTTGGAAGACGGGGTTAGTAATCTGAGATAATTAAAGACATTTTGATGCAGTAATGTTTCCGTTTGGGACCTTTGAACTAGAAAGATGAGTAGTTTTTCTTTGTAACTTTGGTTAAAGAAATCATAGACTTTGTGATGAGAAGCAGAAGCATAAAAGTGCCTTTGTGCCTCTCAGCTAGAAAAATCATGTCAAACCCTAATGAGACACGACAGAGGGCTTCATCAGCCAGCAAGGCCACGTCAAGGAGGGTCAGGTCATGTTCCATTGGGAACCAGTTTAAGCAACAAGGGACCAGGAGGACAAACGATGTTGTCCATTGGTGCCAAAGAGAAACCACCCAGATCCAAGACACAGAAAGCTGCCTTCATCCATCCACACACCATCTCAGGGAACTGAAAGAGGAAGGGAGGTGCCTCAAAAGCAAGTGTTTTGTGCAAAAGGAACTGAGTCATTTAGAGAATGTTCAATTTCTGGGGTCAGACTGAGAGCAATGAATAGAAATAGGGTATCGGGGGAAAATCAGCTTCCCTAGAGTGAGGGTTTTCATTGCATATTGGAGGCGGGAGCCCTCAGACAAGGCTTTTAAGTCAGAATCACTGGTGGGGACTTGGGTGTGAGCGTAGGTATGTACCTATGCAAAACCACAAATGTATGTAATTTCTCTATGTCTGTAATGTACAAGTTTGTGCTATCTAGTCAAAATAAACGGTATTAGATAAACAATGAGGACCTACTGTATAGCCCAGGGAACTGTATTCAATATCTTGTAATAACCTCTAATGGAAAAGAATCTGAAAAAGAATGTGTGTGTGTGTATATATACATACATATATATATATATATATATATATATATATATATATATATATGTATGTATAACTGAATCACTTTGCTGTACACCTGAAACCAGGACATCATTGTACATACATTTTAGTTTTACCGCTTGGGACTCCTTGTGCTTTTTCTCAGTGTAGATTCCTTCTTCCATCTTTTATGGAACATTTCTTGGTGAGTATCTTTTCCATGCAGTCTCTCCTCCTTTCTCTCTATCCTCGGCTTCTGGGACTCAGATATGATATTTGTTCAACCTTCTCATTCTGTCTTCTAAAACTCATAGTGTTTTTCCTCTTTTTGTCTCTGTGTGCCGTATTTTGAATAGCTTCTTCACATATATTTTCCAGATCAATAATATTTTGTATAGTTAATTTATATATTCTGTGTTATTTTATTTTGTCTTTTTGCCTTTTCTAGGGCCGCATTTGCAGCATGTGGAGGTTCCCAGGCTAGGGGTCTAACCGGAGCTGTAGCTGCCGGCCTACGCCACAGTCACAGCAACAGCAACATGGGATCTGAGCTGTGTCTGCAACCTACACCACAGCTCACAGCAATGCTGGATCCTTAACCCACTGAGCGAGGTCAGGGATCGAACCCGCAGCCTCATGGTTCCTAGTCTGATTCATTAACCATTGAGCCACAACGGGAACACCTATACTCTGTGTTATAATTCCAATATGTAAACCCCATGAACATTTATATTTCTTGGTGTTGTTTATTATTCCTGCCAGTTTTTTCACTTGTGCATTTGGTTGATCATAATTTGTAGAAAACTTGGAGGCCTAAATTGAGGATTCCTTTTTTCTTAAAATCTGTGCTTAATTCAGCCATTTTCAGATGGCTATTCAGGTCCTCTATCCATTTTTTAAACCAGTTGTTTGGTTTTTTGATATGGAATTGCATGAGTCCTTTATATATTTTGGGTATTAACCCCTTACTAGACATATAATTTGGAAGTATCTTCTCTCATTCAGTTGGTTTCCTTTTTGTTTTGTGAATGGCTTCCTTTGCTGTTGTTTCCCATACGAGCAGACGTATTAAAAACATATTGCCAAGACCAGTGCCCAAGCTTTCTTCTAGGGTTTTATGGTGTCAGGTCTGACCTTTAGGTCTTTAATCCACGTTTAGTTTATCTTTGTGTACAGTAAGAGAAAATATTCTAGTTTCATTCTTTTATCTGTAGCTCTCCAGTTTTCCCACCACCTCTTATTGAAGAGATTGTCTTTTCCCCATTGTATTCTTGTTTCCTTTGTCATAGATAAATTTCCCATATGTTTGTGGGTTTACTTCTGGGCTCTCTATCCTGTTCCACTGATCTATGAGTCTAGGTTTGTTTTTGGTGTGTGTGTGTGTGTGTGTGTGTGTGCGCGCGCGCGCACGCACGCGCGCCAATACTGTATGTTTTTTTGATTACTGTAGCTTTGTATAAAGTCTGAAGTCAGAAAGCATGATACCTCTAGCTTTCTTCTTTTTTTTCTCAAGATGGCTTTGACTCTTTGCATCTTTTGTGGTTCTGTACAAATTTTAGAATTATTTGTTTTAGTTCTGAAAAGGCATCATGGGTATGCATTAAATCTATAGGTTCCTTTGGAGAGAGTGAATGTTTTAAAAATATTAATTCTTCCAGTTCATGAACACAGGATATCTTTCCATTTATTTGTATTATCTTCATCAGTGTCTTATAGAGCGCAGGTCTTTCACTTTTTTGGTTGAATTTATTCCTAGGTATTTTATTCCTTTTATTGCTTTTCATGTAATTGTAAATGGTATTATTTTCTTGATTTCTCTGATAGTTCATTATTAGTGTGTAAAAAAATGCAACAGATTTCTGTAAATAAGTCTTCTATCCTGCAATTTATTGAATTCACCAATAATTTTATTTAATCCACCACTTAATGAGGAAACCAGTAAGATGATGCAACCTTTCTGAGAGATAACTGAGGATCTCAAAAATCTCCTAGCCTATTTTCTGCTCTTCTTTCTTCTGTCACTATGACTTAGCATCATTCTTGAACACAAATGGTCCTGCCCAGTCTGATGTGACTCCTTGCTGTCCTTGAGATGCTAATACTGCTTTTTCAGCAATTGCTCAGTGTGTAGCGAGACTGAGGAAGGGAGAAGAGGTGCTGGCTCTTGGTGTCACAGTTCTTCAGATGCAGTGCTGCCGCAAAGCAGTGTCTGAAAGGGCCAGAGTGGTTCCTCAAGTAGGACCACCCCACTCCCTGAAAACCTCACTCCAAAAGAAAACATCTGTCAGTGGAAAATGGAAATCCTGGCTGACTAAGAGAAAAGGGTTTGGAGCCTCTTCCTAAGCAGATCTTCTGGAAGTAGGTCAGTGTTCTGGGGAGGCAGCTGTTTGTGTGCATCACAAGTGCAGCAAATTGCAACTCGAGACTGTTCTCTCTCTTAACATCACTAATAACTAGGAAGTCTATTGGCTGCATCGTTTTATTCATAGTTCCATCTGGAGCTTAAACAATTTGTCAATGTCAGCTTTCAGCCTTCTCCATTCTCAGCTCAGGTTGGCTTTCCCCATGAGAATAAAGAGCTTAGATAAATTTCACGTTCATGTCTCAGTTAAGTACTTTCATCCTAAAGAAGGATTTCAATACACACTCTTCAATGGAAGGGAATTCCTGACTCCATTAAAAAAAAATTCATTAATGTTTCTCTCATTGTTTTAAACATATTTTAAGGAAGCGCATCTTAGGATGATAATTGCCCACTCACATGATTATTTATAGTTCCCTTATTTATATCTTTTCTAACGTCATAACGGAACTTGTTTCCCTTTTCTGGTGCCTTTTTCTCCCTCTTACTTCTTTATTGCCCTCATTCTCATTGCCAGTGTTTCATTTTCCCACCAGTGACTTCCAATGAAAGGAGACCTTTCTAGTTTATTCCAAAGAACCATTCTGTCCATGGTCCCCAGAGACCTTCTCCAGGCTCTCTACAGTTGACCTTTTCTTTTCTTCAGCCATTCCATAAACCCTCCAAAGAACACTTGGCAGTCTCTCTTTCTGAGGTCCTTATCTGCTAATCGATGCCCACACTCTCTACTACGTAAGGGACATATTTATAAGCTGCTGACATTTTGGCAATAAGAAACTACACATTTCCTCTCACAAAAAAAAAAGTGTTTATGGGGTGTTGGATGGATGTTTTATTTTTCTGACCCTACTGCATTTATCATTCCATTGTTTACTGGAAAACATTTACTGGGTGCTGATTATGTGTCAAACAACGTGGTTGATAATTGGAATAAAAAAAAAATGGGAATGATACTACCTCTGGTTTCCAGAAGCTCCTGGTCTCATGGATGCTATAAATACATAAGCCAATGTAATAGAGTGATAATTACTAATAGAGTTAGAATAAGTCCTCTGAGCACAATGACAAATTGCAGGAGTTCCCATCGTGGTGCAGTGGTTAACAAATCCGACTAGGAAACATGAGGTTGCGGGTTCGATCCCTGGCGTTGCTCAGTGGGTTAACAATCCGGCGTTGCCATGAACTGTGGTGTAGGTTGCAGATGCGGCTCGGATCTGGCATTGCTGTGGCTGTGGCATAGGCCAGGCAGCTGTAGCTCCGATTAGACCCCTAGCCTGGGAACCTCCACATGTCATGGGTGTGGCCCTAAAAAATGACAAAATGACCAAAAAAAAGGCAAATTGTGCTCTCTTGGGACTGGAATTGAAGGAGGTCCACAGGAAGGAAGAAGGAGTCATGCATTTACCCTAGAAGATATTTGAACAAGGTAGAAGAATAGGTGTTCTTCAGGCAGGCACATAGACAAGGGGAGCCTACAAGGAAAAAAAAAAGCAGCACGTGGTAAGGTAAGGCAACTTGGAGAACCGCAATATTTTGAGAAAGAGCCTATAGGGTTGGTTGTAGTAGAGGCTGTGCTTTGGGCAATAAAGGGGTCGGGGGAGGGATGAGGGTGAAAATATATATAAGGCCCAGAGGGCAAAACTCTCTATATGTGATGCTAGAGTATTTCCATTTACTCTCCATGTCAAAATAAGACATTAACAACTTTAAAGTCTCAATGGGCTTGAGGTCTAGAAGCGATATGAAGGTCTCTTGGAGGAGAGGAATTCCAGGCACAGGGAAACCACCCATGTAGTATAGGCCAGAGCCTAGAGGCCCTTGGGTGGGGATGAGAGTAAATTCATGAGAATACATCGAGCCCAGCCACCAGACACTGGCCAACTAACTGCAAGAGGCAAAGGGGCAGTGGCTGGAGACTGATTATGGTGAAGAGGGTGGGGCAGAGAAGAGTGAAGCGTTTTGAGAAGTTTTGACTGGGGTGTCTATGTAAATCTCAGTGCCATTAACCAAGATGTGAATTCAAGGAGAAGGAAAAGGATGGGTGTTGATGAGCTGAAAACTTCGTTCAGTTGTGAACATTAACAGAACGTGAGTTTCTATTTTTTTTTTTTTTTTTTGTCTTTTTGCCTTTAGGTAGAGCTGCACCCGTGGCATATGGAGGTTCCCAGGCTAGGGGTCTAACAGGAGCTGTAGCCGCCGGCCTTCACCACAGCCACAGCAACGCGGGATCCGAGCCGCGTCTGCAACCTACGCCACAGCTCACGGCAACGCCGGATCTTTAACCCACTGAGCAAGGCCAGGGATCGAACCCGCAACCTCATGGTTCTTAGTCGGATTCGTTAACCACTGAGCCACGAAGCGAACTCCAGAACATGAGTTTCTAGATGGTTATCAGAGCAGAAGCTGAAACTCCAACGAGAAGACAGTGCAGGCAAGGAAAAGGGAAGAGAGAACTCGTTTTTATTCTAGAAGTCAGGCTTGTGCTAGGTACCTTGGGCTGCTGCAGGGGGCCCAAAAGGAAAAGATTTCAATAATGTAAAAAAGATACTGCCATTCAGGGTTCTAGCAATTTCCTTTGCTGGAATTTACTCTTGGTTTGCAAAATTCACACCAAGCCCTCTCGTTACACAGAAGTAATGTGAGCATCTCTCCATGATTCTTCGAGAAAGATTTAAAGTCGGTGTAAATATAAATAAGAACAGGAGTTCTCTGTGGCCCGGCAAGTTAAGGATTTGGTGTTGTCACTGCTATGGCCTGAGTCGCTGCTGTGGTACAGGTTTGATCCCTGGCCTGGGAACATCTATGTGCTGCAGACACAACAACAAAAAAAACGTAAATAAATATGAACATATCAGGTTACATTATAAGATGATCTGTTTAATGATGTAAACTCGGTGTCTCCAGAGCTGAACTATGGCCTTGAAAGGTTGGAGACAAGTTCCCCGTACTGATTCAACCTGGACCATTAATATTTCCTACGTGGTTATTTTTTTTTAAATTAACAAATCCAGACTTTGGCAAATTCAAAAAAGCATGTAGCCTCTGAGCAGAATGGGGGTGCAGTTGCTCCAGGAAGGACCTGGGAAAATAAGACTCTTGTAAGACTCTATTCCGTCTTTCAGTAGCATCTAGTATAAAACAGACACAAAAATAAAACCGCAAGGAACCTAGCGGTTTCAGAGTAAGAGACAGAGATTTGAGCAGGGTACCTGGGACCCATTCTGGGGAACATCCAACTCAGTAACAGTTGGAGGAAGGCCAGGGCAGGTTGGGGACCAGGGGATTGCATAAAAGAGGGGGTGCCTGCCCGGAGTCTTTGATGGGTGGGGGGTTTTTAGATAGATGAAAAGGCGTGAAAAACGCTGTAGGGAGAAAAAATGGGGAGGGGATAAAGGTACAGGGGTAAGAGTTGAGTGAGTATCAGAGTTCCCATCATGGCGCAGAGGTTAATGAATCCGACTAGGAACCATGAGGTTGCACGTTTGATCCCTGGCCTCGCTCAGTGGGTTAAGGATCTGGCGTTGCCGTGAGCGTGGTGTAGGTCACAGATGCAGCTCGGATCCTGCGTTGCTGTGGCTCTGGTGTAGGCCAGCAGCTGTAGCTCCGATTAGACCCCTAGCCTGGGAACCTCCACATGCTGTGGGTGCGGCCTTAAAAAAAAGCAAAAATAAAATAATATAAAAGAGCTGAGTGAGTGTCAACTGTGACTCCAGGTCCATAATGTAAGAACGAAAGGGTGAGAAATGAGCTGGAGCGTAAGTAGGGAGTCTAGAGTGGTGAGCTGGTTAAGCAACTTGGGCTGCACGCCCAGATGATGATGGAAAGCTCTAGTGTGTATTTCATCAGGAGACAGACCAACATGCCTTCCCAGAAGTTGTGTGGACCACGGATTAGAGAAGGGCGGGAGGAGGGGAAGCTGGCTCTCACAGTAAGTCAGGTGAGGATGCTGAAGGTCGAAATCAAGTTGGGGTCAGGGGGCTGCCAAAGAGGGCAGAGTCAAAATTTATATCAGGGTGTAGAACTGAGACTTCGGTGTTATTGACCAAGATGGGGAAAAGAAAGAAAAAGAAAATGGGAAGTAGAGGAATAAGATGAAATTAGCTCAGCTATACTAAATCTGTGGTCTCTACAGATTTCAAGACAGAAGTCTAGGCTAGAAACAGACACTCAGGTGATGATGGAGGTGATGGAGATGATTACGATGCTTTACTGAGCCCCTCCTCTGTACTGGGTCTCATTCGTTAGGTTAATTCTGGCACAGCTTCATCCTTCTACAGAGCCTCTCTCGCTATTGCATCATAAATGATTGATTTGCTCTCTTGGTCAGTGTCTGTCTACACTACCACAGAAGCACCACAAGGACAAGGATTTGTACTTGTTTTATTTATCACGTGTCCAGTGCATAGCACATGGTGGCTATAGGTTGATTGCATAGTGGTAGCAGGGTTGATTACTTTTTTCTGTTTTTCAGGTGGGAAAACAGACATGAGCTACTGTCCCAGGTTAAATGCCTAACTAGGAGAAGAGCCAGCATTCAAATCTGAGTCTCTTTGATTCCAGAAGCTAGGCTCTTAACCACACTCCATATCACTATTTGCATCATGACTAGCACATGGAAGCCACAGGAAGGCAGGGATCCCATTTCCCAGAAAGAATGTGTTGAGTGACCAAAAAGAAAGGCAAAGAGGAAATCCTAGGCAACCCCAGCCGTGGAAGAAGAAAGAAGAATCTCCAAAGGATATGGAGTGTAACACCAGAGCAGTAAGAGGAAACCGGGAGAACTTTGTTCTAGAAACCAAAGATGGAGAGCTGCCCAAATAAGGCAGCAGTCAGGGTGCCCAACTCAACTAATGGGCCAGGTGGGAAATGTTCTGGAAAGTCTCTGTAAATTGGGCGTCTCCAGGCTGGACTGTGGCTTTGAGGAGTGAGGTGGGCTTTCGTTAAAGAAGTAGAGTTCTTGATGAGTCCCTTGTCAACGGGGTGATGGTGACAGGAGCCAGTTTGGAGAAAAACCGAATAATGTCTATCAACCCTCTCTCCAAACGGCAGAATGTAAAATAAATGAAAAGTGTCACTTCTCTCTCTTAGGTTAATCTTGGGAAGATGGCGCCCTTGAAATTCCCAGTGTGCTGCTCGACCCAAAATACTCACTGTGACAATGACCTCTGTCATTCCTGCTTTCTCAGGGACCTGGGTGTCCTGCCTAGTCCATCGCTCATAGGGAGTTTACAGGGAGAAATCCCCCATAGCGCCTTTGTCCTCTGCAGGCTGCCCAAGTTTGAATGGCAGCTTCCACCCTCACCTTCCATGGTATCTTTGAAAATCTGGCCATCATTGCATTTCTCCTTGAAGATGAGATGAGGGAGTTTCCTTCATGTCTCAGCGGTTAACAAACCTGACGAGGATGCATGAGGATGAGGGTTCGATCCTTGGCCTTGTTCAGTGGGTTAAGAATCCAGAGTTGCCCTGAGCCATGGTGTGGGTCACAGGCACGGCTCAGGTCCCTCATTGCTGTGGTTGTGGTGTAGGCCGGCAGCTGCAGCTCCAATTGGACCCCTAGCCTGGGAACTTCCATGTGCCACAGGTGCCGCCCTAAAAAGAAAAAAAAAAGTGATTTCCTGAGATCATTACGTACACATGCTTTCTCTTCTCCTTCCCTCTCTGGCAGGTCCTCTCTCCTATGAAAGCTCGCCTTTCTCACCTTTCTTCCAGTTCTGTATGGGCAGTATCATGAACTCACGTATTTTCAATCCTGGGACCCCAGGAAGGAAACTTCCTTGGCTTACTTTCTCTGTGAGTCCCTGAAAACGTGAGCCTATGGCTGTTATGTGTACGTGACATTTCTTTCCTCCCAGGCTGTCCATCAAATTTCCTTTTTTTTTTTTAAGTTTTATTGAAGTACAGTGGATTTACAGTGAAAATCTCTGCTGTGCAACAAACTGATTCACTTAACGCATATATACACAGCCATTCTTTTTCAGATTCATTTCCACACAGATTATCACAGAATACTGGGTAGAGGTCCCTGTGCCACACACAGCAGGTCCCCGCTGGCCGGCCATTCCATATTGTCAAAGACTTTCCCGAGGGTGGCTACAGAGCAGCCCAAATGCTTTCAAGAAAAAAGATCCTTTACCCATCATTAGAGGGCAAAGGCAGCCCCGAGAACTTATTATTTCAGGTAAAGTATCTGAACTGACACTTCATAGTGTTTATCCCACTTAGTGTGAATCTCTACATGTTTGTTTCACTGTAGAAAACTTTATATATATATAAATATATAGCCTGGGAACCTTAGAGCAGTACCCACGGCATATGGAGATTCCCAGGCTATGGGTCCAATCAGAGCTACAGCTTCCGGCCTATGCCACAGCCACAGCAACGTGGGATCCGAGCCATGTCTGCGACCTACACCACAGCTCATGGCAACACCAGACCCTTAATCCTCTGAGCAGGGCCAAGGACCAAAACTGCGTCCTCATGGACTCTAGCCGGGTTTGCTAACCGTCGGGCCACAAAGGGAACTCCCGAAAACTCACTACGTTTGAGTGCTTCCCCCAGCCACCGCCCCAGTGGGAGTGCCACACGATAGAAAGTTCAGGCTCACACCGCCTTCCTGAAAATACACCAGATTCTGAAGCTGGGCCCTCAGGGGTTGTAATTCAAGAACCGTGATCCAATACTAACATTCGCTTTGGGAGGCAATTTGCAGCATATAATCTATTATCTAATTCATACACAAATGCTCTGAGGATGCAATTAGGTAGACATAGAAGCCATCCCCTTCTTTTATATTCAAATACACGCCCAGAAAATGCGGTTATATACTTCCCAGGTACTGCTATTTCTTTGGGAATATTTGGTGACTGTGTGGAATTTTCAGGTTTAAGTCTTAAGTCTTTAGCAATCAGTTCCTCATGAACTTTTTAGAGTTTTATGAAGTTAGTAACCTCATATATAAATACTATCATAAAGAGATTGAAGAGGTCACTGCTTTAAAAACATGGCATTACTGCAACCGATAAACATTTCTCACCTCCCTTGAAACAAATAAGCAAAGAAAACACAACCTTCAAAAACATTTAATCTACTGTTAGAATTATTCAGGGATCAAGAAAGATATTTTATTTTCTATGCACCTGGTGGGCATTTATAGTTCTCTAGTTAGTGAGTGAATACTAACTGTAGTTATAAATTGGGGAAAAATATAAATCTCTACTAAGTGAGGCTGATTTGAGTTGTTACCCCTATTTACCAGATAAGCACACTGAGGCACAAGAATAAAAAAAATTCTTTTTCAATCTTTAAGTTTACTATCAGTCCAGAGGATAACTTGTTATTCCTGTATCATGTTCTACCCCCTTCCAGCACCCCTTTCTCCTCCTCGTGCAGTTCAGTGCCTTAAATCCACTGTTCGTTCTTTTTTAATTTACAGTTTCCACTGTCTTTATTGATCCTAAGTGTTTTTCAGTTCCTGGGTGGAACAGACACAACATCTTTGGGATGCAATGATTATCTTCTCGGAGACAAAAATTAAAGACTGGAAACTTATGTGAGACACAGGATGGATTTTACTGGCCAGTGGAAGGAACCCACTACTTGACAGAGAAAGATCCCGTGGCCATCATTTGAAAAACATGACCAAAAGTGAGTGAGATTTTAAAAACAATGCTGCCGTTATGTTTGGGGAGATCTCAGTTTATGGAGAGTGAATTTCCCAAAGCTGATGCCTGGCAGCCTGAAGGATGATGCATATTTAGACTGAACTTCCCAGAGGGCTTCACAATATAATGTTGTATTCTTTAGAATCTGGTAAGGTGAGTTAGAGTTGAATATCATCTTCCAAACGCCATATGCCTGCAGACGTTTAAGTGCACCTACTGCAGAAATGAAGTCAGTGGTAGAGCCAAAATTAAAACTTAGGGCATCTGAGGATCCCGGATGTACTCTCAGCCATTTAGCCTTAAAGGGGGTGAACTGAGTCACTAGTGCAAACTCTGGCGGAGGGGCCCTAAAATAATTTCTTCTGACTACGCTCCATCTTATCTTTTGCCACATTGTGGGTGACAGAGCCTGTCCTCATTATCTTATGCCCAAACCATGAGCCCTTGTGTAGGAGAAGTGAGAAAAGTGAAGTCTGGGGTGTGATTTTGATTGTCATGTGGGAAGAGGATGGGAGCGGCTCCCTCCTGGGGAGGGGGCCGGGGACGTGAGTGAGCAGGCCTTCCGGGATGGATCTGGGCACCACGCTCTTTTCTCTGCCTGAAAACCGAGGGTGCACCTCCCACATTTTTGGCCAGAGCACACATTTTTAGTGACATCATTTGAGCAGCAGATGATTGGATGTGACCCTTTTTTTTTTCCCCTTTTTATGGCTGCACCTGCCACACATAGAAGTTCCTGGGGCCAGGGATCGAATCAGAGCTGCAGCTGCGACCTACGCCAACGCCAAGACAGCGCTGGATCTTTAACCCACATCCTCATGGATACTAGTCAGGTTTTCAACCCACTGAGCCATACCAGGAGCTCCCTGGATAGGACTGTTCATTGCATTCTGCTTCCCAGGAACTCTGCCTTCTCACTGTTAAAGAAAATGTCACCACCTTTGGGGGGGGGGTCACAAAATAAAATCTCATTTTTACATAAAATTCTAATGAAGATATGGCCCATTTTCCAGCTTGGGTTGAAAAATAAGTTCTCATTTTTTCCTCATGTCAAATCATGCTGACTCCCCACCTCTGTCCTACTGAAGCTTTCCCTCTGGAGGTGCCCAAGGAATGCTTTCTCCTTGGAAAGGGATCAGTAGCAATGGATAACACTTCACAGAGGAGGAAATGGGAAAGTCTGACCATTTCCCCAGAGGCAGACCCTTTCTCTAGCGTGGCTGTCACCGCACAGTGTGGCCACCAAGACAGGAAGCTAAGCTTTCCAGGGCAAGGCCTGGACGAGTCGTGAAGCCCCGAGGCAGTGAAGCACGCTCGGGCCCCACCTCCGGGTCCAGGGTGTGGAGGAAGCTGCTTCCCCACAGGAAGGAGTGTTCTCCTTCATGGTTGCTTTGCGTCCCACCAGCCCAAGTCACAAGATGCAATCCGGTCACTTTACACTCATGCACAGGTGATTTCCCTAGGACACACCCTGGTACCTGGACACTGGTCCACAGGGGTTCCCACTGTGGCTCCATGGGTTAAGAACCCAACGTTGTCTGCACGAAGATGAGGGTTGGATCCTTGGCTCTTCCCAGTGGGTTAAGGATCCAGCATTGCCACAAGCTGCGGCATAGGTCAAAGATGTGGCTCAGGTCCAGTGTTGTCGGAATATTCTAAATGTATGCACCATATGAGGTCTTTTCCGCATCCCTCTGGACAGCACCCTGACTCAGGCCGCTGGCATCTCTTGCCTGGACCACGGCCATCTTTCTGTGCCAGGTCTTCCTTTTACCTCCTCTTGCCTCCTGCAGATCATTCTTCTCACAGTGGTCAGAGATGTCTTTTAAAATATAAGTCGGATCACATATCTCCTTTGTCCAAACGTTCCTGATGATTTCCCAAGGAGGCTAGAATAACATCTCAATTCTTTGTATGGCTTTCATAATCCTCCAGTAACTGGCTTCTGCCTAACTCTTCAATCACATCTCAGGCCTTGGGACCTTTCTTTGTCTAACCTCTAGTTGCTTTGGCCTTTAATAGTTCCTAGAATACACTGAACTCTTCATTTCATGAGAACACTTATTAAACTTTCATTATTTATTTTCTTTGCTAGTCCCTTGAGCCTGGGACCACCCTCTCCAGTTTTAGCACAGCTGTCTCCAAGCCTATGAAGCTCTCCCTAGAGCAGAGGGGAGAGTATAATTAAAAGAGATACCCAGGTCTTAATTTACACTTCAGATTCTTAGTGCTGAGGATCAAACCTATGTTAGGAAGAAGATACAAGTTGTTTAAATCAACTTTATGATGGCATCTTTAATCTAGATGCACTTTAATAATGAAAATATTACAGAATCTGCCCAAGGTGTTGTTAAGAGATATAGATGGGAAATTTACCACAGTGTGGTTGAAGGCAAAGTTTAAGGGGAAATTCAGAAAAAAAGGATAGAACACATTTCATATTTATAGTGCTTAAAGTTGACACGTCTCAACAAACCAGTTCCTGTGGTTTAGGGGAGATCACTGATGCACACATATCAGAACGAAGCATGTTGCAAAACTTCCCTGTTGGTTCTAATAATATTCCAGCTGATTAAGTTTTCTAAGAATGTATTTGGGGCTTATTACAAGAATATCATACCCCAATTGAGTACTACTACGTATGAAGCAATAAAAAAAAAATGATCAAGTTGCAGTCACAGAATGGAACTCTTGAATGCCTTTACTAATAAAGCAAAACAAAACACAGGTAAAGATGTACTTCAAATGATGACAGGAATTTTAAAAAATAGCAACAACTCAAGAATGGAAAAGTCATACAAAAAAGACCCAAGGTAAACACTGAAACCAATAAAGCATATAGAATGATGTACAATACATGTAAAATAAATTAGAAACAATGCACAAGTCAAAACAGTTCTTTAAAATATAATGGCCTGCTATAAAATTAATCATGTAATAATACAATGGATCTATTACCCAAGGTCAATTAATAGCAACTAAGAAGTAGAACAGGAGTTCCCATCGTGGCTCAGCAGTAGCGAACCCAAAGAGTATCCATGAGGACACAGATTCAAGCCCTGACCTCCCACAGCGGATTAAGGATCTGGCGTTGCCATGAGCTGTGTGGTGTAGGTCGCAGACATGGCTCAGATCCTGCATTGCTGTGGCTGTGCTGTAGGCCAGGGGCTACAGCTCCGATTTTACACCTAGCCTGGGAACTTCCATATGCTGCAAGTGCCAAAAAAAGAAAGAAAGGAAGGAAGAGAAAAGAAAGGAAGAAAAGAAAAGAAAGAAATGGAACAAGGGAAGAGCAGTTGAAGTAAAATACACCAAATTCCTTACCATGAATATTATCAGACTCCAAAGTTACTGAGAATTAGAGATGTGTAAGTTTAAGTATATAGCTTAATACTCTACTATAAACAAAATGGAATTTATAAAAAACCCACAACATGAAAATTATTGCAGAATAGGAAATAAAGGCCTTAATGAGATAATTGTCAATTTTTTGTGATCCGAAAAAAATTCACTTTCACATTGCAAAACAAATTTTTCACAGATATTGGAAAACACGTAGGAAAATGTAAGCATGTTGAAATCATTAATGCAGTGTCTGTTAAAGAAAAATAATTTTTAAAAAAGCTTGGGCATTTGAAATGTATGTAACATCCATAAGGGTAAATTAGTACATATCTGCTTCTAACTTTAAAAAGTACGTCCTCTTCTCATATATTCATAAAACATTTAGAAAACACGAAGCATATATTAGGATACAAAACTCCAATAATTTTCAAACAATAGCAGTTGCACCAAATATCAGATCAAAATTCTATGACTTATTTTAAAAGTACACGTATGTCATTGTATTTTAAAACCTCAATAGGTTCTTTGTGCCTTTGGTTAGCATTTCGCACACAGACTTTTAAATGTCCACATATTACTTTCGTCCTTCATCCTTAATCATAGAACCTCCAAATTTAGTTAGGATATTTGGCCAAGTAGAATATTCCCTTGCAGCTAGGTCTAGATATGATTGCACTCAAGCCGTTGAATTAAAGTCAAGTTACAAGAGCTTGCATAACTTCTAGTAAATGTCCTTCAAGGAAAGATCTTTGTCCTTTCCTTTTTCCTCCTGGCTGGGCAGTGGATTGGAGGACAGTCAGTCTTGGGCTCTGGTCCTGAGTTCTGGAACATCACCTAAGGATGGCTGAGAATAAAGTAGATAATCCTGGGAACCTGACATTGCAGAAGCCTTTGGTTACCTTTGAGAGAGCAGGTCCTGATGAATGATTGAAAAATAAAACTGAAGTGGGTCCTAGGAGGGAGTGAGTGGTAATGGAAAGTCGAAGCAAGGAATACACTTGACATTTTCAAAAAGTTTCCCAGTGGAGCCAGGGAAAGAAGGCATAGTCTTTGGTGAGAGAGTCAAGGTTGGGAGAGGTTCTGCCTTTGGGTGGGAGGAAGCAGAACAGTGGAGAATCTGGAATGTTTATAGTCTAAGTCTAAGAAAGAAGTACCTTGGAGAGAAAGAAAAACTGAGCAAAATCATTGCAATAGTGAAGGAAAAAAAGGTGGAGGGGAAGGAGAAAAGAATTCAGGAGGAAAATCCAAAGGAAATACGGAAGATGCTCATGTCCCATGGCAGAAAGGAAGAGAGCTGAGACAGACACGTCAGAAGAACAGGATGCAGGGATTTAAGGCCCAGTCGCCTCAGTTTCTATCTGAAAATTAAGAAGCAAGTTGAGGAGTTCCCGTTGTGGCCCAACCTGAGCTGTGGTGTAGGTTGCAGACATGGCTCAGATCCTGCATTGCTGTGGTTGTGGTGTAGACTAGCAGCTCCAGCTCCAGATTGACTGTAGCCTGGGAACTTCCATATGCCATAGGTGCAGCCCTAAAAAAAAGACACACACACACACACACAAAAAGCAAACTGAGTGTTAAGAATGAGGGAAGAAGTCAAGGTTTGAATAATCCTTAAGGGGTTAGAAAAATAAGCAAACTGCAGGTAAGAAAGAGCATGGTTGAGCATTCCTGGGGTCTCACCTGAGATTAGCCAAAGGAATTTATCATCAGTTTATGACCAAAGCAAAATGATTCTCTTCAGCAGAGTTTCGGAAGCTTAGAAATCAGAGTCAGTTTGAACCAATCATCAGACTTTTGTAGAACAGGTTATTTGCAAGGCTTATACCGCAATCAAAGGGTTGGTAGAAATGAGTGGGTTGATGACAGCATGGTTGAAATGACAAACCATGAAGTCCAAACAAGTTAGGAAATAAATCGAAATAGGGAGGAGTGGAGAGCCTGATTAAATAGAGACCAGGGAGGGAGTCCAGGCTTGGAGCCTGTTGACAGTGAGGAGTGTGGGCGTGAAGGCATTGGGTGGCAACTGGAAAGAGGAAACTTGGTGGTCCACCGCCGGCATTTAGGAGGTCAGAGGGGAGCAGACAGGTCAAGAGGTGACTGCAGAAGGAGGGGAGAAGGTAGAAAGAACAGAAAGGATCAAATGCCCATGAGGCTGCTATAGGAAACGGGGCAGCCCAATGAAATTGAAATCACGCGAGCTTTTGGAAGGAAAAGGTTTAAAGGAGAAAACCGATCCAGGGACTAACTCTGTCTCAGGGGCCGTAGCTGTAAACCAAAACTGAGTGAATAGCATGGAGGCATGGAGCCCCTGGAAATAGAAGAGCAGGCCCGCCAGCTAGCAAGGTGCTTCTTGTGAGTAGTTTTCAGGAGTTTTTGTAAAGGTCAGACCCGCAAGGTACGCACCCTTAGCGCCACTAAATAAGTCATTTTTAGAAAAAAATTAATCACTGTCAGGTCATTGTGAATGAGATTGGTTGAGTTCTGGCACGTATTATTATTTTCCCAGTGGCAATACCATTTCAGTAGTTAGGACAAAACCCTACCTAGACCTGTGTGCTATTGATTTTTTACTTTTTCCTTGTTCCAGTAGAGGGCACTCAAAGCTCAAAGAAATGCCTACCATCATTTTTACAGCAATGGTTGTTTTCATATAATTAAAGTTCATATTTAAATGAATAAAGAGAAATTCTGATTTAATAAGACCTAATTACCAGTCAAGCATGTAAACCTCACTAAAATGAAGTGAGATTTTATGAGACTAAACGAGGACCTGCCTCCCCAGCCTCGTTTCCTTTCATTTCCACTCAGCACACACTGAAAGGAGAAAGGAAATTCTCTTGTCTGAGAAACAAGTCAGGCTTTCTAAATGCACATCTGCCATGGACACCCGCCATGGACACCCGACCCTCAGTTGCATCTACATTCCCATACGACTTCTTTGAGAAGAGTTTTTAAAGAATCTGAAGATAATCTGGTGGGCTACTAGACAAATACCCTTCCACAGAAAAAAATCTGAGAAAGACCTAATTAGAGAGCAGAGGCTTTAAGACTTGAGAAACTTCCTGTTGACAATTCTGAATGACACGGCCAGGAGGTCTGGAAGACTGAGCTTGCGGCCACTGTCCACAGCCCACGGAGGTTCTTGGGGAAGTTTCTAGAAGACCCTGTGCTTTAGAGAGTTGTGAAAACGCAAGTCCTTGAGAGGGACTTTCTTCCAAGCAGAAGATGAGCTTTGTGTGGCTTTGGTTGCCAATTTGGCAGGATCACAGTGGAAGATGTGAACAGGGGTAAGAGAGCTGTCAGCATGTCATCAGAGCCTCCTGAAGGAGTTAGGCCCTGGGGTCAAATGATTCTCCAGCTCTCATCTTTGCCACAAAGAGGCTGCCATGATCCCAAACACAGCAGCTTTCCCAAACACAGAGGATCTGCTGGTTTGACTTTACATCTTACGTCAGGGCGAGGGTGATTTGCAGGAAGTAAATGAGGAACACTCTCAGCATCCTGTGAATGGTAGTGATCTATCAGGATAAATTCGCTTCTCAGGTAGAGCTTAGGCTGCTAAAGAGAAGGGAGGGTTCTCTCCCCCACACCCCCCAAAAAAGAAAGTCTTTTTGGCAGAGATGGTGGATCTGGCATTGTAAAGAATAGGTTATGAGTTTATGAATTATTTATAGCAGATTTTTTTTAAAGCACTTGTTGCTAGACTCCAAAGCTTTACTATTTAAGCAACTCCTCTGCCTCCACCCTCACCAATCCTGTCCCCTCTGGAGTACCTCATGCTGGGGTTCTTCCATTGTATTATAAACATGGTAGTTCCCTTATGCTCAGGATGCAAACACCAAAGGAGCCAAGGTCTGGGAAGCTATGCAAAATGGGATTTTTTAACAAGCATTTTCCCTTTTTCCTACCACCATGACAGTACAAGATAATGGATTTAGAATTTAAGGCCCGGAGGGTGTGCAGACATCAACAATGAAAATCAAACAACGTTCAAATTGTGGGGTAAAATATAGACTTTATATTTATGGCTTGGTTGTAGCCGTTGGACATGTCTAGCCTCGCCATATATTGTTGACAGATCAGGTGGCAGTTCTCCTATTGTTTATTCTTTTTCTCAGTTTTCTGACGTTGGCTTGATTTATAGTCATAGGCAATAAATTACAAGGGTGAGTCTAGTTTCTAACCCTCTGGCTAAAGATTTCCCATTACCTGGCTAGGCAAGCTAAATATTTTATTTTAAGGGACATCAAAATCATAACAAGAAAATCATTTAAATGAAATGGAACGCCAGTGGACTTAAACTAACTAGCACCTCCATGTATGACAGCATGATAGAGTGGAGAACACAAAGTCCCGAGAGCAGATCTGGCTTCTATGACTGAGGCAAGCTACATCTTCTCTGTGAGACTGAGTTCCTCTTTCTCCAACCTAACCAAACAATCTCAAGAGCCTATGCCTTTCAAGATGATTTCCCCCCTTTTTTTAATCATTTAGAACACATTCAGCTGCAAGTGACAAAAGACCTAGCTGAAGGTGACAACAAATAAAGGCATGCATGATCTTACCTCACAGGAAGTATGAGCCCTGGGTAATCCCAGAGAAGGTCACTCAGTAGCTCAGTGACATCAGCTGACCTGCAATAATCTTGGCTTTTTCTTATTCAAGGTCACAAGTCGACTGCACCCAGTATCACATCCCCATAGTGTGACACTCAGATACAGGAAAATGGATATTTTTCTTAGTTCCATTTTCTTAAGGGCAAAGAAAATTTTCCAGACGCTCCAGATTTTACTCACTGGCCTGAATTGTGCATTGAGTCCCTCCACTGGCATATCAGCAGTCTATGAAATGGAATGACCATAGTTAGCTGGGATCAATAAGCACTATCCCCCCGCTGTGGCAGAAGGAAGTCTCGGCCTGCCCTGGAATACAAGGTGGGCACGAACCAATGAATGGATTAAGAAGAGGTGGTACATCTATACAATGGAATACTACTCAGCCATAAAAAAGAATCAAATCATGCCATTTGCACCAACATGGAGGGAGCTAGAGATTATCATACTAAGTAAAGTAAGTCAGAAAGAGAAAGACAAAGGCCATATGGTATCACTTATATGTGGAATCTAAAATATGGCACAAATGAACCTCTCTGCAAAACAGACACAGACTCGCAGACACAGAGAACAGACTCGTGGTTGCCAAGGGGCGGGGGAGGGATTATGATGGGTGGGGAGTTTGAGGTCAGTAGATGCAAACTCTTACATGTAGAATGGGTAAGCAATGAGGTCCTACTGTACAGCACAGGGAACTATATGCAATCTCTGGGGATAGACCATGATGGAAGATAGTATGAATAAAGAATGTGTATACATATATGTGTGACTGGGTCTCTGTGCTGTACAGCAGGACCTGGCACAGTGCTGTAAATCAACTGTACTTCGATAAAAATTTTTAATTAGAATTTGGTGAGGTAAAGGTCATGGCGCTGGGTCTTGCTTAAGTCATGGGCAGTGTCTGCAGACTCCTCTCAAGCTCTGGCTGCATGTAAATGTTCACACAAGACTCACCTATAGGTTTCAGAAAAACCTGAAAGCACAGTAAATACTCCAGGGGACAGATCTTCCTATCCAAGTAACACAATTCCATTAGGTAGACACTGCCCTTTTCACTCCACACTTCGAAAACCCTCCTCTTTGGACATAGTTGCAGTTTGTTCAAAGCACTTAGGAACCCGTATTACATTTCTCAAGCAAGATATCCTAAATCTACTGAAGTTATTTGAATCCTGGCCCTTGTATCTAATGCCTGAAAAAGCATGGCAGTCCCTGGTACAGAAGATGGGGGAAAGCTGCTCCCCAGTAACGTACAAATCTTACTAGCGGTGATGGTGGGGGAGGGGAGAAGAGCGCAGTATTGCTTCTAGAATTCATCATGGTCAAATTGTAAACTTCATAGAATTTTTTTTTTTTGACTGCCTCCGGGGTTGGATAATTTCCTTCCAGAAAAGCCCCTTTACCAGGTATTTCCCACTCTTTCCATTTCAGGGAGCATCTTCAGTTCAAGGTGGTTTTGCCCACGATCAACATGATGGTCTGTCTTCCCTTCTCCCCATGTGGATGGTAACACAGTTGAAACCAGGGATCATTTTTGACCAGAACAAATGTCCAGTGGCTCCCACTCTTTCTTTTCGTCATTGCCATTCTCAAAACCCCAATAAACTGATAGTATACATGATTTGGAAGACTATTTTTTTTTACTTCTGGTTTTATTATATTGTCTGAAATCTTCCTGCTACTGGGCATGGAGGGGAAGTGGGGCTAGTCCAATGAAGTGGGGCTGGTGTTTCTCTTCATCCAATTCCAGTCGAGAGGGAGCTGAGGTGTGGAGTTCCAGGAGACAGTCATGCTACAAAAGCAAATGTGCTCATAAATTGAAAGAGCAGAGGTCCCAAATGCCAGAAGGTAAATCAGGATGTTCAGTCAGTGGAGCAAGGCAGAGGTGGGTGTCAGCTGGGAAATGGATCCAAAACCTCATAGCCAGAATGGCATGAGCGAGAGAAAGCACACCAGCATCAAGGATGCAGATAGAAAGAAGGGGACCCAGCAACTGATGCGCATGCAGGTCAGTTAGCCTGGCTTAACCAGGAGCAGTTTGGATAAAAATTGTCTTCCAAATCATTTACAGCATTTACTTATTGTGGTTTTGAGAATGGCAGTGGTGAAAATAAGGATGCATCGCAATTTTTTTTTTATTTTAATTTTAGAGTTGTTTCTTTGGGATCCAAAGCCATTTACTTTCAGAGTAATCTGAGGTTATCAGCTCTTTGTTTCTCAAATTTTAACCTCATCCTGCCCAAGATTCTTTCTAGATTTGGGGATAATTATTCCACAGACAGTTAAATTATGTTTTCAGGAATAATGACTTGATGTGGAATTTTTGTGTGTCTGCCTCCCTATTTTTGCTATAGGTTTAGGTGTATATATTTTGTGGAATACCACAAAGAAATAGCTCGAAGACACTATGTGTATGTTTGAGTTCAGATCACAAATTTAATCTACAGATTCACATCATATAGTGCAATTAAGCTATATTTGCTTATATGCCAGTATTTTAAAAAGTCAGATGAGGTTTCAAAGGACACACACACAGTTGAGAAGGTTGGTTTGTGACTTCAAGTAATAGAAAACTTGACTAATAGTGCCTTAAACAATTAGAGACTTGTATTTTTCAGTTACTCCATCTCCAAATAGTCTAAGCACTACATGTTTGTCTTTTGTCTGCCATTCTCAGCACGATGATTTATTGCCTCAGTGTCAAAAAATGGCTGCTCTGGCTCAAAGCATCTCATCTTATGTTCAAGGCCTGAGATAAAGAAATTTGCTGGCAGTATCTATCCTTTTATCAGGAAAGGACAGGTTTTACTGGCCAGAACCAAGTCACATGGACATTGCTAGCTACAAAGAAAGCTGGGGAAGTGTGTATATGATTTTTTCTGACTTAATATAGGAGGTGGCGAGGGAGAATGGGGTTAGAAATGGACTTGGAGTAAACCAGCCAACAATGACTACCACACCTTGCTGCAATAAAGATCCCACACAGGGAAGCTTTTACATTCTAAAGCAAAGTTTTTTATTTAGACAAAACTTTGTGTGGCATGCCATGACAGCTCCAAAAAAAAGGCAAAGTCTAGAGGTTCACAGATCGAATTTCGAAACAGTCTGTAGGCTGATGAGTATGAATGTGAAACACAAATTTAAAAGTCCATTTTATTTATTTGCCTTCTTATTTTTCTTTACCTGTATCTATCCACTCATAAGAGAAGTTCAGGAATCTTATACATACATTATTGCAAAGTAATGCAGATGGAAAAATGGAGCAAAAGAAGAGAAGCAAGAGAATGAGCGCAAATCAGAAGCAAGAATTTAACTGTTGAGGTCAACATGCCCTATGGCTGAACCCAACACTTGCCTTTAATCTCTCATCAGTCAGAAAGGAAAATTACGGTGGTTAACAGATAAATCAGGGCATCGAAGGTGAAAAGGAACAAGTGTTTGGAGAAGAATGAGAACCAGGCTACTCAAGCCATCTATTTCATTCACTTTCCCAGTTGCTGTCCCTTGTCGTTTGCCTTATGTTTCCTCTAAAAGAGATTGGATTGGGTTTCCCTCACCTGCAGTGGAAATGAACTCTTGCTTGGTTCCAGAGCAGGCACCCCTTCAAGGGTGACGCCCTCCCCATGAAGTCATTGCAGCCATTTCTTGGGACTGAGGCTCCACAACTGATTGGACACTTGGATTGTCTTTTAAGCACTTCATCTGTTAAAGGACATATTTTTGTTGTTGGGAAGCTGATATAAATTCTGCTTTACTTTCTTTCTTTAGATAAAGGAGGGACAGATTTATTTATTTATTATTATTAAAGTATAATTAATTTACAATGTTGTGCCAATTTCCTTCCTTCTTTCTTTCTTTTTTTTTTTCTTTTTGGCCTTTTTAGGGCCTCACCTGCAGCATATGGAAGTTTCCCCCAGGCTGCAGCTGCTGGCCTACACGACAGCCACAGCAACGCCAGATCCAAGCCATGTCTGCAACCTATACCACGGCTCACGGGAATGGCCAATCCTCAACCCACTGAGGGACGCCAGGGGTTGAACCTGCATCCTCATGGATACTAGTTGGGTTCTTAACCCACTAGGCACAACAGGAACTCCTGTTGTGCCCATTTCTGCTGTACAGCAGAGTGACCCAATAGTACAAATATATACATTCTTTTTCTCATATTATCTTCCATCATGTTCTATCCCAAGAGACTAGATATAGTTCCTTGTGCTGTACTGTAGTACCTCATTGCTTATCCATTCTAATTGTCATAGTTTGCATCTAATAATCCCAAACTCCCAGCCCATTCCACTCCCTCCCACCTCCCCCTTGGCGACAAGTCCATTCTCTGAGACAGATTTATTTATTGGGAACTTACAGTGTCAGGTACTGTAGCTCATTCAATCTTCCTGCTGCCTTGGAAAGAGCCATTTATTGAGGATGGAGAGGCTGAGTTTTAGCAAAGTTGAATTATGTGCTCACAGACCTCGTCAACGACAGAGCTAGGATTTGACCTTGGATCTGACTCCTAAGCACAGGTTCAACCATTAGACCCTGTTAAAGGAACTGCATTTATTCATAAAATTGAGGTCCGCTGTCAGAGTTGGACATCTGAAGTTATGTCACTTCCCGTTATCCTCTCTGCTCCCAGCCAACTTCTCTGAAGGCTGTTCTAGGAAGATTCCTGGACTTGGAATTAGAAGGCTGATTATTTCCTGATCTTTTACTGAATAGCTCCGTGACCTGAAGGAACTGACTCATTCATGGCCCGAAGGTGGTGTCATTACCCCACTGGCTTCCTGGTGCTGAGAACGAAAGGATTAGTGTAAAACTCACACTAAATCCTCTATGTTGTTCATGCTTTGGAAAAATTCTAAGCTTTAATCACATTCGGTGCATTATTTTTTAATTTATTACTGCGATCTCAAGATTTTCAAGGATGTATCGTACAACCCAGGGGATATAGCTGGTATCTTACAAGAACTATAAATGGAGCATAACCTTTAAAAATTGTGAATTATGGAGTTCCCGTCGTGGCTCAGTGGCTAACGAATCTGACTAAGAACCATGAGGTTGCGGGTTCGATCCCTGGCCTTGCTCAGTGGGTTAAGGATCCAGCGTTGCTGTGAGCTGTGGTGTAGGTTGCAGATGCAGCTCGGATCCCGCGTTGCTGTAGCTGTGGCGAAGGCCGGCAGCCAGAGCTCCTGTTAGACCCATAGCCTGGGAACCTCCACATGCTGCGAATGCGGCCCTAGAAAAGGCAAAAAGACAAAAAAAAAATTGTGAATTACTATGTTGTACCCCAGTCACTTACATAATATTACTGTAGACTGACTACACTTCAACAAGCAAATAAAATAAAAAAATAAAAATTCTTTAGACAAATTTTATGGAGATACAATTTCCTTTAGTTGTATTTTGCCTTTCTCTGATTATTAATTGGATTAAATGGTTTGTCATAAAAAATTGTTATAGTGAAAAATACTACTTATCCCTCAGGTTTAGGACTTCAGGTAACTTTTTTAGGAAGGTCTGGCCTGTCTGTCTAGGAAAACCCTGACTCTGTGGACAATCAGTAACCTGTTCAAGGCACCCGCCTCAACTACAATCAATAATCAGCTCTTACTGTGTGAAAGGGGGGCTTTCCTGCTTTACTTGAAGCTCTGATCCCTGCCCCTGTGACCCTGGTTAAAGTGTATCCATAGGCCCTTGATGACTTTTAACGTCATGGATATTGTCCCGTTGAGGAGTTACATGGAAAATTCCCAAAGCCTAAGCAAGTGAATTTCTTTTAGCCTATATTACCTGCCATTGGGGGTAGTTCCTTTGGAAAGGAAAGGTTTTCCAGATCATGTCCAAGATAAATGGGTTTTGACTCAGATATCTCACAAGGCTGATCCTATTCGGCTGTAAGAAGAGCTCACCTGCTGGAGAAGTAAGTGCAGGAACTGCTGGAAAATAGATCCTAATTGATGGGCATTTTAGAGCCCCCCGAAAACATGACTTGCCTGTAGGCTGTTTCTACTCACGCATAAGCACGTGCGTGCTCAGACCCCTCTACACAGGTTCATGTGCCCAGGGCACCCCTGACAAGCCCTCCCTGGGCAGAAGGGTGTCTTTGGAAAGTCAGCTCATTCTCCTGCAGACCCTTTTGTTACCAGCAGCGAAGTTAGCCACCATGCAACCACAGAGTCGGGAAGTCTCTGGATCCAAACCTCTGGATTCCCAGCCTTCTGTCTCAGCACAGTTCCCAAAATTGAGGGGAAGAAATAATAAGTGGAAAAAAATTTTTTTTTTCTCATAATGAATGGAGGCAAACCAAATTCAGCTTCTACCTTAGAACATATTCTTGGACTTGGTTACCTGGAAACAAGACATTGGAAGCAAAGTCCTCCCAGCATGACGGCCTAACCACCAACACAGCTCGGGAACATGCACAGGACAAGAGACTCAAAAAGAAAATGGAAACATTCAAGGGAGACGGTAGGAAAAATGTCTTTTGACTGTGCAGCCAGTCGAGCAATGGAACAAATGACTTGGGGAAACATTTGTGGCTCCCTAAATAGAGGCGTTCAGGAGAAAAGCGAGATGGAACACACACCCCCATTGTCATTATTAAGCAGCATTTATTGAGTGCGGACAGGGTACGAGGGAGCTTTCCAAATGCAGAGGCACCCCCAGTTCCTGTGGAAAAGTGTGGGAAAGAGCTGCATTTCGGGCAGCTCCGGGCTGCGGTGGAACTCATGACTCATGAAGACCGAATCTGAGGCTCCATGGCAAGCTGACAAGCTCGGAGATGCCTCCTGCTCAGAAAACCACGTCTCAGGCTGGCTTTGAACCTGGAGAGATCCATTCCTATTGTCATCGCTAATGGCAACTCTAATAATTAGTACCCTTAGATTTCTCTGTGTCGTTGGACTTGTTACCATGTTTTGAAATTAATCCAGTAAATCTTCCCTCGGGTATGTGATGAGGAAAAATGAGATTGGGAATAGCAACTAAATCGTGATATCTACTGCCTCTTTTTTTTTTTTTTTTTTGCTTTTTAGGGCTGCACCCACGGCATATGGAGGTTCCCAGTCTAGGTGTCGAATCAGAGCTGTAGCTGCTGGCCTACACCACAGCCACAGCAACGTGGGATCTGAGCCATGTCTGCAACCTACACCACAGCTCATGGCAACACTGGATCCTTAACCTACTGAGCAAGGCCAGGGATCAAGCCCGTGTCTTCATGGATACTAGTCAGATTCCTTAACCACTGAGCCGCGACAGGAACTCCAACTGCCTAGTTTTGAATAGAAACAGGCCACTTAAGAGAAAATGGGGGAGTTCCCATCATGGCACAGAGGGAACAAATCTGACTAGGAACCATGAGGTTGTAGGTTCGATCCCTGGCCTTGCCCAGTGGGTTAAGGATCTGACATTGTCATGAGCTGTGGTATAGTTTGCAGACATGGCTTGGATCCTGCATTGCTATAGCTGTGGTGTAGCCTGGCAGCTGTAGCTCCAATTCGACTCCTAGCTTGGGAACCTCCATATGCCACAGGTGTGGCCCTAAAAAGCAAAAAAAAAAAAAAAAAGAGAGAGAGAGAAAATGGCATGAAGAGGGAATCTGCTTTTCCTTAGAACAAGTTCGTTGATGGAAAATAGAAGCAGTTGACTTGATTCATTGTTTCACGGGGAAAAAAAAAAACATGCTCCTGATTCACTTTTTGGTTACTTTCAATACAAACAGACTGCCATATAAAGAATTTGGGGGAGAGTTTCAGAAACTCTGATTTTGCTGGGATGCGATTGGCCAACCTTTTGACCCATGAAACAAAGCAGCACTTTTCATCAGAGAGGAAAAAGGGAACTATTTCTTCCTCACCAACCTTTGACTCCTGGCCAGTCAACTGAGCACCTTCATTTGGCTACCTAGGAAGGGATTTCCACTGAGGCTAAAACTTGCTCATTTCCCCTTTCCCCTCCTTTTCTATCCCTTTCAACCTTCTGCACCAATTTTGGGATGGCCACTTCCAGAACACAAGGGGGCAGAAACTGACACATAGAATCTTGGAACTAGCATCCAGGTAAAGCCCTCCAACAGGTTTAGAAGTGGAAGCGTCTTGGGGATTGTAGGTTTTCACATGGGCCATTGGTACAGAATATCACAGACTCGGTCCTCTTAGAAGAATGATTGCTAGAGTCTAGGAATCACTAATAAATTTCCTTCCAGGATAGTTCACCACATTGCAGAGGTCAGCAAACAGAGCAGAAGAATCCACACACTGTGTCTAATTGCAAACATCAAAGGTGATAGTTCTCTTTGCAACAGAAGAGGAGAAGGAAGAAATAAAATTCCAACATAAGAATCATGCAGTTGAAAGAGGAAACTGCCCATGTTATGTAATATTCAATGGAAAATTATTCTTCCTACAACTACTTACTAATAGAAGAACATTTTAGAAATCTGGCATCCAAAAACAGTCTAAGAAAAAGTAACCTGAAAAGAGAGGGCGATGTGATAAAATGTAATAGAATATCTTAGAAATAAATAAAGTTCCTGTTGTGGCTCAACAGTTAACATACCCAGCTAGCATCCTTGAGGACAAAGGTTCAATCCCTGGCCTTGCTCAGTGGGTTAAGGATCCAGCGTTGCAGTGAGCTGTGGTGTAGGGTGCAGACATGGCTCAGATCCCCCATTGCTGTGGCTCTGGCATAGGCTGGCAGCTACAGCTCCGATTCGAACCCTAGCTTGGGAACTCCATATGCCACAGGTGCGGCCCTAAAAGACAAAAAGACAAAAAAAGGGGGGGGGGGATTCCGCTAACAATCTTGTCAACAACAACAGAGAAAGTCCTTCAACAATGACAGGTTTTTATTTTTTAGGTCCTTAGTATGTGCCAGGCACTGTTCTAGGCTCTAGGGCTTAGGAAACTGAGAACTAAACCAACAAAACCACATACTCATGTTTTCTACCATCAAGAGTTACAGGAGAGGGTTTTGGGGAAATCAGACCTGCCTGGACTACAGCCAAGATGCCCACGCCAGTCTGGTAATTAACATGCCTGCTGCGATAATTAATATAGTTTATCTTGAGTAGGAGGAGAAAACTCAGGATCACCAGGCATGAGGAAAACCAAAGGTATGAAAGATGAACAAACAGAAAAGCTGCTGATGGAGAAAACAAATGATTCAGGGCACAGAACAGAACGTGTCTTTCCTCGGGGTACTTTTAAAAGGTGTCCTTAGGATTGTTTTAGAAGAAATTAAACACAAAGACATAGAAGAAACTGAGACAATGAAAAAGCTTTCACAAATTAAAAATATAAGTTAAAAGTAAAGGAAGACCTGAGAAATGAAGTTGAAGAAACCTCTAAGAACCCAGAGCAAAGATATGGAAAATATGAAAGAAAAAAGAAAGATGGAAACAATGGGAGCATTCATCCAAAAGATCCAACATCTGATTAATTAACAGTCATGCGTTGTGGTGGCACAGTTTGCTTCTATTGTGGTGGTAGTGGTTGTTATTGTTTATGTATAAATAAAAAATAACAACTGACATGTGTTGAGGGTTTTCATTGTGCTGGAACTTGAGCTAAGGTCCTAACCCACAATGTCTTGTTTTATTATCCTACCCCTTTAAAAAACATTTCATGCACTCAAACTAGTTCTTATATTTCATTTAATTTAAATTTTATGGGAGTATATTTGATTTACAATGTTGTATTAGTTTCAGGTGAACAGCAAAGTGATCCAGCCATGCATATACGTATCTCCATTCCCCCTTCAAATGATTTTCCCAGCCAGGTTATCACAGAACACTGAGTAGATTTCCCTGGGCTCTATACTGTAGGTCCTTGTTAGTTATCCATTCCACACATAGGTGTAATTATCCTACCACTTTATTAATGAAACAGGGATGGTACACCAGAGAAGTATTTAGAAGGTAGGTGATTATGATGTGGTTATTGATTGTATTCAGCTGTGGGGAAGAGAAAATAGTCACGGGGTAAATTTGGGGTGATGAGATGGCCACAACGAAGATCAGAAATGCAAAAGAAGCTGGGATTGGGGGCAAAGAAAATGTGTCCAATTTTAGCAGGTTGATTTAAAGATGCTTAAAGCATATCTAAAGGATATGATCTATAGATGGCTGGCTTTGTGGCTCCAAGGTGCAGAGAAAGATTTAGGAATCACTCAGTTAAAACCAGAGTGGATTCAATCACTCAAAGAGGCTGAGTGTAGACAGAGAAGGGCCAAAGGCCAAGGAGAAGGGAGCCCAAAAAAGAGACTAAGAAGGAAGATTCAGTAAACAGTGATTCTGGGTTGAGCCAAGAGAGGTCGGGGGAGGCAGTGGCCAAGGATGGAAATGCATGCCCTGGAATTGTCTATGTAGAGAATTATTGGTAGGTAGTATCTGTCTAGAAAAAAAACTTTTTGGGCTGCACCTATGGCATGCAGAAATTCCAGGGCCAGAGACCAAACCCATGCCAGAGCAGAGACCCAAACCACCGCAGTGACATTAGATCATAACCCATTGTACCACCATGGAACACTCTGGCATTTTGGGAATAAGCCAGATCACAGCTTATTGATTTCTTATTTCTCCTGTGAATGAGAAATGAATTCATCAAGATCTTCCTCTGCTTCATGTGTGAAAATAGATGAATAAGGTCTATGCCAGCAGGTCCTGTAGAGCTAAGAGATAATGCCTGTAGAGTATTTAGCAAAGTGTCTGGCTCATAATACATACTCAACAAATGTAGGAGATATGCATATATACATATGCATGTATTAAAGTTTTAACCAGTGTATCATAGTGATGTGGTGCATGAGTTGGGGACCTGGATAGACTTGGGTTTGTAATCTACTTTGCCACTGAATAGTTATGTAAACTTGGACCAGTCACTTTATTCCTGTGTCTTTTCTTTTATCTACAACACAGAGAGTGGAGAAGCACCTGCCCTCTAAGATGATTTCTAGGTATTCTTCATTATTTTTTCCTTTTATCAATTGTATATTAATTTCTGAATATTTGTGTTCTGTCTTCAGGGTTAACTCTCATATAGTATATGAATTGATATAGTTTGGGTTTGTCTGGTTCCATAAGCATGAATATAGTTTGGTTTATAGGATTGGTTGGTTTATAGTTTGGAATATAGGGCTGGTTCACCCTATCATTCATTCTCTTTTCCCCATGTGAAATGTAGAAAGCCAGGTCTTTTGTACATCTTTACTCTGGTATTTTTGCAGGGGAGACCCTTCCTACATTTAGAAAAGATAAGAGTTCCCATTGTGGCTCAGTGGTTAGTAAACCCGACTAGCATCCATGAGGACGTGAGTTTGATCCCTGGCCTCGTTCAGTGGGTTAAGGATCCAGCATTGCTGTGAACTGTGGTGTAGGTCTCAGCCACAGCTTGGATCCCAGGCTACAGCTCCAACTGGACCCCTAGCCTGGGAACCTCCATATGCCACAGGTGCAGCCCCAAAAGACAAAAAGAAAAAAGAAAAGAAAAAACAGCAACAAGCATCTGGAATAAGACAGGAAGAGAGGGCATGTCCAAGGGCAGAGGAGAAGTGGGTAGAGGCTGGCATCCACATTGCAGAACCAGTGGAGACTAATAGGAAGCTGGATGGTTTCCCAAGAAAGTGGCAAAGTCTCAATCTGGCACCGTATGGCTCAGACACCAAGTCCAGCACTAGCCATTGGGGACCTATGAGGCCCTTTCCTTTGGCTAAGACCCAGGGGGAAGGGCAAAATATCATAACAGAGGTTTTATTTCCCACTGGTTTGTATTGATTTGTGAACTAAATAAATGCAATATATTGCAATAGTTTATTTTGGTCAATTGGGAAGGTGGATTGGCCAAAGGGGCAGTGATGGGGGTGGCAAGAAGTGTCTGAATATGGATCTATTTCGAAATCAACCCATCGTTTTTTACTTGTAGGAAACATGTTTCTTTCTCTTCTCTCATACCTCTTAAGTTATCATTCTTTTCACTTTCTCATTTCTCTCCAAAGAGAAACATTCTTAAATCTCTTACATCTTGAGACCACAGAATGCTTTCTTTCAGTCCTCCTATCTCTGGTCTTCTTCACAACTTTTGAAAGCATGATCTCCAACAGGAAGGGATGTTCTTCCAACTTGACAGAATGGCCCTCACCTCAGGGTCCCATTGATAGCTCCTGCCCATAATCCCAGAGACCATAGGCATCCAGCACTCCAACTACATGTCTAAGACCAAGATTTAAATAGGGTTCAGGGAAATAGAGAGGGGAACATGTGAGATTTCATCTACTGTTTTATATGGAATCATGAGAGGCACCAAAGAACCAAAGCAATCTTAATAAAAAAGGACCAAGCAGGAGGCAGCCACTTCTGGATGTCAAGGTACATTACAAAGCTACAGTAATCAAAAAAGCATGGTATTGGCGTCAAACCAAACACACAGATCAATGCAGCAGAATAGAGAACCTAGAAATAAACCCAAACATATATGGTCAATTAATTTACAATAAAGGAGCCAAAAATACACAATGGGGAAAGGGCAGTCTCTTAAATAGTGTTGAGAAAACTGGACAGTCATATACAAAGGAATGAAACCAGGCCTCTATCTTATGTCATACACAAAAATAAATTCAAAATGGATTAAAGACTTGAACATAAGCCTTAAAACTCCTAGAAGAAAACATGGGGGAGGGGAGTCATAAGCTCCTTATTATTCTTAGCAGTGATTTCTTGGATTTGACACCTTTTGTGTCAAGCAAATTGTAAAGAAATAAAAACAAAAATAAATGAGCAGAACCATATCAAACCAAAAAGCTTCTACACAGCAAAGGAAACAGTCAACAAAATGAAAAAGCAAGCAAAAAATAGTATAAAATATTTGCAAAACATATATCTGACAAGGGGTTCATATCTAAAATAAAAAATCTGATTTAAAAAGTGGGCAGAAGAACTGAATAGATATTTCTGCAAAGAATACATATAAATGGCCAACAGGTATATGAAAAGATGCTCAGCATCACTAATCATCACTAGATGCAAATCAAAACCACAATGAAATATTACCTCATACTGTTAGAGTGGTTATACTCAAAAAAAGAAAGAAAGAAAAATAACAAGCGATAACAAGTATTGATGAGGATGTGGAGAAAAGGGAACGCTTGTGCACTATTGGTAGGAATGTAAATTGGTGCAGCTACTATGGAAAAAGGTATGGAGGTTCCTCAAAAAATTAAAAATAGAATTACCATGTGATCCAGCATTCCCACTTCTGGATATATATTCAAAGGAAACAAAATCAGTCTTAAAAAGCTGCTGTACCCCATGTTCATTGCAACATTATTTACAATAGCCAAGACATGGAAACAACCTAAATATCCGCTGACAGATAAATGGCTAAAGAAAATTGGCATACACTCACACAGAGATCCATATGGATATACACACATGCTCAACGGAACGTTATTCAGCCATAAAAAAGAAATCCTGCCATTTACAATAACATGGATGAGCCTTGAGGACAATGTGCCAAGTTTAATAAATCAAAGACAACTATTGTGTGACCTCACTTACCTGAAGAATCTAAAAAAAAAAAAAAAACAAAGAAACTAACAAACAAAACCCTCATAGATACAGAGAACAGACTGGTAGTTGCTAGAGGCAGGGTGTAGAGGATGGATAAAATGGGTGAAGATGGTCAAAAGGCAGAGACTTCCAGTTAGAAGACAAGTAAGTTCTGGGGCTATAACATACAGCATAAATTTTTTTAAAGAAAAAAAAACAACATTAAGATTGGGAAAAGCTTGGAATGAAATGGAATAGAAAGCTTGGCAGCAGATAACAGATCGTGCGAATGAAGTATAACATTTATATCTGTACATATACAATAGGTGATTTTTTTAAAAAAGGCATTCCAAACAGGGAAAACAATAAATGACACTGATGAAAGCTTTGGGAAAAATTTTAAGTTATAGCTCTTCTTTATTATGTATGCCAAAACACGTTCCAGATATTTTGGATTAAAGAATAAAATGCAAAAGAATATTTAGAGAAAAATGTAGATAAATATCCATTTGATTTCTTTCTAGAGAAGAAGCTTCCCCATCAAACAAAAGATTCCTAGATTAATTTACATAAAATGTAAATTCTCTTTCAGTCAGAAACACTGTAAACAAAATTAAGTAACAAAGAACTAAAGAGGAAAAATTAAAATAATATGTAGCAGACAATGGCTTTGGGTCCTTAATATAAAGAGTTCTTATTAATAATAAAATACATTTTTAAATAAAGCCACATTTAATATAAATTTAATGCAATTAAATTTTATTTAAAATGTAAAACTATATGTTTTTTTTTTTCCTTTTCTTTTTTGGTCTCACCTGCAGCATATGGAAGTTCTCTGGCCAGGGATCGAATCTGAGCCACAGCTGCAACTGCAGCAACGCCAGATCTTTAGCGCACTGCTCTGGCTGGGGATCGAACCCATATCACCTTAGAAACAATACCGGCTCCTTACCCCACTCCGCCACAGTGGGAACTCCTATACGAATGCTTATAAATAAAAAATATATACAATGGGCTAAGTGGCTGAACAGCTACTCAAAAGTAAGTTGTGCGAATGGAAAAATGTTTTAACTGGTAATTAGAAAAAAATACAAGTTAAAACAAACTATATACCGCATCTGGCCTAGAGGAAAGACTGTGATAACTCCAGGCTAGATCGTGGGGCAGGACCACACTTTCACACTACCGGTTGTAATGTACATCGGTGAAAAGCTTCAGGAGGGCAATCTGGCACTCTATCCGAAGATCCTTACTCTTAGATCCGATAACTCATCCTCTAGGAATTTATCTTAAGGCAACAATCAGATTTGCACTTAAAAATGTAAATATAGGTCCGCAATACTCTTTATACTTGAAAATTTTATAAACTTCAATGTCCAATAATAGTAGACTGGTTTAAAAATAAAGGCACATCTATCGGCTAGATTATTCCCCAATTACTCACTGTATATTCATGAATGAGGAGCTCTCTTTTGGTGCAGCGGGACAAGGATTCGGCATTGTCACGGCAGCAGCTTAGGCTGCTGCTATGGAGTGGGTTCATCCCCTGGATAGGGAACATCCACGTGTGCAGCCAAAAAATAATAATAATAATAAATTTAAAATATCAATATACAAAATTACATTTAGAATATGATGGCAATTTTCTTACACATATGTACGTACTCATATAGTCATGTGTGTGTATATATATATATATATATACACATACATGCATATATACACACATGACTACAAGTAATCATACCCGTATAGATACATAGAAATGTATGGATATATACCAACATTTTTAATGATTATTTCTGGAAGGGATGATTATGTGTGATTTACATTTTCAAATATCCATACATATTTTCCATATTTTCTACAAGGAGTCTGTTACCTTTAAAATCAGGACCGATGC
This sequence comes from Catagonus wagneri, assembly GCA_004024745.2. NCBI lineage: Eukaryota > Metazoa > Chordata > Mammalia > Artiodactyla > Tayassuidae > Catagonus > Catagonus wagneri. Next base: position 1,839,485 of record PVHT021183645.1, read on the forward strand.
TATTTAAAAAGCACCGGTTTTGCTCTCTGGAGCGCCCTTGGTTGCTGCCTTCACCGGCTTTCTGAACAAATGCACCAGAAGAGGGCGCCTCAGCCTCTTCCCATTCGCAAAACCGCTCAATCACCTGGTCTGTCTGGGGTGCGCCACAAGGCAGCAGGATCCTAACTGGAGGAGTCTCACTTTCCCTGGGGCTCCCAGTCCTTCTCTGAGTCTCCCAGAAATGTGTATAGAAGAAGGAAGTGCCCATGTCAATGCCCCGTGAGAATGTCTTCTGGTTTGTCACCCTTCACAAAACCCAGGGTTGAAGATTTGTGCTTGTCACCCCTTTGCCCTGACTCCACCTGGACAGCTGCTAGAAACCAGGAGTCCTTCGCCACTAGGAGAAGATTGAGACAAAACACGTCTATTCCATGCCTTTGCCCTCCTGGCCACAAACGGGTTCACGGATATGGTCAAATTCACACCTAACAACCTAGCAAGCTGACCACCTACCTGAACCCTCCTTTGCTCCTTAAAAAAGTCCCTGCTGTTACTCATGGTATCAGTTAGGGGGCAGCAGGCATCCTTCGCTGTCGAAAGGAAGCTTCCAATTTGGAGATCCTAAAGTTGCCGTGCATTGCATGACTTTTCTACTTACTCTAAAGCATGGTCTGGCAGGTCCTTCTTGCACCAGCTGATCATTTGGGAAGCCAAACGTCTCACCTAGGAGAATGCTTATAATTCAATGCCGAGCAAAGGTGAACCCGAGTAATAAACTTCCCTGTGTAATCACTGCACTCTGCCTCATCCTGCCAGTTTCGCCACTATCTAAACATTACAGAGCCCCAGCCTTCTTTTTTCGTCTGTCAGTCTCTCTCCCTCTCACATACACCTAAGTCAGCTTTTTTTGACTCCTTGAAATACCCTCAGACAGAGGGAGTGGTGGAGACATCTATAAAATTGCTTCTGCAAGGGCCTGAGCTTAAGAGGATGAAGTAGAGCTCAACCCTGATAAAAACATGCTTTTTTTTTAAATCACACATATTTTGGGAGATGCTTTTCTTTTTCACACAGACAGAAAAAGGGGGCTCCACTGCCCAGCCTGACAATTTTGTCTGTTTAAAGTGTTTTATTTATTTAAAAAAAAAATTTTTTTTTTTTTGGCCATGCCTGTAGCACGTGAAGTTCCTGGGCCAGGGATCAAACTCTTGCCACAGCAGCGACAATGCCAGATCCTTAACCCACTGAGCCACCAGGGAACTCCCGGAGTGTTTTAAATAAACAACCGTATCTGAGTCTGAGCTCTCGAGCATCTTTGAACCCATGTTTCCTTTTGATTTTACTCACCTGCCTCCTCATCTGACAAACAGGAGGTAGGGAAACGGCCACAGAAAGGCAGACTAACTTGCAAACATCCAGCCAGGGAAGGGGCCAAAAGGTACAGTTGGGGCTGCTCGGGACCAGCCTGCTCTAAAGCCTTCCCTGAACAGGTTGGTCCATCTTGCCAGTGTTCCACAGAGCAGGCCACAGAAAGTTCCGTGCAGTCAGCAAATCTCTTTACAGAAAGGGGAAATAATGCTTCTAAGCACTAACGACTGTGCCAGGCGCACTCTCTGTGCTTCGCAGGTATTAACTCATTGATTCCTCACAACGATGCTTTGAAGGAGGTGCTGGTATTGTCAGCATTCACTGGGAACCGCGCTACCTACCCATAGGTAATTCACCCAGCATCCTGCAGCTTGAAAGTGGGGAGGGAGTTCCCTGGTGGCTCAGCAGGTTAAGGATCCAGCAGCTGTCACTGCTGTGGGGCGATCTGGATTCCTGCCCCGGGAACCCCTGCGTGCCACAGGCGTGGTCAAAAATGAAAAAGAAAGTGGGGAATGCTGAATTTGAACCCAGTCTGTCTAGCTGCAGGGCCCACACACTTTATCACCACCTTCCATTGGAAGATGGAAAACGCCCATCTTCCAATGGCATTTTCCACTTTTTGGATCCCTGGGGTACGGAGCCTGCGCCCTTGGTTGCCAGGAGACGACGGGGAGCCCCGTCCACCGGGATCAGTCCCGTCTTCTTCAGGATCAGCTGTCTTCCTCAATCAGAGGCTGGAGTAAACCCGGAGTCATCACTGGGCCGTCTTAGAGACAGCCTCCGTCTGAAGGCCAGGAAATGCCGTTTTGAGCAGGACCTTCCTCCTGAGGGCAAGGACCCTGGGGGAGAGCTGGCCTTTGCGTGCCTCCATCTGAGCGCTAAGCTTTGCGCAGGGAGTTGGGATTGAAGGTTAGGGACGATGGCTCAGAGGGGGAAATGGTAATTGCTTTTATGTGACACTTGAGAGATATTATAATGAAGCTGAGTAAATTGGAACATGAGTTAGCCACCCCTTTGCCTAATGATGTCACCCACTTCTGCTTCCTCCAGCCTATGATTAATAAAAGGGGGATTATTACAGTAACTTACTCCTAGTGGGCAGCAGTGACTTCAGCAGCAGCTGAGCAAACTGACTACATTTAGTCGTGCATGTGGATGTGGGCATTTTTTTTTTTTTCCCTGTGACTAACATGAAGTTAACAGCATCTAATAAAACAAAAGCTCCTTGAAATTTGGGGAACTTATTGGGTGAACTCTTTTCTGCAGGGAGTACCGTTTTAATTATTCTCTTCTTCTACTTTTGTGATGCTGGAGTTGGCTAAAGGTACACGATTGGCTTTAGGCCCCTGTTCATGAAATGATCACAAATTAAACCCTGGGCAATCAGGAAAGAGGTGATCTGAAACTCTTTTCCTTCTAACACAATGGTTCTTCCTTCAACATTCTAGCTCATCTTTTTTTTTTTTTTCTTTTTCCCACTGCATATGGAAGTTCCCAGACTGGACGTATAGCTGCCGGCCTACATCACAACCACAACAACGCAGATCCCAGCCGCATCTGCGACCTACACCACAGCTCACGGCAACACTGGATCCTTAACCCAGTGAGCAAGGCCAGGGATCGAACCCACAACCTCATGGATAGTAGTCGAGTTCGTTTCTGCTGAGCCACAACGGGAACTCCCTAGTTCATCTTTAAAGAGGAACTCAATGAGTATTTAGAAAAGAGACCGTGGCCATAAATTAATTCTGGAAAGTCAAAGGCCAGTTGAAGACTCCAGGGATCCCAGTGGAACTCTCCAGATAGTGTGCATAATTATAGTTTGCTTTTCCAAGCTGATAAAGACTAACAGAAGTCCTGGCCGCTCTTGCACCTCTGCAAACCTGACCTTCCTAAAATTAGAGTCGGGCACCTGGAAATATTTACTAACTAAGCTGAGGCAGTGCCAGAGCCCGCTGTCAGTGTCCGTGAAAGTACACCGTGCCCAGAACAGTGGCACTCCCAGTGGCCGGGCCTGGATGGGACTTGGAGGTGCTCCGACAGAAGAGTAGAAACTTTGAACTCTTTCTACCAGCCCACGAGGGAGGCTGCAATTCACTGATAAAAACAAAACAAAACAAAACTATACACAGGACTGTCCCCAGCCTTTTCTGTGTCTTCCCTTCCGAGGCTACAACTTGGGAACTGGTCCTGGGAGCATCTTTGTGGACAAGCGACACTGGATTAGGATCAAGGTTTCTGCTCTTCTCAGTCCAGTGGCATCTGCATGCTAAGCCAACATGCCCTCAAGTCAGCAACACGGAACTTGTAACCCCAGGGATCCAGGTGAGAAAAAAAGGATGACAACAATGTGTTATACGCTGGATGGTTTTAAGTAGTTCTCATCATCTTTGGGGGGCAGGGGGAAGATTAAGCACTGTAACAGATGTTTCCCGATTGGATTAGAACTGAGTTCTGATAAATGTTTGGAAATATGTGTTGTTCAGGAAGGCCTATTGAGTCCATCTGCATCCGTGGCAGTGACATTTTTCTTTCTCAATACCTACTTTTCTATAGAGGTAAAGACGCTTATTTCTCTCTCCGGATTGAGTTTTTCACCAGTACAAAATGATTTCTTCTGAGGGAGAAATTCAGATTTTTTTATGAATCTTTGGGAAGTTGACGGAGGCCCGTGGTCCATATGACCATTTACCTGAGGAGACTATGATTCAGGGCTTGGAGTTGAGAAGAGACGGCATCCGAGTGTCCAGTGTTCCCCTGTTGGCTCTCTGAGAACAATCTGTGACTGACTCTCCTCTCTGGATGATCCAGGTCATGCAGGGACCAAGCGATAATGAGCCTGGGAAGTTGGCCTCGTCAGGCAGAGAATAGCATCTCTGCTATTCTATAGCTTAGCGTAACATCTAAGCTGCTTTGATCCAGACAAACTCCCTTCTTAGGGCTTCACCAGCATTTGTTGACAATAATGATGATTTTCTGTGATGTGGGACCTTTCCCCATACTGTCCCCCCACCCCAGTACTCATGGGAGAGCAGCACCAGAGGGGGCCTGGCCTTCCTTGAACAGTCATACCACTTCCTTTCAAAAAGGAAGTACGGAGACTATAATCTTGTTTGGAACATGCATTAGGATTTAGCAAAACACTCTGTTTATTCTCTTTGGATATTGACTGTGTGTCATTCCCCCGAAGTATTAAACAAATAAAATCAGCCACATCATAATTGTTTGTTCTGGGAGCAAAAGGCACAGTAATCTCACTTGGGTGAATTTCACTTCAGGGAGTTCGCCACGGCGTGGATTTATCTGATCCTGAATGGCTAAAATGAATAACTCATTCCTCACTCCCTTTTCCCTTTTTCTCTGTTGACGCTTAACAACTGGGCTGTGGGCCAGCACATCTCTTTCTTTTGCTAGCCACCAAGATTCTGCTTTGGGTTAGAATCCAAAGCCAATAGGAAATACTCAGAGGCTGCCCTGGAAATTTGGTGAGGAGGACCACAGCGTTGCCTGGCTTTGTTGGTATTGGCTGTGTGGTGTGGGCCTCCGTTAATGAGGAAGAGCAAGACACACACGCAGGCAGAATCACCAGGATTATTAATACCTGGCCTGGTTACCAAGGCCCCTTGGAGCATGGATGCGAAGGAAATTAGGTGAAAGTTTTAAACGTAGAATTTTAAGTCAGGATTTCCTAACTGCAGAGCCATTGACATCTGGAGCCAGATGACCTCGCTGTGGTGTGGGCTGCCCTGTGCATTGCAGGGTGTTTATCAGCATCCCTGGCTTCTACCCACTAGAGGCCAGTAGCACCTCCCTTCCAAGCAAAAAATTTTGTCTTCAGGCATGGCCCAAGGTCTCCTGGGGAGCAAATTCATCCCACTTGAGAACCCCTCTTCTAAATTGAAAGCTAACAGTTCATTTACTGGTTGTTTCCTTTTCTTTCCTTAGTCATTTTAGTTCTAGCATCTGAGTTCCCTTGGTTCAGATAAGGCACTTCCAAATACTCTCAAAACGGAGCACTCTTACATAGCCCAAGGCCTGTGGGATATTCCTGTGGTTCTCAGAGAAATGAGAGGTTTAGGAATAAGAGCTGGGGATTAACCCTTCCTGACCCTCACTTCACATTCGCATTCACATTTGCATTTCGCATTCTCATCCTTCTTGGTCCCAATTCTCTCTACTAACCTAGAGTCCAGGTGATGGGCAGCCTCCAGCTGTCCAGCAAACAGGCAGTCTGGCCAATCCCATATTCAATCCAGACCATTTGATCAGACTCCCGAAATCGCACTGCAACAAATATCTCTCTGGCTTCTGCCCACGTTTTCTGGATTCCAAGCTGCCTCTTGAGGGAGTCACCACTCCCCACGGAGACAAGGTTTTCCTGCCTTGAGCCCAGAATAACATGTCAGCTGCTGAAAACACCTCGGAGTCCTTTTGATTTCTCCCCATAGTCACGTTTTATGTTCAGTTTCCCAGACGGGATGAACCAGAAATCCATGCTTTGGGGGAACCAGATTTTTTTTTTTCCTAGGAATGAACTAAAACACCCTGACTTGTCAGCAGCCTCGTCCGTGCTCTGAACCCCCAGCCTCGTGCCATTTCGGCTGAATCAGATGACAGCTTCCCAGTCACCTGCTTGGGGCATTCACGCCTCCTAGGCTGTATCTTTTTTCTTTTTTTTAAACCGAATAACAACAAAGCCTGAGCAGCAGCTAAAACAACAGGGCCGTGAAAAACGAGCCCCTTTTCTAGGCCTGTCTCCTTGTTCCAGGAGTAGTGAGCAAAGAGACCAATTAATAGCATGGATGGAAGCCGAAGGACAGACGGTTTGCTTGAGAAGAAAAATGAACATTCTTGCTCCCTGATCTATGCCAACTTCGCGCGGGGACAGCTGCTGCCGCGCGGAGTAAACACGGCTATAGGTGGCCGGTGCCCCCAAGGAGTGTGTCGCGGAGGGCCACGGGGCAGCACAGGGTTCCTGGTATCTCCCCCAGCTCATGCCATCCAGCCCTTATCCTTAAAGGAACTTTGTTTTCTGACCAGCTCACTAATTGTGATTGAAAACACTAGCTTTCCCAGCGAGGCATAAGCACTGGAGTTAGCAGCAAGACAGGCCCTAATTGCTCCATTTACATAAAAGTAGAAACATACAACTTCTAAATATACATCTCTGGCACGTCGTGCCTTTTGCAATTACAGTAAAATAAGGTACCACAGTTTTCCTCCCGGCTCCTCGAAACAAGCTGCTCCCCCCTCCCTGGGTTCTCCAGGGGCCGCTCCTTCCAGGCGAGAACAGAGCCCTGCAGAAGGCTCCAGCGAGCGAGGAGCCGGGAGCTTTGTTGAAGTAGCCAGTAAATCAGGCCGCCTGCACTAGGTGAAAAACGCGGTGGCAGCGGGCCACCGCGCTAGCGCAGTAGCCGGCAGGACCCAGCTCGGCGATCGGAAAAGGGACAGAGGCTGGAAGGGCGGCCGCGCTCCCCGCGCGCCTCGGTCCGCCCCGGAGCCCACCCGCGGGTCCCCGTCCTGGTCCCTGACGTTGGCTGCGCTTTTCGGCCCTGGCACCGAGGGCTGGGTTCAGAGATTCCCAGCTGCACTCACTGATCAGTGATTCTCCCCCCGCCCCCTTCCCCCCTTCTCTGAATTCTCTAGCTGCCAAAAGGGGGGAAAAATCAAGAGCTGCTCTTAAAAGAAGTTGCCCTTGCTGGTGCTCGGGGTAAAAATAGAGGCGGCCGCTCCGCCCGGCTTGGCCGTGACTCCAGCCCCGCGAGCCGGGCTCGAGCAGCGGCCGCGATCCGGCGTGATCCCCGGGAGCTGCCAGCAGGTGTTGCTCAAGGTACAGTAGCAGCCGAGCAGCGGGACCGCAGGCCGGGGCGGGGGGAGCTGCGGGGGGAGGGGGCAGGAAGCGAAAGAGAAACCGACCCGGGGAAGGAACAGGAGATGCTGGTGGGGAGCCGGGCTGACCAGCTCACCCCTGGGCCCCGGAGTCCGGCAGGGAAAAGATCATCCCCGGTCCAGAAAGAGTCGAGCGAAGTTATCTGAACCTGCCTGCTTCCTCCACCGCCCTCTCCCACCCGCCCCCACCTTCGTCTTCCCCTGAGCGAGGAGGCATTTCCAGCGGGGCTCAGCCCGGAGGCTGGGGATGCAGGTAGAGAATGACATCACAGCTGGTGGGCTGACCCAGGCAGGTGGGCACTTCGCTGGCATCCGTGGCCAACGCGATCTGAGTCACAGAGATGGGGTGGCTCCTCTGGGGGGGCCGCAGATTTCCTGTGACACAGATGTTCAGAGAGAGGCGCCCACTGGGCGCCTCGGAAATCATATCCCCTCCTGTTTTTCGGAGCACGTGCTTGACCCCGCAGTGGGGTCTTGGCGGAGCCCACCTTAGAGACAGCGAGGCCTGAGGTTATCTGGTAGTAAGTAGCAGCACCCCGGGGTCTCATCCGGGCGGGTTTCTGCCCCCAGACTCATAACCCCCCGTGGCGTTTCCAGAAAGCCACCCGGGGTTCCTGTGGGGGGGAGGGGTGAGTTTAGATGCCCCTCACCTCCGCTCTCCCCCCCAGGAGCTCGTTAAAAAAGGATGAGGGAGCGCCTGTCTTTCTTATAGAGAGGTTAGGTCCCTCCAGTTCCAAGCTGAGGGGCAGGTTAGCAGTTTAAGCAACACTGATCCTGTTTCTGTCTTTCCTTCTCAGATTGCCCCTGTTCCTCTACGACCTAATGATTTTTATTTTGGACTTAACATTTCTGCCTATGCAGTTCTTAGAATACTCCCCGCCCCAACCCCGATTTATGGCTGAGAACCCACACTTTCTCCCTGTTTAGCCAAGGCAGGCCCACTTCTGCAGACTTCTGGTGGCCCAAAGAAAGGGGCCTACACTATCCATCAGGAGGCCAGAGCCTCTATATTTTGCTTGTGGGCACAGTGAAAAGTTTATTTTATGCATGTTAAATCCTGCATCCAAAACAACATATCTGCTCATATGGCTTTCATTAGCTCCCAATTTTTACACATTTTATTCAACTTGTCCTGAGGACCGATGCCTCGGCTAGACTCCTTCAAACAACCCTTCCTTTTTTTTTTTTTGTCTGAGGAGTCTTTTCTCCTGTGTTTTTTCCCCTGACTTGCTAACACTCCCTCCTCCCTCCCCAAAACATCCTGACCAACTTAACTCCTCTTTCAAGAAATGTTCGCTTCTTTTCATTAATCTCCTGTTCTCTTTGTAACAATTTAGAAATCATAGGACTTGAAGTTCTGATAAAGAAGAATGATGTATGAGTTTGGGTTTGTTTGTTTTTTTTACTAGTTACTTTGGGATTCTAAAGACTTGGGAAAGATGCTTGTAAAGTTCACCAGCAGAGAATGACTATTTCCAAAGTTCTTAGTGATAAATGATTTATGAAGCCGGCATTAGATTTCAAGATGTAAAATAATAGTGTAAGTAGGCTGGGGGTGGAGATCATCCCTAACAGATATACATAGTTTCCTATTTTCCCCTCAATGAAATAGCTTCTTTCAAAAAGGAAAATCAGAATCCATGGGGAGAGCCCTGTGATTTTTTTTTTTCCCTGTAAGAAACAATAAAATACTTTGTCAATAGGGGTCACTTTGTGAAGAAGTTTTATGTGAAGACATAGAACTGAGCCTGACTCTAATGAGAAATTGATGTGTGATTATTGATCAGAGCAAAGTTGAAAGTTAGACCCTTATTGAGAGAGAGCCGTTCGACTGCAGGATTTTTCTAAAGGGTAGTCTAGTCAGTCAGAGGTTTAACTGGCTCAGTGATCACCCAGGAGTGTCACAGCAGCCAAGAAAGGCTTTCCATTAGATAATGAGTTATGAAATATGTCTCACACTGGAAAAACCAGTCATCTGCTGATGTCATTCTGATTCTAACCAATCCCAAACAAAGCCCCAGCCCTCCTCTGCTTGACTGGTACCAATGTGTGACTGTACAAATAAGTAGTACAGTATAAAAATTCTCAGTGCCAATACCATGAAGAGGAACTCCGACAGCTCTTACCACATGATACAAGAGTCTGCTGGTGAAAAAGAGAGGACGGCAAAGGTAATGCTTTTTAACTCTTACTTCTGCGCTCTTTACACATTCATAGTCAGAAGGGTGAGCAGGAATTTTTACAACTCCTTGGCATTTCCATGCATATTATGATCTGTACCTTTTTAGGTCTTCAAGCAAGTTCATAGAGCTTTTGATAGCAGAGCATGCAAATAGATTATGTGTTTCTCCAACCCAGCCAGCACCTATTTACAAGTACCTGTGCCAGGAGAAAGCTCATTTTTAAGTTACATTCCCAAACAGAAAATTCGGGGAACGCACACAAACTCAAATACAGGGAGAGTCCAAATAATGATCAGTCGCACTTATATCTCAATGAAGCTATATTAGGGCTCTCAGGTTGTTTGGAGTCATTAAACTTTCAGTTCTATTTCAGACTCTCTTGTAAAACTTAATTGGACTACCAAATGCTTTGGGTACTGTCTATATGACGCCAAATAGGTAGATTATGTTAAGTATTCTATTTCAAAGATGTTTTATTAAGCAATTATTAACACAGATGCTTCCCCCCACCCCATTCTCTTTCACCACCCCCCCCACTAAAAAAACTAAACTAGACTCTTTAGGGAATGTTGACAAAGTCTTAACAATAATAGCAGGGTAACTGATGTTCCTGGAGGTAAAATCCAAAAGGTGGCTGGTAACAGAGGGAGTGTTGCAGTCAGTTGCTTTAGAAAAGGGGTATCCAATTGGGAGAAGCATCCTTACCTGTGCGAGCTGTAATTTTAACTCAGCATCACACTTGTCTCACCCTCCTCCCCTCGCCCTCAGAGCCTGTGCTTGTAAATAAGGATATTTGTCAACTTTTCCCACCCAAAATGCATTGCCTAACTGTAATGCTCTGAACACACTAGGTGTCAGATATAAGCTGACTGTATCTACAGAAACTGAGAGGGCTTATGTGTGGGAAAGAAACCGAGAGGGAAGGAAAGCTTTAACAGATGGACCTCTTAAAGACACTTCTGCAAGATAAAAGCAATAAGACAGAAAATGAAAAAAAGGGGGGGGAGGGAATTAAAAAAAAAAACTCAGAGAGGCATTGTTTAAAAATTCACATTTTTCTTTTTTCTGTGAACACGGAAATCCATGATGATTTCATCTTGTGCTGTTCCTTGGAGAGAAAGAGAAGCCATCAGGGGGCCAGTCCGTGAACAGCCTGGTCTGGAATGGGGGGACGGCGGGGCTAGGGGGCAGGCTGAACAAACTACCACATGACAGAGAAAGTCATTCGCCCATATATTTTAGAGACCCTTTCCCCCTAGGACCAGTTATTCACGTCACGGGAGCGCACTCTTTATAGAAAATAATGTGGGAAAGGCCAACTGACTTGTGCATTTTATCTGTGAAGTCAGTGAGGGCCAGCGGTGGTAAGCTGTCATCCGTGAGTGTGTGTTCAGGGCAGAAGGGGGCGGCGGCTAAAGAGAGGGCTCTGAGCTTCACATGACAGGAGCATGGACCACGCTGCCTGCCCGCCCGCCTGCCTGTGGATCTTTCAATGCCCGGCTGCAGTTTTGCAGCCGGGAAAAGTAGAGTGTATTATAGGACCCCAAACAAAAGTTCTCTGATCTCTGATCGCCCGCCCGGGTGTGGACGGCCCCGAACCCTGAACTATGCATGAAGGGGGTGGGGAAAGGGGGGGCCGCGGGATTGCCTCAGCCCCCCCGCCACCCGGAGGATCGGCTGGCCCCTCTTCCCAAGACCTCCATCACCTGTCCGCCCCCCACCTCCGGGGGACCCCGAACCCCACCTTCCCGGACCAGGGCATCCGAACACCTGAGGCGCTGGCTGGGCAGGGTGGAGAGGCGCTGGGACAGGCTGTCTCCGGCTGGTCCTCCCCGCGAATGGAGACAGGGCGTTAGTGTGGGCTTTGCTCTCCCCCCTCCAAAAAAAAAAAAAAAAAAAGAAAAGAAAAAAGGAGGAAGAAGGTGAAGCTAGGGGACTGGGCAGAGGAAGAAAAGGAGCAAAAGCAGCAGCAGCAGCAGTCAAGCAAAATCGGGAGCATTTCTTTCAGAAGGGGAAGTGGAACTGGGGAGAATGGTGATATTTGAAGAGAGGTGTGTGTGAGGGAGCCGTGAGCAGAAGGCAAGCAGCCTGTCAGAAAGAGCTGTGTCCCTCCCCTTCCTAATCACAGCCTTTACTCACAGACAAACTCCCTCCCTCTCCCATTCACTCACTCACTTAGGGCCAATCGCCCGCTCTCCCTCTCTCTCCCTCTCTCTCCCTCTCTCTCTCTCTCTCTCTCTCCCTCTCTCCCCCTCTTCTCTCCCTGTCTCTCTTTCCCTCCCATCCTCT
>PVHT021183645.1:1852192-1893202 GCA_004024745.2 Catagonus wagneri
AAAAAAAAACAAACCAAAAACCAAAAAACAAAAAAACTCCCCCAAAAAACAAAAACACACACACACACACACACCAAAACCCCAAAAAGGAAAGAAAAAAAAAGAGCCCTGTGCGCTTAGGGGGGAGGAAAAGCAGAGCCTTTTAAAAGGGCCATCATCACAACTTTGGCCGCCAGGATGCCCTCGCTTTGGCTGAGAGGATTTTTGTTGGCGAGTTGCTGGATTATAGTGAGGAGTTCCCCCACCCCAGGATCCGGGGGGCACAGCGCTGCCCCCGACTGCCCGTCCTGTGCGCTGGCCACCCTCCCAAAGGATGTACCCAACTCTCAGCCGGAGATGGTGGAGGCCGTCAAGAAGCACATTCTAAACATGCTGCACTTGAAGAAGAGACCCGATGTCACCCAGCCGGTACCCAAGGCGGCGCTTCTGAACGCCATCCGAAAGCTTCATGTGGGCAAAGTGGGGGAGAACGGCTACGTGGAGATAGAGGACGACATCGGGAGAAGGGCAGAACTGAATGAACTCATGGAGCAGACCTCGGAGATCATCACGTTCGCGGAATCAGGTGGGTGCCGGCCCCGGGGGCTGCGGCGGGCTGCGGGGCACGCCGCTCGGACCGTCCCGGGGGAACTTCTCGGCCCCCGGCGGCACCCCGCCTGGGAGGGTCATGAGTTAGCCGGGCACGGGAGCGGACCGGCCGAGGGGAGACCCGGGACGGACGGGGAGAGGACCTCCCGGTTCCGGGGAGCCCAGGCCGAGCCCCGGCGGCGGCGGCGGGAGGGAGGGAGATGGCTGGCTTGCACTTGCTCAACTCAGCCGGTCGCCCCGAGGAAGCTCTCGGCCGATCCGGAGCGGGAAGCCGGTCCGAGAGAGGCGCCGTTGCCCTGCCTGGGAAAGCTGAGCCGGGGCGGCGAGAGGAAAGCCGCCGGGGCATTTTCGGGGGGCTGGGGGGAGCCCGGAGGCCTCCGGACCCCGTCCAAAGTTTTTACTGGGGGGGGGGCGGGGGACGGGGCGGCGAGCGCGGGATTGGGGCTGGGATGGCACAGACGAAGTCATTGTCTTCCAAACAACCCGTTTCCTTTAAAAGTCCAATCAGGGGCCACCTTCCAGAAGCGGGGCATCTAGCATTAGTGACTGTCATTTTTACCTTTAGCAACTCTGCTTCTAAGGAGCACAGGCATCACGTTTTAGGCAGTGACGAGCGACTTGGGGTGGGGGTGGGGGCACATGACATTGAACCAGCAGTTGCTTTTGGAACACTGACTTTTGCTCTCTGAACCAAAGAAAAAAAAAAAAGAGAGTTTTGTTCTCTGTAAAGTTACTAAGAGCTCTCTGCCAAGGAATGCAACCTTGACGAAGTGCTCCAGATTCTACACTGAGCTCTCTCACTCAATCCTTAAGAGGAAGAACTTTAATAAATAGATTCTAATCGTTGGCTCAGGACGGCACTAACCTGTTGCTGAAGAAAAAAATACCTGTCAAATGGGCGGGCTGGAGACCCGGGGCCAGGTTATTTTTACAGCTATGTGACCCAGATCCCTTTGCCTCCCTACAAGCTGGGCAAGTCGGGGCACACAGATGTGTTAATTCCATGTAACTTTCATGGTACTGCCAGGCTAAAGAGAGGTACCCCTTGCCAAATCCGTTTGAAAGGAATGCCATTGTTTTGTTTGGTGGAGCATATGGCCAGTAAAGTATGTGCGGGGACTCCCAGCATCACTGCTGTTTAAAAGTTTGCCGCAGTGGTATAAACAATTAAGGCAACACTCAGAATTTCCAGTCCTGAAAACCTGTTGACTCAGATGTTACGTGTTCAAGAAAACCCTGTGAGACCTGGGCATCCTTTTGAGGGGAGCAGAGAGCCTGCTGGCTTGCTGGCTTCTCCTCCTTGGAAAAGCCCTAGTGTCCTAAGGGCGATTCTAGCTGTTTCACCAGAAGCAGCTTCTTTCTTTTCAAGAAAGGTCTGACTTTCTTGTCCTAAACCTTTTTTTTTTTTTTTTAATGAAGCCCCAAAGGCCATGATACTTTTGACTTTATCTTTTGAAGTTTATTGAGGGGACAAGGCAGGTTGGAGCTTTGGAGCCGCTACCCAGTTTTTCTCAGTCTTTCCTGGGGCCCTGAGCAGCGAATGGATTCCAGTGGTCGTTGGGCTGTTCCCACTCCCGCCACAAAGGGACCCTGTATAGGTTTTTATAAACCAGTTGCCACACAGAATGGCCTTAATTGCAGCTCTTCCTCAATTGGCTTTACCCACATCATATGACTAAATAGACTTATGCCTGTGGCCGCTTTTAACGCTACACCTGCTACCGGCACTCTGCCCCCTGGTTCTGACTTGGACTTGGAGAGCGAATCACTGTCTTGGCACTGACAGATTTCGCCATGAAAGAATGTGACCTCTTCCATTCTTTCTCACTTAAGGCCTTCATCTCAGGGCCAGTCTTCTCCTTGGTTATATGAAATCCTGCCTTTTTTTTTTTAAACTTGTCTGGTAGGTGTTTCACTGGAAAGAAATTGAGCTGCTTTTTGAAAAGGTGGCTTCATTAGATTCACGCGTTGACTAAAGTTTAAGGTCTGTAATGGAAAACTCCTCGCGTCTGAGTTGACGCCCTGACTTGGGTGAGCTGCTGGATTCTCAGCAAAGATTTTATTCTCCTTGCTCAGTTTTCTCATTTGAGAAGTCTTGCCTCGAGTTGACTTAGTCTGTGTTCCCAAAAGCAATTGCTATGTGGACAGCCTCCTCTCCAAGTAGAGTGCTGTGTATGTGGCCACTTCCGTGCTAAACCAAGAAAGAGATTTAACACCAGGGAGATTATAGCGAATATATGAAAACGTCTTACTGCTCTAATGCTTATTACTAATTCAACCTTAGTCACACTCGGCCTACGTCAAACGACAAGATTGTTGAGAGTAGCAAAGAGCATTCATTTTTCTTTCCTTTAGAAACTGTTCTGTAGAGTGTAGGAGCCAGTTGGTACACCTGCGTGCGGGTCACACACAGGGGCTTACCTATAGACGCACCCTTCAGCCTCAAGTTTCCTCCGCTGGGGGCTCCCGTTCAGTTGTTGCCTCTCTGCTCCACGACCGGTGAATAGGCCAAGACATGGCCACCGGCAGTTGAAAGACTACAAAAACTCAAGTGCCCAGAGGTCTTTGAACTGAGTGGGTCTCCCTGTGCTCAGGTGCAAAAGGCCCCATCCCAGTAAAGCTGATAGGTTATTCAGTAAGCGGCAAAGAGCTGCCCTAAGGCTCTCTGAAATGTATTCCCACAAAAACAGAAATGATTTTCTCATCATATCTGCCACCCAAAAGATTGCTCACTGAGATGCCTGCATTTTTTGCAAGGCTGGCAACAGAATCTTCTGTTGTTTACTTGCAGATCTCCAAAGAAAGGAGGAAGGAATGGGCAGAGCTAAGGCAGCTATCACCGTTATTGCCACTCAAGCTAAAATCAGTGGTTTTTTTGACTGCTGTTATCCTATTTTATCTTACACTGATTAGTGACGATAGCTGGGCAAAGTACAATACCATCGTATCCTTGATTCTCTGATGCCAAATTCATACACTGATTCTGATCATCAGGTTAGCAATGACAGCACTTGCTGAAGAAACGATAGGGAAAGAAAGACAAACCCAACACCGGGAAACAGAAAACACTGACATAGCGCAGGTGTGGTTGAAAGCAGCAAGTACCTCTCCTCCCCTGGAAGGTTCTAGTTACAGAAGATTTGAGTTAGAGATGGTCACAAAATGTTCCCAAACAGGGGCTGGAAGCAGTTTTCCTCCACCCCAAGAAAGCCATCTCCAAGTGGAATGGACTCCCATCACCCCTTGCCAGGCTCCTGCACTTTCCTGGGAATTCACCCTCCCTGGAAGGTGTCTTGTCTTCGGGGTCGCACACTTTCTTCTCTGAATAATGAGAGGTGATCGGCCACAAGAGGGCGCCTTCCAAAGACTTTTGCTTCTTATCCGTTAATCTCCTAGGAAAACACAATTTCACCTACTGGAAGCCCCAGGCTGGAGAGCCCTAATCTTGGGGATTATCAGTTCCCTGCTCCTTCCTCTCATCCTCTGGGAAAAGTTAGGATTGTTATGGGACAGGAAGGACGTGACTTACCTGTAACATATGAAATGAGACAGCAGGAGAGGAAATGGGAATTCTAGTGATACACGTGAGCGTTCTGGAGCTCTCCGGAATGATAAATTTCAGAAGCAAACAAAGCAGAGCGGAGAGAAATGTGACCATGAATCATCAGCAATACTGATTTGCTCACACATCTCTCCCTAATACGGCCCGCCTGGGTTTTTACCAAAAAAAAACATCTTCTGTCTCCCCTGATTTGGTTGCCTAGTTGGCCAGTCTCATCAACGGGTTTTTCCAACCAGCGGCAAATGACAAGTGACTTCAAACTGGGAGGAGAAAGTCTATTTATTTAATGCCACGGCGTGTAGGGCGTGGGAGGATGCGTTCTTTTCTGAACCGAGGGTGTGGAGAGCAGTGGTGGAGAAAAGACGTGAAAAAGAGATGGATTTGTGGCTCGGGCCTGTGAAGGAGGTGTACCGGAGTGGGGGTGGGAAAGGGTTGGGGTAGAGACTGTGTTTTCTGAAGACAGTCTGGAGGCGTCTCTGCCCACGCCCTTTTCGTGAAAACCCCCATATTTGTCTTGGCCTCTCTTCTGCTAAAAATATTCTCAGGCAAGACCTCTCAGCTATAGTGCGGAATGCGATCCCCGACCGAGTCCTAGATCCCAAATCTAAAAGTGTAAAAAGTTCTCAGGACCTTTGGAAAAAGGCTCTGAAAGTCTGTGGGTTGAACCTCAGGATTTTCTCTGCTTCTTTCTGGAAACCTAAGTTCCCTTCTCTCTGGGAAGTATTTCACCTTTTTTTCATCACCCTTTAAATGAAAGACACAGGAATGTGGCCCATCGTTCGCAATTCAATCAATAAACGTCAGAAAAGATATTAAGGCTAAAAAAAAAAAAAAATCACTCCAGATCCTTTATAACCAAACTTGTCGCCCTGCTCTGGGGGGCAAGACCCTCTCCTGTATGGAGGCTAAAGCAGGCATAACCTTTAAGGCCTCACTTGCAGCTTTTTTGCAGAAACCCCTGGAAACAGTCCAAATGCAAAATTACTGCTTCAGGGAACACACATGCCGTCAGAGGTGGCTCTGTATTCTCCCACCAGTGACCATTCCACATCTAGGCACAGGGAACCCTTGCTGAGGAATAGAAAATTAAAGTCACAGGCAAGTTTTACAGTGAGGCTCCCCTCCCCCCATCCCCATGGTAAGTTTAACTCTTTCCTGAACATCAAGGCTCTTCCCCAAAACATCAGGGATTTCCGTATTACCCACAGGGAGAAGGACAGCGTACTTTAAGCAGGACGGTGGTGGGGAAACAAAACGTAACGAAAACGAAACACTGCCTGTTAGTACTGCTTATTTCCTCAGAGTCGCTCAGGTGCCCAGGAAACTGAGATGCTGGGGGAGGTGGGGAGGGGGTGGGGAGCCGCATTTTGTAGCCTGGCGTGGGAGAGGGGGACAACCAGGGGCTTGGCTGCTTAACCCTTGGCGTGCCTGCCTCCAGGAGTTACGAAACAGTTGAAAAATTCTGAAAGCAGGAAAGCAAAGGAGAAAGGGCTCTCAAGGTGTTTTTACTTCCAGGTTTGCAGAGTCTTGTCCCCATTCCGTGCCTCCCAGCCAGCAACCTTTCTGTAGTGTTCCCTAAACGGTAAGGGGGGACATCCCTCCTCCCCATTTTTATGTACTTTTTTTCCCCCCTCTCCCTTTGATATGTGTCCACCGAGCTCAAGAGAGGTTTAAGTGATGAAATATTATCACCCACATGGGTTTGCGTGGGACTTTCTTAGTGAATTACTCAGGCAGAGCAGGCTGTGATACAAGCCTTGCTCACGAGCCTCCAGAGGGAAAAAATAGCACAGAGGATGAAAAGAATATTATCAGAGAGTAGGTAATGAAAGGTTAGCAAAGCCCCCGGCTATATCTAGTTAGGAAGCCAGGGCATACCTATAAAAACTAGTGCTGTACCTGCTCACAAAAGCATTGTGGGAAGGCTTCCATTCCAGGATTTTATAGCAGGAGATCATTAAGTCAGACCTGAAACTGACGAGAAATTGATCCTAAACACCTCAGCCTTAGGCAACCTCCTTCCATTTTTCCAATTGCCACGCATGGTGATTTGAGTACGGGAGAGTCCTGAAAGCAACGCTGGGTTATAGCTGGGGGTCTCAGGTGAAATACAGATAAAGCGAATAGAATCAAGTGACTCCTTATATTTTCATGCCTAAGAAATCTGAAGGCTGCAATAGCTTTCTGAGACCGACAGCCCTGGTAAATATGAATTCCATCTCAGCATCTAGCTGTCTCATTCTCCCCACCCCCTTCTGCCATGAAAGCTAGATGGAAGAGAAAAAAATATGCACTGCTTAATAAGTCAGAATACAATAGAACTTTGAAAATGTACCTGCATATAAGGTAGACATTAGGAAGCCTTGAATCTCTTTCCCCCGTTCTCCTGAGCATTATGGCAAAGGCATTTTCATGAAATTGGATCTCAGATTTTTTTTCCCCCTGGTAAAATATCATGCAATATACAAACAGCAGTTCCAGAAATGGACACCAGGAGAAGGAGGCGACAGGCATGTCAATTAGTAGGGGGAAAATCCAATGTCAGAAATATGGGGGAGAGATCCAGCGCGCAGGCAGTGGATGCGAATACAGGGAACTGAGTCTTTCTGCTCAGATCATTAAACCGATGCATATATCAGCGCCGTGCCTCTCCCCAGTACGCAGGCGATGCCAGGCAGTTAATTATCAGCCAGGGCCAGGATGAAAGTCATCTTATGATGACTCTCTGATCCTAGTAAAACAGCACCTGACAGACTGAGCCCCCTCTAATGAGTACTCTCTTTGTACAATCCTCAAAACACTAAATCATTTGCTTCCAAGTACAGCTGCCTGTGAAGAAGGGGTGGGGCTATCTCGGGCATCAGAAACCAGCTCTCGTGAAATGAGGGGCTGCCCTGTAGGCTGTTCGTAGAAGCAAGGGGCCTGGCCCCCGCTGACCCTCCCGAGGCAATTTGCATGGACTGTCCCTTGTACTGATGGGCCAATTAGCCTCTCACTACCCCTTCACAGCCTCAGTAGACCTCTCTGGACATCATTCAAGGAAAGTCCAATGCGTACGACTGCCCCTGCTCCCAGGACCCTCTCTTTACCTGGGGACCATCTTCCTTCGCCCTGGGCCCCGCCTGGCAGGCGAGAGTAGCAGCCAAGCTTAGCCTGTGGGAATGAGTCACCTGAAACCCAGAGAGCTCTCCCAGCCCTGGGAAGAGTCAGATTCTCCCGTTTCACACTCTTTCCTAGAAAAACAAAACAGAACCTCCTGCCCTCTGGCTTCTCTAATTTAGCAGCTACTATCCCTCTGTCTTTAGAGTGGCACCCTGTGCGGTTTAGGGTTTCAGATGCTCGCTTTCAGTAGAAGCAGAGGGGACAACAGCCGGGAGCTTGTTAAATTCTCCCAGGGGCAGGCAGGGCGGATGCGCCATGCTTGGAGGGGGCCCACAGGCTCCTCCAGGCCGGTTCCCAGAGCCCAGGGCAGCTTCCGAGAGCCTTCCTAGGACCCTAGCACTTCAGAGGTACTGCGGATGGTCTTTTTAGATTTAAATGATTAAGTGCTCCTTCCTGGACTCTTCTCTTCCACTTTCTCAAAGGACAAACAACCCACCACCCCAAACCCACCAATTTTTAGCAAAGGACAGTATTAGATTCCCATTTTTGAAAAAAAAGGCATCATGCTATCTGTCTAAAAGAAGGCAGTTTCTCCCTTTTAATGGCTCCCCGCTCTGGTGCTCTAATCATAAATCCAACTTTATGATTCATTTCCACTCCTGCCAGAGGTGCGAGGTCGGAGGGAAAGGAACATCCCTCGCCACCACCAGGGCCAGCATCCTCCCCAAGTTAGAGACAGATGCCAGAGAACCTTTCCTTTACACACACAGCTCTCCTGGGTCCTGGCCTCTGTGAATTCGCCACTCTCACAATCACAGCATGCAGAGCGTGTTAAATTAAGAACAGAATCCACAGCTCACATCCACAGAATAACCTGCTTTCTGCTGCAGAGAACTTGAAACCGTGCCTAAAATTGATAGTACTGTAAACATCCCAGGGCTGAGAGTGATAAGTATGGCTGGATTTCCGTTAGCTATAGAAATCCAGGCAGGGAGACGCGCCCCCCCCCTTTCCCCGCCCCGGGGGAGTCGCAAGTTCTAAGATGAACTTTCAGATTGTTCTCAGATTTGTACGAGGGAAGGCCTGTACTCTGGACAGTGGGAACCGGGTACACGCAGGCGGCGGGGGGCGTGAAAAGAGGGCACGTTTCATCTACCACCAAGTGACTGAAATGGAAGTGAGGGGAAGACATTTGCTCAATCAAAGGATCCTGGTCTGGACACCTGGTCCTTACAGTAAACCTTGTTGCATGAATACAGGTGCTTGAGGCAAGAGAAGGAAATGGGTGACTTTGTAAATTCAGGGTTAGGCAAGAACTGAGTGGTCTCTGCAGCTAACCGCCCTGCCCATGGAGGGATTTCCTGTCTTTATCGGCAGCACTTGCTAGACTGGGGCTCATTAGCTGCGTTCAAAAAGGAAGGAGGTAAAACTGGGGGAGACAGGGATGGGAGCTGGGTCTCTTAATCTGACTCCATGCTGATGCCTCCGTTTGTTAATAATAAGCAAGCAACTTAATTGGCTGCCTTCTCCTAAATCCTGGGCTATGACAGTGACCTCAGACCTGGGGCATCCGAAACTAGGCCGGCAGGAGGGTGGGGGGATGGAGATTTTCAGGGATGACTTCTAGAGGAATTGGGGTCACCCCACCTAAAACCGGCACCCTTATTAAGGGCAGTGAGTGAAGACGGGGTGTTGGAAGCGGGGGGATTCTAAGCGGAAGGGACAACGGATCTCTGCCTGGAGGCAAGAGCGCGCAGGACGCTCACGCTGGGTGGCTGGACCACGAGGACGGGACAGTGGTGGGAGAGAGCTGGAGTTGAAGGTGGAGCAGTTCAGGGAGAGCCCAGAGTTTGGGGGCAGTTTCTGCTTTATACTGAGGGCAAGAGGAATTCGGTCAAGGACTGGAAAGAGCAAATGACAGGAACAGATCAGCTCTGGGGAACAATCATTTCACCTGCTTAATGGAGAGGGACCTGGCGCCACGCCGGGCCGGCAGCTTGCACCCACCAGGAAAGGCTGTTGCGGTGACCCGGGAAAGGAAAGACAGGGCGGGAAGCAGGCTGTGGCCGTGGAGGAGGGGTCTAGTTCTGTGGACACACACCACACAGACTTGCACAGTGCGGATGTTTGCATACATGTGTTGGGGATACTAGTATTTCCACAGCTCGCTAGAGCTTATGCTGTGTCGTCATCTGTGTTATCCCATTTGGTCCTTCCACACCTATGGGATGATGGGTCAAATGCTATTACATCATTCCCACTATATAGAAGATGAAACTGAGGTTAAGCAGTCAATCAACAGGCTCAGATCCACGCTCTCTTCTTTCTAGACCAAGAGTTGACAAACTTCCTCTGGAAAGGGCCAGAAAGTAACTAACTTAAGCTTTGTGGGTTAGACACACTCTGTCACGGTTACTTACTCAAGTCCACGTTCTCACACCAAAACAGCCGTAGACAACCTATAAAGAAATGAGCCTAGCTGTGGGCCAATGAAACTTGGGGGGCACTGAAGTTTAAATGTTGTTGTCATTTTCACATGTCACGGCATCCTGTTTTTCTTCAATCATTTTAAAAAGTCAAAGCCGTTCTTAATATCGGGGGCCTTCGTTTGTGCAGCCAGGGTCCAGCTGGCCTTTAACAGAGACCCCCATGCTGGCCTACATTAGGGACTGGCCATGAATCCCAGAACTAACAGGGTTCCCGCTCTCTCTTGTGCTGTCTCTTCCGCAGGCACAGCCAGGAAGACGCTGCACTTTGAGATTTCCAAAGAAGGCAGTGACCTGTCTGTGGTGGAGCGTGCAGAAATCTGGCTCTTCCTGAAAGTCCCCAAGGCCAACAGGACCAGGACCAAAGTCTCCATCCGTCTCTTTCAACAGCAGAAGCTCCCGCGGGGCAGCTCGGACGCCGGGGAGGAGGCGGAGGATGTGGGCTTAACGGAGGAGAAGAGCGAAGTGTTGATATCGGAGAAGGTGGTGGATGCCCGGAAGAGCACCTGGCACATCTTCCCCGTCTCCAGCAGCATCCAGCGGTTGCTGGACCAAGGCAAGAGCTCCCTGGACATCCGGACTGCCTGTGAGCAGTGCCACGAGACCGGCGCCAGCCTGGTGCTGCTGGGCAAGAAGAAGAAGAAAGAGGAGGACGGGGAGGGGAAGAAGAGGGACGGAGAAGGGGCCGGAGCGGACGAGGAGAAGGAGCAATCGCACAGACCTTTCCTCATGCTGCAGGCCCGCCAGTCTGAAGACCACCCTCACCGCCGCCGCCGGCGGGGCTTGGAGTGTGACGGCAAGGTCAGCATCTGCTGTAAGAAACAGTTCTTTGTCAGTTTCAAGGACATCGGCTGGAACGACTGGATCATCGCTCCCTCCGGCTATCACGCCAACTACTGCGAGGGGGAGTGCCCCAGCCACATAGCGGGCACGTCCGGGTCTTCGCTCTCCTTTCACTCGACCGTCATCAACCACTACCGCATGCGGGGTCACAGCCCCTTCGCCAACCTCAAGTCGTGCTGTGTGCCCACCAAGCTGAGACCCATGTCCATGTTGTACTATGACGATGGGCAGAATATCATCAAAAAGGACATCCAGAACATGATCGTGGAGGAGTGTGGGTGTTCATAGAGCGCCCCGCCCCCGGGGGGGGGACGGGAGCGCGACGGTCCGGAGAAGGTGGTGGCCACGTGAAGACACGTTTAAGGTTTTTGACTTAAACGACCAGAAACATTGAAATGAAAAAAAAAAAAAAAAAAACTAAAAACAAAACCTGAAACAGATGAAGGAAGATGTGGAAAAATTCCTTAGCCAGGGCTCAGAGATGAACCAGTGAAGGAGATGGGAATTGGGGGCGGGGGGAGAGGCAGAAAGGGGGTACCCTTCACTTCTTCCTCCAGCATCAAAGTGGTGACAGCAGTTGCTCAAATGGGAATATTGTCCTCTCCTTTTCAGTTCCCTTTCGGTGTGAGCCTCGAAGTCAGCTGGTCCGGTCTGCAGGAATGTGGGCTGGCACAACCCAAATAGCGTCTAGAAAGCCATGAGTTTGAAAGGGCCAGTTATAGGCACTTTCCCACCCAGTAACCCAGGTCGTAAGGTATGTCTGTGTGACCCTCTCTCTGTGTATATCAGCCCATGCGCACACATACAAAGACACACACACTGCACACACACACACACCCCCATACACACCCCACCATGCACACATGGACACATCCCCCATATGCACCCCGCCACACACACGTGGACACACACACATATGCACACACACACAGAGACATACACCAAACACACACAGAAGCATTTCCACACCCCACACACTTCTGTTAAAAGAACACTAGTATGCAGGTGGTCACACCTTCTTTTTCTACACCACTTCCGCAACAGAACAAAAAACCAACATTAAAAAAAAAAATTGAGAACAAGAATGGGAAGCGTGAAAGATCAAGGAAAAAAGAATACCAAGTTACATTTCGTTAAGGTGCTTATGATCTTAGAACTATGCAACCTAATAGGTTTGAAACTGTTTACCTGAGAGAGAACAAAAAGAGAGACTTTTTTGTATTGGAAGTAACCTGATTAATTTTTATTTTCTTCAAGGAGAGATACTTGAAAGGAATATGTTTGTCCATCTGTTGGATCCAAACATTTCTATATTTTGTAAATGTTGTTTTTTTTTTTATCGTTTACTATTTGCACTACAATGGTGTTTGACCTGTCTAATCCTTATTTAACAAGTATTTTCTTTGGGTGGGGGTGGGGGGGTTCAGAGCTGCACTTAATGTGAGCTATAAAAAAGACTGCTACAGCACACAAAATAGCTATTTTTATTATTATAATTATAATTATTATTATTATTTTGTACCTTAAAAAAATAGACACATACACCAAAGACATTTGTGTGAGCCTTTAAACAGTCTGTCTGTGGTTGGCATCATTCACCATCAGTGAGTCAGGGGTTGGGATTCAAGGTTGAGGAGGGTGGATTGTGTTCAGGCTGAAAAGACCTGAGAAGTTGGGGGTTTTGACTCCTTTTACATCCATGAAACAAGACATGTCATACTGGATGTACAGTAGTTGTACACTGTTCGGTATCAAGTTTAATCAGATTCATGGAACGCTCCATGCTTGTCTGTGTATATACCCAGTGCTTGGGCACATGCATGTCTGTGTGTATGTATACACGTGTTGCATCGTGTCCATACACATTTTAAGCACTTCAGGCTGTCATTTTGTAATGTTCTTAAAGCAATGAATGTTTGTGTGCAAAACACAGTATTTTTAAGAAGGATAGGCGATAGTTTTTGCTTTTACTCTGAACTAGGTGGGCACACCAGAAATTTGGACGGGAGGAAGCCTGGAAATTCCAGTGACTCTTCAGTAAGACCCTCTTTCAATGATCTAGTTCCCTCCTTTTTCTTGTCCTCCACCCCCATCCTACAAGGTACTCCTTGCAGGGAAAACCAAACAGGAAACTCCTGTTCATCAAAGCTCTAGGCTGTTTTTTTGGTTTTTTTTTTTTTTTTGGATAATATTCTTATTATCTGTTGGAATCAATCTTAAATCAGAAGCTTTTTCAGAAAAAAAAATTAACCTTTAAGCCAGGATCAAAGAGGCGGGTGCATTTGGTTTGACTTGGTTGTTTTATGATTAAAGTCCAGTTGTGAGAAATATGACCTGTACAGCTAGGCTGAATAACATTGGTGTCACCAGATAAAAGATAAGTCATTTGAGGGAAGGTGTTTAAGGGAGTGGAAGTAAGGAAGACAACGGGAAGCCGGAGTGGGGGGAGTAGTAAAAATCCCTTTTACAGCCAAAAACTCTTGATGTATATGTTGGTGTGTATTGATGTTAATGCAAAAAGGAAAAAAAAATCAAACACTTTGTTTTATAAATATCAAAGTACATGCTTAGAGCTGAATTTTTACTAATTTATTCCACAGTATTTAGCTTGTCTAGAACAGGTCGTAAGTTATTCATGTATGTGCTTTTTCAAATACAGAGCCTTATCTGTACTGACTCATTTGAAGCTGGTGAAAACTGAAAAAAAAAAAAAAGGCCTAATGGAGAAAATTAGCTTCCCTAGTATTTTGTATAATATCGAACCTTTCAGCTCTATGTCAATTCGTAGATTTAAAAAAAATTCGTAGTGGGAAAATAAAATACCATTGAGAAACCAAATATTGCAAAAGGTGGTTTAGTGCTTCTTGAGAACTAGACCAGACCAGGGATGCTGTGCCAGGAGGCTGTAGGTAGGCAGGTTTAATACCAGGAGCTGGCAGATCAGCTCACAGGTCCATCCTTTGTTATGAGGGCAATCTCACAGGTAGAGCAGGAAAGTGGATTCTTAATTCGGTCTGAGAGGGAGAGCACGCGGAATTGGTACCTATGTTCTCATTCTTCACCATGGACCAGGAAATCACGCAGGTGGGGAGGATAGGAGTGGTGAGCAAAGTTTTAAGGGGGGAAGCAGGTGACCATGTTCAACTTTATCAATTTTTATAAAAGACACCGAGGACCTTTTGAACTGCTTCTGATTTGGCACTGGGACTAATAGTGGAGCCTATGAAAACAGCATGGGAAACCAAGTCCTAGTTGACTGTGTGACAGCAGAGGTGGCCAAAGCAACGGACATAGTGAGCCATCTGTGGCTCACATTCATCTGAAATATGTGCTCCGTCTATTAAAGCCTTAGAGCCCTGGACATATTGAGGGTAAGATGGGGTTTGATGAGTGACCATAGTAATTAGGAGCAGAGCTAAATGAAATTCCCTATGACAATATTTTAATGGGATGATTTCATTTAAATTAAATTACACATCCCCAAACTTTAACCAAAATGTGCTATTGAATTTATACCAGTTATAAATTTCTATTCCCTTTAATAATCTGGGAAGTTATGTAGCCTTATGAACAACCACACTTTTCATGGAGCCGCATGATGTCAAAAGAAGCAGCTTTTAAATTCTACCAGAGTGGGTCTTCATTGCTTGTTTTCCTAAAACAAGTGTGGCTTCATCTGATTGCATCTCTCTGCTCCTTCTGTAGGGCTAATCTCTAGGCTCCTAAAAATCTATGTACACCAATCTTAAAGCGTTTGTTCCCAAATTTTTTTTTTGAAGACTGATAAATATGCTGTAGATGGGGTTGACATTTTCTTTTCTTTTTTTCCAAAAAGTAAGGCGAATTCCAGAACACTGAGTTAGGATTTTCTTGTCCCTGAAGACCAACCAATTTCATACTTATTTAAGATTGATTCCACACTCCAATTTTAAGCAGGGTGCCTGGAGTCTCCTCTTAGAGCAAGTGAATTTTTTTCCATCCTCGTGGGGTTGGACGTCAAGGTGACTCTGAAAAAAACAGAGAATGCAGTTGCCTGAGTTGTATTAAGCTTAGAGTCAAATTATCATGTTCACTTGAAAAAATGATTTCCTGTGGGCCTTTTGGCAACTTCCCTTTTCAACATAGAGAAAAACTTAGTCACCCTGAAAACCTACACAATAAATGGAACTTGTAGATGTGGGCAGGAGGCTTGGGGGTGGGCATTGTGTATGTTTAAATTAAACCCTTTATCACTGAGAAGCTGTTGTATGGGTCAGAGAAAATGAATGCTTAGAAGCTGTTCACATCTTCAAGAGCAGAAGCAAACCACATGTCTCAGCTATATTATTATTTATTTTTTATGCATAACGTGAATCATTTCTTCTGTATTAATTTCCAATGGGTTTTACCCTCTATTTAAATGCTTTGAAAAACAGTGCATTGACAATGGGTTGATATTTTTCTTTAAAAGAAAAATATAATTATGAAAGCCAAGATAATCTGAAGCCTGTTTTGTTTGAAAACTTTTTATGTTCTGTGGTTGATGTTGTTTGTTCGTTTGTTTGTTTGATTTTGATTTTGATTTTGTTGGTTTTTTTTTTTTGGCATACTACATGGAGTTCTTTAACCAATGTCTGTTTGGCTAATGTAATTAAAGTTGTTAATTTATATGAGTGCATTTCAACTATGTCAATGGTTTCTTAATATTTATTGTGTAGAAGTACTGGTAATTTTTTTATTTACAATATGTTTAAAGAGATAACAGTTTGATATGTTTTCATGTGTTTATAGCAGAAGTTATTTATTTCTATGGCATTCCAGCGGATATTTTGGTGTTTGCGAGGCATGCAGTCAATATTTTGTACAGTTAGTGGACAGTATTCAGCAACGCCTGATAGCTTCTTTGGCCTTATGTTCAATAAAAAGACCTGTTTGGGATTTATTATTTTTATTTATTTATTTTTTGTCCTGTTGGTTTTTCCAAGATCCACCTTGCACACACACCCACCTTGCTGGGTAGTCATTTCTCTTCTACTGTGATTATCTGGAGGAGTGTGAAGCAGTTTGAATGGGAGAGAGAAGGCAAAAGCTGGCATTGAGAGAGCTTATATGGAAAAAGAATCCATATTCCTGCGGCAGAGGATTGTAATGAGCTGCAGGTACTCGGACCCTCAATATTTCTATTTTATTTATCTTGTTAATTTCCCACTTCTCAACGGGAAAATGATCATAATGGCAAACAACGTGAAATAAAGAGACAGTCCCTCCTTCTCTCCCTCCCACCTTCTCTCTTTCCTGCCATCCCTCCTTTTTCCTTCCCTCTCTTCTTTCTTCTTCCTTTTTTTTCTGGGTTAAAAAAAAAAAAAAAGGAATTGCATGGAGCAACCAGGGCTTGTGAACTACATACACAGGAAAGAAAAGTCCTGGGACCGACGGGACCATTTTGGGGTCACACAAGTACAGTCAGGAAGGAATTGATTGTACGACCTCTTCTATAGGTTTTTCTTTAGTGTCTGTGCCTATCCTAGAGGTTATATGGCGGAACTAGCTTCTGTAAAAGTGCGGATGAACAAACATGTTCCCGTGTATCATCTTATTTGTTGTTCCCATACCAGAAGAACAGATATTGATAACCCTGCTTTTAGAGATGAATCTGAAGCATGGTTAGGTAACATTAATTAATGGATTCCAATCTAGGTCTGTATTCAAGTCTCCAGTTAATTTTTTTTTTTTTTTTTTGCTGTTCCATATTTCCTTTTTTTTTTTGTTAGTTTCCTTGTGTTCCATTGGGGGAAAAATGTGATAGAGGTGGGGGTTGAGTGTTGAACACACTTCTACCTTTTAAACATAGATATTTTATAATCACCAGTTTACTTATTTCCAAGTGAAAGGCCCAGTTTATGTAAATTCATACTAAACACTTCTAATTTGTTCTAGGCAGGGAAGTTTCAATTTTTTTAAATTAGAAAATGAGAATTGTTACAATTTTGCTTTATATTTATTAATTTGTCCCTGCTTATATTTTGCTAAAGGAAAACTTTTGCCTGAAATATCTTACTTTATGGGCTCAGTGATATTTGGGGGGGGCAGGCGAGCACATGAATTAGCCTTCATTTCCTGCCAAGTTTAATAATGAATGCCTATTAGGACCTAAGTAAAACCCCACTCCCACTGAATTACAAATGAATAACATTATTATTAAACTTATATGGATGTTATCATAAGTCAGGCAAAAATAACTGAAAGAAAACAAAAAAGTCCGTTATAGTTATATATAGATATTTACGTATATGTAACATATATTACGCATCCAACACACATGATGCATATATACATGTATATGGAGCAGAGAAAGAGAGTGAGAGTTAAAGGAAAGAGAAAGAGAGTGGATGTTAAAGGAAACATCCAAATCCATTTCATACAGAGCTTCGATGCTTTCTCAGAAAAAAAGCTGTCTAAGGAGTTATCCAAACGGAAGGGAAGAGAATGGGGCAAAAATTCCTTCCTGCACCAAATCAAGCATCGGCTCCCTTAAAGGAATTGTGGTGCTTCTGCATTGCCCCAAATGTTTTCTTCTCCTTGGTTCATGAAAAGGCAGGACCCATAGAAATTCTCCATTACTCCTTTGCAGGGTTGAATCGTCAGGTCATCAGTGCCTACAGTAAGAAAAAATAAAGAGGGTATATTGTTCACCCACAAGCAAAGAAAGAATCACAGGGATGGTTCAAGCCGTCTTAGAAATAGACAATTGCCCCATTTGACCATGTCCACTTTTGAGAAGAGCCTGTCACCCTAGGAGCTCCACGCGCCTCCAGGTCACTAGAGGGATATCAAGGAAGTACTTTTCTTGCAGAAGATTTGGCATCTAAAATCCGAAAGTGGTGTGGGCAAATATCAGGCCAACCGATTGGATAAAAATGATGAAGAGCTTTCCTTTTTAAAACACGGACTTCTGCTTGGGAAGCAGTCAGAGGAGGTGTTGGGAGGAGGTCTGGTCACTGTCAGAAAAGACCCCCGAAAAAAGCCACCCAGGGCAAGAGGCGACTTGCTGCTGTCATGCCGACTGTCATGGCGGAGGTGGTGCCTGCCACATCATCACATGGGGGACACGGTGTTCCAAGACAAACACTATCCTGTGGCCGCAAAGATCCCATGGGGGACACCTTTCATTAATGAAGTTGTCCAACCGAGCTCAGTATCACAGCCTCAGCTGTTTGAGAGCTCAGTACTCACATGGGAAAAAGTCAGTCATTACGGGGAAACTCTTCCATTGTGAAAGGAAGAAAGAAAGAAAGAGACCAGCACTGCTAATCGATGCCAGAAACGGCAAGCCTGAGGCAGGGGGATGACAAAGCATTCGGCTTCAAAGTGTTTATTGTGCTAAAACTTCCAAGCACTTTGAAGACAATCATCAAACCCTTCTAAATGGAACCAGGGAGGTTTCTCACCATTGATCTCAACAACAATGTTTGTGTTTCATGGTCAATTTTTTTTTTTAAATCCCTCAGAGACTCTAAGTAAAATTGTCATTAATTAGGACATTTTGAAAGATAAAGCTAATTTTCCATCTGAGTAATATCCTAAATGTGATTGAATTGCCAACAAGATGAAATGGCTTGAACTGGTCTCACTATAATACATTCAGGAGCTGTTATTATGCCAACTAATTATGGGTGCTCACTATCCTGAAATCAGCGAACACTTATGTTCTCAAAATGGTGAATTTTCACCAGTCTCCTTAAGATCATGGACTGGCCCACGTTGCCAGGAAGTCACTGCTAATGGCCTCAGATGAAAGCATGAAGCAAGGAGCTCCCGTTGTGGCTCAGTTGTTAATGAACTGACTAGTATCCATGAGGATGTGGGTTTGATCCCTGGCCTCGCTCAGTGGGTTAAGGATCTGGTGTTGTCATGAGCTATGGTGTAGGTAGCAGACGCGGCTCAGATCCCGTGTTGCTGTGGCTGTGGTGTAGGCTGGCAGCTACAGCGTCTATTCTACCCCTAGCCTGGGAACTTCCATATACTGCAGGTGAGGGGAAAAAAAAAGGAAAAATAAAGTGAGGGGGGAAAGAAGATGAAGCCCAGGGGTGGTGAGGGGCAAGAGCTTATGAAATTCAGCTTCTTTTATTTAATGCCACCATCTCTGCTTTTACTAAAGGGTAAGGGTGGAGGCCACTGGGTTGAAGCATCTGGACTGACTTTCTATATGGTACACAAAAAAGTGTGGTGGGTCCTCAGGAAATATTTTCTGAACCCAGATTCAAACAAGTCACAAAAGTATTTGCCTTGTTAATGAACATCTTTAAAAGCAACTTAATTTTTGACCACTCTAGAGAGTTTTTTTTTTTTTCGGCCTATACCTGTGGCATATGGAAGTTCCCAGGCTAGGGGTCTAATCGGAGCTGCAGCTGCTGGCCTGCACCACCGCAACACTAGATCCAGTGGCATCTGCAACCTTCACTGCAGCTTGCGGCAAAGCTGGATCTGTAACCCAATAAGTGAGGCCAGGGATCGAACCTGCATCTTCACAGACACTATGTTGGATCCTTAACCTGCTGAGCCACAACGGGAACTTCCCTGAGAGAGATTTTGAATAAGAAACGAGGCTTAGGAAATAATATCTATGAACTACTAGAAAGAAAAACTTGGAAACAGCAAGAGTCAGACTTGAAAACAATCCTTCCTGGATAAGGGTGGCTGAGAGGAACTCCTTACAATGTGTACGAGTAAACCACATAATTATTTCCCAAATTCTTACAAAGGTGTTGTGTGCTGGACACTGTCCTGGATGCTTGGCTCCTTGTAAGAACTCTAGGAGGCAGGGCTTCCTTTTCAACGATGGATCGTATTCATCATTTCACAGGTGAGAAAACTGTGGTGCACAATAAAGCACCCGTTCAAGGTGGATCACCTAGCATGTGACAGAGGTGGGGTTTCAACTCAGGGACGCCTTGCACCCATCCTTGCACCCTCAGCCGTATGGTCCGTTGCCTTTCCCCCAAAAGCATGATTGCTCTCACCCTGTGATTCTGCTGATACCACACAACTGCCTTGTTGTACTTCTGCAGATGGACTGTGTACGTACAGCTGATAAAATCGTGTTCTCAGCTGACAGCCTGCAGAGCAGAGGCATCAGCATCATAGTGAGGAGAAAAGAATGCTGGCCCGGGAGTCTGGAAACCCAAGTTTTAGTCTGCCTCTGTCGCTCCAGACCTCTGCCAATGTTTAGTCCCATTTACACCTTTGGGTTTCATTGCCCCTGTCTCTAAAAAGAACTGAGGTAGGAGTTCCCTGGTGGCTCAGCCAGTTAAGGATCCAGTGTTGTCACCGCCGTGGCTCTGGTTACTGCTGAGGGTTGGGTTGATCCCTGGGAATGTCCATAGTGGCAGGTGAAGCCACTGATGAGTGGACGAAAAAGCACCGTCCATTTAAATATAGTTTTTAAAGAGCGATGGTGACCGTGAAGCCCAAACTTCATTGAGCTGGATTTTTTTTTAATTTTTAATTTTTTTATCAAGTTGGATTTTTGATAGTCCTTTTATAAACTTGGAAAATCATTCCTCTATAAGATGGTGGAGTCCATCTAAAATATCTCAGGACTAATGTGCTATGGATTTACCGTCTCACTCCAATGTAAACTCACTGGAACTGCGTTTACTGTGGGCTGCTGATTCCCAGAGACCCACGGCAGAAAACTCTTCTATTTCAAAAGGCAGAAGGGCCCCCCTGACCCATTGAGAGGCTACATATGCTATTAGAACAGTGAAGCTGAGTTAACTGTCAGTAGGGGAAGGTGCTGGAAGATGTTTCTAATCATTATAGTTATGCACACTCTGTAGTACTTGGCTTCCAAGCTGTTTGCTTTCTTTTTTTAGCCCGTGAGTTAAAGAAATTAATTCAATTAAATGTACAGCCTAGTAGTGAAGAGAATAGCTTCTGGATTAGGTAACAGAAGTTGTAGGTCAGCTGTTTAGGGGCGCTGTGACACCAGGGCAAGCCATTTAAATGCAAGAACATGTTTTTATTCTCCTCATTGCATTTGGGATAAAAATAATATCAGGTAGATATATTCCAGGAGAAAGACATCTAAATAAATGCTAGAGTTCAGCGTCTGACGTGGTAAGTTTGCCATCGACCCCCGCTAGATATATCTAGTTATATTTTTAGGGCTCCACCCTACAAGAATGATCAGAAACCTCTGCTTTAGTCAGACCCTTAGCCTGGGCATTCTAGGACTTTCGTTCTGACACCGCTCACTCCCCTACCCCCGCCCCAGGATATTTTGAGAGTTGATATTGTTGCTTGCTCTCCAAGATGTCAATCCTAAAGGGTTATTATTTTGAACCAAAAGTGCCTCTCCCCCCCCTTTTTTTTTGGTCGATCATGCAGAAATTCCCCGGGGCAGGGATTGAACCTGCACCACAGCTGTAACCAGAGCCAAGGTAGTGACAACACTGGATCCTTAATCCGCTGAGCCACAACTCCCTCTCCTTAATAATCTTATTCCAGTTTAGTCTACCTCTTGAGGTAACAAATTCTACTAGTTCAATGTATAAATTAAAGTAACCCTTGACTTCATTGAATTTATAGAAACTGAAGGACCACCAGTAAAAAATGTTTTTCGTAATTGATGAAGAATCTTTTAAATACTACGAAATAAATTAGTGTATGTTTGGCCATAGAAGTAGACTTTTGACCAAAGAGGTGTAAATAATGATGACATTTGTTGTTCGTGGAACTTGGGATCAAGTTTTTAGGTAGAGTGTCAGCACCATTCTGTTTATAAGTCTCTAATTACTTCCCTCATCAGGATTTTGACTTTGTCATCAGGCTCATGATCTGAAGCCCTTAGCAAAAACCTGGGCATTATTCATCTTCATTGACATTCCACATAGACTTCTTCCCATGGCTTTGTTTTCAAAGCACTGAAGACATTTCACAGAAATTTCCCTGAATTAGTATGTAATTCTTGGTGACTTTCTGGGCCACACGGGCCCACC
The DNA here is from genome assembly GCA_004024745.2 of Catagonus wagneri. Lineage (NCBI taxonomy): Eukaryota > Metazoa > Chordata > Mammalia > Artiodactyla > Tayassuidae > Catagonus > Catagonus wagneri. The sequence goes on from PVHT021183645.1 coordinate 1,873,753, forward strand.
CCGATCACAAAAACAGGAGACTGATTAAGACAGAGCAGAAACAACTTTCTGAGAAAGGCTCAGTTCCCCAAATGGCACTGTTGCTGGGTATGTGGGGTTCCTTATAATGAATGGCAGAAACTTAAATATCGCAAGCACCAAAATTTTATTTCTTTTTTTTTTGTTTGTTTGTTTGTCTGTTTTGTTTTGTTTTTTGTCATTTTAGGGTGGCATCCACAGCATGTGGAAGTTCCTAGGCTAGGGGTCTAATTGGAGCCACAGCTGCTGGTCTACACCACAGCCACAGCAAAGCGGGATCTGAGCCACGTCTGCAACCTACACCACAGCTCACGGCAATGCTGGATCCTTAATCCACTGAGCGAGGCCAGGTATCGAACCTGCAACCTCACGGTTCCTAGTTGGATTCGTTTCCACTGAGCCACAACAGGAACTACCTATTTCTGTATTCTTGATAAAAATCTTTACACATTGTTCCCACTTTCCACACCCTGAATAGACGACACTGATCATAGTTTAGATCTTTTTTTTTCCGTGTGATCATATAGAGATCGTTATTCAATGAAAACCTTGGTAACTATTGGTTAAGTGGGCAGATATGTTTATTCTTAAACTAACTAGTCCCTGCTTCTTTTTGAATTTTATGGCTGCTCGTCTGAATATTTTGTCTCCTCAGTTGCTGCGATGCCAGCAACGTAAGTTCTTGTGGCAGACAATCATCGATTCCCATCTTTACTTGCTGGAAGAAGAAATAACAGAAAATCTCTTAATGGATCCCACTAAACCGACTCTGGGGTTGATGGATGATCCCTCTTTCCTGTATTAAATACATTATGTGATACCCTCAGAATATTGCATACCTATAGCTAGTGGGTCATGCTGTATAATACCTGCGCGATTTTCCTCTCTCTGGTTGAGCTGTAAGCTTACTAAGGCTCATTTGTGTTTGTTCCCAAACCTGTTTATGTCAGTTGTAGTTGGGACTGTATTACGTAAAAACTTGAAATCCGAGAAAAGCAAAGGCCAAGAAAAACAGGCTAACGATCAAATGAATTGTTTTTATACAGTTAAAAGAAAATCACCCAAAACATTTGGTGGCTAACTCAGCCATGGGAAAGACAACTGCGAAAGAGCGAAGAAAAAAAATGACAAAATGAGAAAAGATTTCATCAAAGTTTTGCAGGGACTTTAAAGGTCTGGTGCAACTTTAAAGACTCTCAAACTGGAAAGCGTAAAAGATGGGTTAGAAGGGCAATCTATGCAAGAAAATGATGGCAACATCCAATCAGCAGCTCCACTCACAAGGAAAAGACCTTGGCTGTGTATCAAAAGCTTGGGGAATGAATGTACAATGACGTACTTGAAGTTAAAACCAAATGTTAAAAGTACATATCCTTTTGTGTAATTACCCTCTTTAACCAACTTCTTCTGTTAACCAACCAACTCCACGTCAGGCAAGAAGGCTTTTATGGTCTCCTGGAAGGATGACATAGTGGAGGTATGTGCACGTGCATGACTGGGGGGAAGCAGCTGTTGGGTTACGGGAATAAGAAGGCTAAATCCTAACCCAGAGCAGAAAGACAAGGTCTAAAGTCAATCACAAATCATATACATGTCTATTGGTTACTTTAGAATAATTATGCCAAAAAAAAGTTGACATGTTAAAAAGCATTTATCTTTGGACAGTAGGACTATAAATATTGGTGGGGAGGGGGTTACTAATAGAGAATTGATATTTTGTGTTATACACTTAGCCTGATTTTTTAATGGCGTAAAAATTTTACTCTTATAAAAAATATTAACTAAGAACATCAACCAGCCCTGATTTGGATTTTTGTTTGTTTTGTTTTGTTTTTTGGGGGGGCTGTGCCCAGGGCATATGGACGTTCCTGGGCCAGGAACTGAATCCGAGTGGCAGCTGCAGCCTATGCTACAGCTGTAGCAAAGTCAAGTCCTTAACCTGCTGTGCTTCAGTGGGAACTCCTGATTTCTCTGTTATACTCCTTACCAGACTTATAAATCATCACTCTGTAACACAAGGTTTTACTGGACCTGTAGAGTATTTTTTAAAGATTTATATTTGAGATATTTATAGATTTACATGCTAACGTAAGAAATAGTACAGAAATCTCATGTACCCTTTACTCAGATTCTCCCAAGGGTATACACAACTAGGTGCAATAATACAATCAGGATGTGGACATAGATCCATTCAAGATGCAGAACATTTCTCTTGCAAAAAGATCCCTCTTGCTCTTCTTTCATAGTCCACCCACTTCCCTTCCAATCCTGGGCCTCCTTAACCTTGGGCAACCATTAGCCTTTTCCCTGTTTCTGTAGTCTTGTTATTTCAAGAATGTTATATGAATGGAATCACCCAGGACATAACCTTTTGAAATTGGCTTTTTTTTTCACTTAGCATTATTCTCTGAAGTTTTATTCAGGTTGTTGCCTACGTCAAGGGTTCATTCTTTTTTTTTTTTTTTTCTTTTCTTTTTATGGCTGCACATGTGGCACATAGAAGTCCCCAGGCTAGGGGTCGAGCTGGAGCTGCAACTGCCAGCCTATACCACAGCTCACGGCAATGCCAGATGCTTAACCCACCGAGCAAGGCCAGGGATCGAACCTACATCCTCACGGTTCCTATTTGGGCTCGTTACTGCCGAACCACAATGGTAACGCCAATCATTCGTTCTTTTTTATTGCTGAGGACTAGTTCATTGCATGGATGTACCATGATTTGTTTAATCATCCACCTCCTGAAGCACATCTGAATGGTTGCTACATTTCGGCTATTACGAATAAAGTTGGAATAAATGTTCATTGTGTGGAAAGATAAATCTTCACATTCCTGTCGCTTCAAGAGAGCGATTGCTAGGTCATATGGTAATTGCATGTTTAGTTTTATAAGGAATTGCCAAACTGTACCGATTTATATTACTACTAGAAATATATGAGAGATCCAGTTTCCAGCCTTCCACCGTAGCATTTGGTATTGTCATTATTTTTCATTTTTGCCATTCTGATAGATTTGTAGTATTATCTCTTTGTTTTAATTTGCTTTTTCTTGATGGCTAAGGATGTTGAATATCTTAAAATGTGCTTATTTGTCAAATATATACCTGTTTTGACAACTTGTCTTTTGCCCATAGTCTAATTGTATTGTTAGCTTTTTCATATTCAGTTTTGGTGGGCCTTTGCCAGATACATGATTTGCAAATATTTTCTCCTAATCTGTAACTTTTCATCCTCTTAACAGTGTCTTGCAGAGAACAAAAGCTTTTAATTTAGATCAACCCCAAGACACCAAATTTTCCTTTTATGGATGACAGTTTTAAGTATCGTCTAAACATTAGCCCTAGCTCTTGAAGAGTCTCTTTTACTTTTTTTGGTAAAAGTTTTCTAAATTTGCATTTTAGGTTTAATTCCTCTATCTGTTGTGAATTAATTATGTAAGGTGTAATACTTAGGTTGAATAGTACCTGTGTTTGAGCCCCAGCGCCATTTGTTGAAAAGGCTATCTATGCTCCATTAAATTGCTTTTGCAACTTTATAAAAAAAAATCAGTTGGGCATATTTTTGTAGGACTATTTCTGGGTTCTCTGTTATGTTGCATTGACCTATGTGTCTTCCCTTCTGCAAATACCTCACAGCCTTGTTTACTGTAGCTATATAGTAAGTCTTAAAATTAAGTTGACCGAGTCCTTCCACTTTATCCTCTTTAAAACTCTTTTAGCAATTTTAGTTCCTTTGTCTCTCATACAAGTTTTTGAATAATCTTATTTATATCTACAAAAAAATCTTATTTATGTCTACAAGAAAAATCTTCCTTGGATTTTTTAAGTATAGCATTAAGCTTGTAAATCGGTTTGTGGACAATTGGCATCTTTACTATGTAGAGTCTTCCAATCCATGAACACAACATATCTCTCAATTGATTTAGATTTTCTTTGATTTATTACAGTATACAAGTCCTGTGCAGGTTTCGTTAGATTTATACCCAAGTATTTCATTTTTTGAGTGACTGTAAATGGTTTTACACTTTTAACTTCATTGTCCATATATTCATTGCTACTACATAGAAACATAATTGATTTTTGAATATTTATTTATATCCTGTGACCTTGATGAGCATACATTTTAGTTCTAAGAATATTTTTCTAGATTCCTTAGAATTTTATACATATAGAGTTATGTCATCTGCAAATAAGGGCAGTTTTTTTTTCATAATATATGTGCTTGTTATTTCCTTTTCTTGCCTTATTGCACTAGCTAGAACTCCCAGTTATATGATGAATTAGAGTCAAATAAAAGCAGATGTTGTTACTGACCTTAGGGGAAAGTATTTAATCACCATTACAATTACAGTGTTAACTATAGGGTATTTTTTTTAGATCTGCTTCATCAAATTAAGGAAGGTCCCTCTATTCCTATATTTTCAGAGAGTTTTTATCATGAATAAGTATCAAATTTTGTCAGAACCTTATCTGACATAGCATCTTTAAAATCAATTTCAGATAATTCCGTTATTTCTACCAACTTGATGTTGGCATTAATTGATTTTCTTTTTAAATTTAGTTTGAAATTTTTCTGGTCCTTAGTTGTTTGATGAGTGGTTTTCAGTTGAAATGTGGACTCTTTAGATTATATTATAAGTCTCTGGATATTAAACCTTATGCTTTTGCTGGCTTCCACCAGCTCTCATTCTGCAGGAGAAGAAGGCTACCTTGTCCCTGCCAGGAGGATGTGTGAGTCCAAATTCTCCACCCAACCTGATGCCCCAGGTAGAAATCCCTTGTTACTGCTGGGTGGACTGACAACTCCAACTCTGCATATCATCTCCAATGAGACACCACTGTAGAGTGGCCTTCTGCTGGGTGATGGTGGCAGTCTTCACTCCCCACAAGGCTTCCTGTGACAGCACACTGCAGCAGGGACGAGAAGGGGTGTCTCATTACTTCCAGGTGAGGTTGGATGTCCAAGATCCCCATGTGGTGTCCACTGATAAAACTGGGCTGAATGGAGCTCATCGTTAATTGGTCAGCATGAAAGTCCTCGCTCCTTACTTGGACTTCTCTAATCCCATCCTGTCAAAGGCATTGAAGTACTTTTTTAAATCTCATGAAGCTAAAATCTTAGGCTCCCCACCTGGCTGTAGCTAGCATGAGTTTGAGTAGGGCTATAGCTTTTTTCTGTGGTGCTTTACTGGATGGAATAGAGCAATTGTTGTCTAAAATCTTTCTGACTTGCTAGGCTGCCCCTTCCCTGGCCCTTTGATTGGAAGAAGCAAGGTGTGTTGGTTCTTTTGTCTGTGCCTGCTGCTGTTTCCAGATTGCCAACCTCTTTAGCTCCAAGTCTGAAATACATGAGAACAAAGAAAACCCTGAGAACCGCCCACCATATTGTTCCTCTCATCATAAGGTCCTGACAGATCTGCCTTCTTCCTACCTCTAAGAATCTTTCTAGGTTTGTTTTATTAAAAAGATACAGGTTTTTTTTTTATTATTTTAAGATTTTTATTTTTTCTATTATATTTACAGGGTTTTAGCTCTACTTAATTGTAGGAATAAGGAAAGATATGTCCTGATATGGAACTCTGCTCTCCCGAACAATATTTTAAATTCTTCTTAGTACTCCAATCTAGACTACTCAACTAGACCCATCCTCTGAGCTCTAAACAGGTGAATTCACCTTTCTGAATGGTTTCACTTGGAGATCCCGTAACAAACCTAAATGCAGTGTGAACTTATGAGCTCGTTCCCCTGTTGCTCAATATCCCTCCTTCGTAATAACCCTATCCTTATTACTATCACCACATGGCTATCCAAGGCAGAAAAGAGAAACCATTCCTACACGCCTTTCTTTCCCTCACCTGCCATGTATTAGTCATCCAAATACTTAGTTCACACTGGCCTTGCTCACTCATTACTTCTGTGGATATCTCTATTCAGGCTCCAGTAACACTTAAAATTTATAATGTGCAAAAATGGACAGCTCAGATCATCCTTTTTCTTTCTAATCATACTTCTCTTCCTTACTGAATTTTAGTTAATGTGTTCTTCATTTTCCTAATATCTGTAGTTAAAATTTTCAAATTTTCTACTCAAGTTTGCCCCATATCCAATATTTCCAAATTTTATCAATTCTGTAGTGTTGACACTTCTCCCATAGGCATCTTCCTATTTATTTCCACTGTCATCATCCAATGCCTAAATTGTAAAGGGACTACGTTTAGGTCTAGGTCTTCATCCCATCCATATTATTATATTATATTATATTATATTATATTACCTATATTATTGCAGTTATAATAACTGGATTCTCCTCCAGTCTTTGGCAAGCCTTCAGGTAAAATGCTTGGTTAATTTTCCTGCAGCACTGTTTCTCAACTGGTTCTCCTGTTTCAGGACCTTCAGTGACTCTATTGCCAGTCGAAATCATGTTCAGATATTTTGGTTTGATGTTCAAGATCCTCCACACTCCCTTCTTCTGTTCAGAGTGTCTCTTCTGAGCTTTGTTTATTGCTCTGCCCTGGACCTGGCGGGCCCCCCCCAGCAACCCCAGGCGGGTTATGAATGATCAGCTCAGTCGGTACCACCGCTTTAGTTCAATAGCGTCCCAGAGCATGTCATTTGGCTTATTACTTCTGGCCTTTGCTGCATGAAATGTGAGGTGAAGGACGGAAGAAAATACAACCAAGCAAAAATGAGTGATGTGAGAAGGTGTGGATGAAAAAAATCAACTCCGTGTTGAAGCGATCCTCATGTAAGCAAGAGTGCTGGGTAGTTATTAACTGCAAGGAGAGGCGGGAACTCCAGGCTCCCGGGGAGCCATGCATGTGACTTCAAAGATAGGAACACATCAGTTGGCCATAAATATTTATAAAATGAGACGTAGGTATTTAGACCATTAGCCTGCCACATACTCCTTCCACACAATGAAATATGAAGCTTAAATCATGGTAAAGACAGGCAGAACAAATAATAAAGAACCTAAATTTAGACTTGGGTAAATGTGCAGGTTTATTTTAAAATATGGATCTGCACACACAGGCGTTATAGGCAAAATGGCACCCCAAATATGGCCCCACTGTTTTTCATTCATTTCTCTTTGTTTCTACTGCATTTTATGAAAGGAAAAAAATTTCCTCTCACCTCACGGTATCTTTTCTTTTGTCTCATGGTGCTTTATCATATCCATTATGACTAGAGACATTTGGGCCTTGTCAAGTCATGTGATTCATTTGTGAAAATAAAGGAAAGAGGTACTTGAGGCTGATTTTATCCAAACCGAATTTTCAAACTTTCTTCAAAGTCTGTGCTAATGATTCCCAGCTAAATGTCCAATGCAGTCTTCTTTCTCCACCCATCTTCCTAGAAATCCATCTGTCACAATCATGAACTGATAAGCTTCTGGAGTTATCATAGGCTCTTGGGTTAACAGAAGGGGTTGGGTGAGGCTCAGAGCTTGTTGGAAATTCCGGCCTTTCTGAACTCCTTACTGATTAAAAACTAAATGTCCCACTTTTTTTTTTTTTTTCCTTTGAGTCAGTAGGAAGCAGCAAGCTAATGAGACAAACCAGTTAAGCTAAGAGGCTAAAGATCAGCCAAAGCAGCTAAGAGGTTTAAGGTGCTATAGGGCTCTTTCTTCCAAATGGAAGGAATTCCTTTCCCAGCACCTTCAAACTCTCCACCTTTGAGGCGTGACTGTGGTGGAGGGTAGTCTTCCAGTCTGGGCTTTGCCCCAACCCTACCATTTATTGGTTGATTTTTGCCTTTCAGGGCTGCACCTGTGGCATATGGCTGTTCCCAGGCTAGGGGGAGGAATCAGAGCTCCAGCTATCAGCCTACACCACATGTCATGGGAACGCCTGATCCCCAACCCACTGGGCAAGGCCAGGGATCGAACCCACGTCCTCATAGATACTAGTCAGATTTGTTTCTGCTGTGCCACAACCAGAACTCCCCAACCCTATCCTTTAAATGAGGATTTCTATGCATTGATGTGTGGAATAGCCACTGTAATCCCCAGGAAAACGGCTACACAGTTTTGAGCTAGGTAATACAAGATTGAGTCTCATGTAAATTACCTTGATCCATTTATTTGAAATTTCTGGTTTTAGTTCTCTCACCTCCCCCCCCAAAAAAAAATTAGAATGGTATCGGGTTCTGTGGTTTTGTGAGAATTAATGGAGGAATCTCTCGGCACACAAGTTCCCAGGCCAGGGGTCACACCCACATCACATCAGTGACCCAAGCCGCTGCAGTGACAACTCCTTAACCTGCTGTGCCACACAGGAACTCCTCTGCACGATTTTGACTGTTGTTGCAGCATAAATAGGGGACTTCCTGGCCAAGCTAGTCTATTGATGAGAAGGACAAATTCAAAACACTGGTCTTTGTGTTGTCAATTCTTACCATGCTATCATTTAAGAAATTCATTATCAGGTGCTTGAAAACATTGTCTCATCTCCCACCTCACCGCATCCTTTCAACTGCCTGGTGCTTCCAGGTAACAGAATTATGATCCTTCCCCTGTGGCTGAAGCAAAACATTACATGCACAGAAAAGAGCTGCCTAAACCTCTACTGTATTTTGTTTAGAGCTAAGCCCAGAAACTTCCTTAGACTGCAGAAAGAGTGGTTAAGTTCCAGAGGATCACACACTGTACTGGCAAAGTCCTTTTCAATTGAAGAAGAAGGATTAAGAAATTCTTAGGCAAGGAATCTTTGATCATGGCCCCCATTAACCCTTTGTAGCCCTCATCTGACACTCAGTGGGTACCATTTGTACACTTCTACAGCGAATCCTTGTAAAATTCTTCAAAAGGTAGATATTGAGTATGAATAGGATTAAAAGCTGTTCTGTCATTCTCTTCCCTGCTCTACTTTAAGTCTCATTATTCGCTGACAAAAGCACAGATTAAAGAAGGAGAGAGTTAAAGACTGAGGCTGTAGCTTGGGTTAGAGCAGGGAGGTGGGTGGGGAAGGGCTGTAGGAACCTGTGATACCTGGCTCTGAATTCTGCTTTTGTCACTCCCTGACTCTGTGACCTTGGTCCTGTTATTGACCTCATGGGCCTCAATTTCCTAATTTATAAAGATGCTGATAAGGTTAAGGAGGAGATAACAACTTCCTAGGAATACTGTGGAAATTAAACAGAACGGTGTCTGAAAATTGCTAGCACACTGAGCTGTAATAAGCACTCAATGAACATTGTTCACTTTCTTTCTTCCCACATATATTCTTCAGTATATCTGTCTTGGGCTGAACTCAATGTACCAAATCTCATTGCAGTGGAATTTTAGAAAGCATGGCCTTCTTCCATGCTTACCAAGTGAGGTTTTAACTAGATAAGCCATTTAGCTGAGTGAAGTATTTGCTGTGACCATTTCTTGTAAGAACGTCTTTAACCTCAGTTTTGAGGTTTCTAGAGCATTGATGAGCTTCTGGAAAGAGGGTTCATTTAGTTTGTTGCTTTCTTCTAAAAAAAATCCTCATTAATGAGATTTGTAAAGACTGCGAATTTACCCTAGAGAGGATTCAAGAATGGTCAAAATAGATCCACTGACGATCTGACCTGGAATCCAAGGAGCTGAACTCAAGAGGCCTTCTGGTAAGAAACAAAATGTGTCATGAGCTACAGTGGTTACTTTTTTCATATTCTGTTAGAGGAGGAAGGAATGCATCCTATCTCTGGAATAGCCAACAATATAGTAAGACAGGGAAAATCAAAATAAAAAGTACCTTTATGGAGAATATTTCATGTCCCAAAATATCCGCTGAGGTTTATGAAAGGCATATATCTAGAAGGCACCCCAGCCTTTTAGAACCCAAGATTTTTAAAGATGTGGGAAAAGAAACAAAAAACCAAAAAAGCCATCAATTCTTGCTTCCAATGGGTGGAAATTTCAATTTACCCTTAGGGTACACAGATTTTTTTTTTTAAGCAACACTAGGGTATATTTATTAAGCAAATGTGATTTAAGAATCCACTCGTTTTGGAGATTGGTTGTAGAACTGGAAGAAGGCTGCCGATTGCCTTAAGCATTCTGCTTAACTACAGAAACTGAAAGCAAATTTCCTGTGAACGACCTTCCTTTAGAATGTAATGGTTACGGGATAACTATTATTTTTCTCTATGTAGATTTAGACTCCTCTACGCCTATATAGTTATTGCGTATTGTGGTGGATAGCAGGATTTACTCATTCAACAAAGATTCATTGAACGCTTACTTTGTATTCACCACTATTCTAGACACCAAGAGATAACAGCCTTGAAAGAAAAGTGAAAAATCTTTGCCCCCAGGGAAATTACTCTCTACCACGGAAGACTGTGGTATATGAAGATAGAGTGTACTAGTCATTATATCAATATAGACTATGAGTGTAGTTATCGGCAAGATTGAACATGTCCAAGACTTGAAAAGGGGCAAAAGAGATGGCAGGGTGTCCTCTCAGTGGAAAATCTTATCTAGGAGGCTCTCAAGGGATTCAGATCTATAGTGTCCCCTGGATTGTCTTTGATTGATTAGACTATTTTACACTTCTACAGGGAGAGAATTCAAGTGGCAGAAACCAATGCAACTTTGTTTCATGCAGCAATGAAAATGCTTTCTGCACGTGGCAATGCAAATAAATGTTGATACTTCAAGAACATATATCTCTGCAAGATGAATTCTCAGTGAACCAGTTTTAAAGATCTTACTAGGAGTTCCCGTTGTGGCACAGTGGTTAACGAATCCGACTAGGAACCATGAGGTTGCGGGTTCAACCCCTGGCCTCGCTCAGTGGGTTAAAGATCCGGCGTTGCCGTGAGCTGTGGTGTAGGTCACAGACGCGGCTCGGATCCTGCGTTGCTGTGGCTGCGGCGCAGGCCAGTGGCCACAGCTCTGATTAGACCCCTAGCCTGGGAACCTCCACATGCCGCAGGTGCGGCCCTAAAATGACAAAAGGCAAAAAAAAAAAAAAAAAGTAAGTAAAGATCTTACTGATTCCTTCACTAGTTAATGAACTAAATCAGATCTTTGACTTGGGGTCATTTTATACTGGTATGAGAGTTCGGATTTCACCTTTTTGGAAATTATACATTAGCATAATCTGTATATGTATTCGTATGAAATATTATGGTCGTATATAATGTGGACTAGTGTAAGGTGAGCTGCTGCTATGAAGAAAAATAATTCAGGAAAAGAGATGGAGGGAGGAGAATTCCAGATAAAGGCCCAGAGGTACAAAGCTCTCTGTGTGTCCCAGCTAAAACTCAAGGGCCTGGATCTGATGAACTTGGAGAGGTAAGCAGGGAGGCAGGTGTCCTACAACCTTGGAGGATTTCCAAAGACTTTGAATTTTCTCCCGGACACTTGAGATACACAGCCAGCTTCTAACAGTTCTGCATCCAGGGCAAGAGGATAAATGAAAGTCCACAGGCACACCCTGGACCCCACCTCCTGGCCATTCCTCAGGCTTAGAAGTATGCACGGGTCCTGCACACTTAATCTAGAACCGATAGCTGGAGAAATGGTCTGGGGCTATCTGGTCAGAGATTTCCTCTTCAGGATACTCAGACTGCAGTGGGGATGGAGGCGGGAGAGAAGGAGGGAAGAGGGGAGGCTCTATGTGATCACCCTAAAATAGCTGTCAATCAGAACTGGTTGGGGCTTGAAAATGGGGGTCGCCCAGGCTGCAAGCTCTTAACACAGGTGCCGGGGAAGGCTCCGAGGGTTCTGAGCAGAGCTGTGAAATAACAGGACCTAAATGGTAACAGAGTCCCCTTAAACTATTGATCAGAGAACATGCTGGTAGGGATGGGAAAAGCAAGGTATCATAACAATGGCAAGTGAAGGGCCTCCTTCATTAATCCAGGCAAAAGATATGAATGGGTGCTTGGAGCGAGTGATCTCAGTGGAGGCAGTGAGAAGAGTTCAGGTTCTGAAGACAGACTGAAGGCAGAACTGACAAGATTCATGGAGGCATTGGATATAGGTTCTGGGAGAAAGGGGGAATTCAGAGAAGGTTCCAAAACTTCTGGCTTGATAACCTGGTAAGAGGGAGGAGTTGCCACAGCATGAGATTAACTTGAACTAAACTTTGTTTTCCTTTTAACATTTTTTCCCCTATTCTGTGTTTCTCAAGAGGCTGGGGCAGAGAAGACTAAGAGGAACTGATTGAGGTATGATTCCTTTTTTTTTTTTTGGAGCCCGGTTTGCTTGTTTTGTGTGTGTGTGTGTGTGTGTGTGTGTGTGTGTTTTGTTTCCACCACACCTGTGGCATGAATAACTTCCAGGGTCAGGGATCAAACCCATGTCACAGGAGTGACCCAAGCCACAGCAGTGGCAATGCCATGTCCCTTACCTGCTGAGCCACCTGGGGATTCCTAGAGCCTAGTTTTTGAGACCAGAGTTCAGGAGAAATTCTCTTGGGGAAGGGACCTAGCCCTTGAATAAGATGATGGAAATCTGCAAGACAGGCAGTGATGTCCCTTTACTGGTCCAGGAGCCCCTGATCATAGTCATAAGACATTGATCAAGTCTTTCTTCCTTTCAACTTTCCTCAAATTCCAATAGTTTGTGAGAGGCTGGAGCCCAGTCTTCACTCTCGCCCTGGGGAACTGAGGCAAAGGCTGTGCTCAAACTCAAAACAAAGCCACTCAGGAAAGAAACAGCACCATGAAGGAGTCCAAGCTCCAGGCATCAAGAGGTGACGGGCCATGACCTCCTCATGAGAGACCAGAGTATCGTTTTGAAAATGGCCACAGGATGGAAACACAGCTCATCCCTGGAGAGTGATGCCCTAGGTTGAGCCTGGAAATCCCATGGTCAGTTCGAAGGGAAGCTGGTGCTCTTGACGGACCTGGAGCGGTGAGTTCTCATAGGCTAGTGCAGTAGAGAGAACACCTGACCGGTCTCACAACTAATGAGAAATAACAGTTCGCAACCCCAAATAAAACTACTGGAACTGAAAATCAGTATTTCCCAAAATGAACGGGACCCATACAAGCAGTAAAATACACGGCGAGCTTTGGAGTTCAGTGCTGATGTTGGCAGACCACCCAGCACGCCGTCTGTGAGCAGGTGTAAAAGGGATCAGTCAATCGACAGGAAGTTATGTGTGTCCATCTAAGGAAACCCCACGGAGGACATACTTTCTTTAGTCTTGTAACTGGGGGTTTTATGAGAATTTTCTCTTTGCAGCGTTTTGGTTTTTATTACAACCCCCAACCTATTAAAAAGTATTCTGACCCAATGATTGTTTATGTCTGACTTATTATGTTAAATTTCCTTCCAAGGCAGTTATCTTTCTTTAGCTTTTCTCTCCAGGCATCCACATGTCATTTCTATTTTGAAATGGAACATACCATCCATTCTCTATCATTCAACAAAATTCTCCACTTTCCTGCCCTGGTCCTATACCCAGGCTTTGCTTTTTCCCTCCCACAGTGAGAGGTAGCATTTATGGATTCTCAATGACCCTATATTTCCTTTTGGTGCAGAGGGATAGCCAGTCCTGGTACATTCACTTCCTAGAGTTGCTCTAACAACTTACCAGAAACTTGGTGACTTAAAAGAAATGTATTCTCTAACAGTTCTGGAGGCCAGATATCATGTCTTAATGCCCAGAGGTCAACAGGGCTGGGCTCCCTCTGAAGACTCAAGAATTGAATGCTTCCTATCTCTGGCAGCTTCTGGTGGCTTCAGATACCCCTTGGTTTCTGGTGCATTATTCCAGACTTTGGCCCTGTCTTCACACAGCCTTTTGCTCTATGTCTGTGTAGTTTATCTTTTCTGTAATTTCTACTGTACTTCAATGTGATTCAGTTATATACACACATCCATTCTCTTTCTGATTCTTTTCCCACATAGATGATCACAGAATATTGGACAGAGTTCCCTGTGCTGTACGGCAGGTCCCCATTGGCCAGTTGTTCCATATACCTCAGTGTGCATATGCCAGTCCCCAGACCCCAGTCCCTCCCTCACCTGTCCCCTTTGATAACCATAAGTTTTTCAAAGTCTATGAGTCTGTTTCTGTTTTGCAGATCAGTTCATTTGTATCCCCCTTTTTTTTTTTTGATTTCACACATGAGTAATATCATTTGATGTTTGTCTTTCACTGTCTAACTTACTTCCCTTAGTAGGATAATCTCTAGGTCCATATCCGTATTGCTGCAAATGACATAATTTCATTCTTTTTTATGGCTGAGTTGTATTTCATTGTATGTATGTACCATGTCATCTTTATCTATTCCTCTGTCAGTGGAGATTTAGGTTGTCTCCAAGTCTTGGATATCGTAAAGTGTCCTGAAGTGAACATTAGGGTACCTGTATCTTTTCAAATTATGGTTTTCTCTGGATAGTTGCCTAGGAGTGGGATTGCTGGATTCTCTCTTATATTAAATCTCCCTCTGCCTTTCTCTTAAAAGGACTCTTGTCATTGGGTTTAGAACCCACCCTGATAATCCAGGATGAACTCATCTCAAGGCCCTTCACTTGATTCGACTGACAAAGATCCTTTTTCCAAATAAGGTCAGGTTCATAAATTTCTGGGTTTAGGACGTGGACATATCTGTTTAGAGGCCATAATTAAATCCACTACTCAGAGATCTTTGTTACCATGGTAGTTAGTCAGCAAAAGTGATATTACTAATGTGAATTTCAGCAAGAAACAGACTACATTGGGTTCCAGGATGAGCAGTTGTGTTATAAGCCTGCTCTTCATTAAGCTTTTAAACCATCCTAGGCCAAGCACGAATATCCCTTTTTCACAGTAAAATTATAGACCAAGGCCATATAGTGTGCCAAATAACTATCTGTTAACTTAATTTCACTTGAGAATGATACTGATTCTTAACTCCTGATTACACTCCCCTTTTTACATTTCCTACTTTTTAAGAGAAGAATGCAATTGAAATTTCAACATTGTATGACAGGTGGTCAAATTTAGCCAGTATCCAAAGGAACGAAAAACATTCTTTGAAAGTGAATATTTTCTGGTAGGATGTCTTCAGTACTTCAAAGAGAGACTGTCACTGAGCACACGATGGCTGCAGAATGCAGGGGCGTGGTGATCACCAAACTGCAATTGATTCAGACAGAAAACTTCCAAGGGACAGAAAGCCACAACTTGAATTGAGGAGCAGCAAATGACTCTATTAGTTAAGACAGAGATACTTATAAGTAAATATAGCAATGTGAGCTTGCCATTCTGTATAAGCTTTATTAATTCTGTGAATTAGTACAGGCAGCCCTCACATATACATCTATAACTCATTGGCCAGATGGGCTGCGGTCCCAATAGCAGACTTTGACTCAAAGTATGTTCATGTGTGTGTCTGTGTGCTAACATATGCTCATCATTTAGTCCTGTGCAACACACTCCTTCTTCTATAAGAAATAACTTTGGAGTGGCCAAAATCTGAAGCACATGTTGTTGCCATATTAAGATAGGGTACCAAGGAAGAATTTCCTAATGTGATTAGCAAAGATCTAGGGGTTTCTAAGCAATTCTATTATATGTAGGCATTCTGGTACAAAGACATGAAAATTGATGAGTGTTTTTGATTTAGAAGTATAATACTCTAATTATAGTGCAGAAACCAGTTATAAATCTATTAAGAATTAGAAATGGCAGAATGGGTGGGATTTTGAGAGATCTCCGTGACACATAAACATAGTGGATTATGGATATTCTACAAGGGACTAGAAAGCTATGGAGTTCAGGAAAAAAGGAGATTTGGAATACTTTCCTGTCACCCACATGAGTTCATTCTGACCAATTTTTTGTGGGGGGCGAGGGAGCTGTACCTGTGGCATGCGTAAACTCCCAGGCCAGGGATCAAACCCATGTCACGGCTGTAACCAGAGCCACAGCAGTGACAATGACGGATCCTTAACCGCGGCCTACCAGGAAACTCCTCTGACCAATATTTCTGACATTTAGGCAAAATTTAGTAACTTAACCTTGAAATTTCCCATGTAAGGGCAAAAGGAAGCTGCCCACCAGAATTTAGACAATAGGTGGTTGCTTTAGGGAAATGGGCACTGCTTCCAAGGAGATTGCAAAGAATTTGGTGAAAGTAGAAGGGTTCTTTTAGGAACCCCAGACATATGAAAACGATCCTTAGACCATCTCTTAAGAAGGCAAGCTAAAGACAAGGCAAAGGTGAACTCCAGTTGGGATTCATTGGTTCTCACTTTTCTTTGCAAAGTCGACCTAACTAAAATAATTCCCACTGACAGTCCTGCCTTCCCAAGAAAGGTAAGGAGATTGACCCCATGCTGATTGCCTAGGTTAATACACTCTTATAACTGGGTGTGATGAGGAATAAGAGAGAAATAGATTGGAGAATTAAGCCTTCTAAATTGTTTACCCTTGACTTGAAGGAATGCCAAAAAGCCCATCATGGATCTTTTCTCAAGAATAGGGTTAATGGCCACCAAGAAGTTATGATTCCATTACAAGGTGTTTTTTTCAAACTGTTTTATACCCCAGAAGCCAAATCATTTTACGGAAACCATTTATATACACAGTGAAAACAGTTTCTTGAGAGGCAGCGCAGCCCCAGACCTGGAAACTCTTTCCTCTCATCCTCCACCCCAGCTCCACCTCCCTTGGGGTCCCCTGAGGCAGAATTTTAGGACTACATGAAACAATTGTTTAAAAAATTACTCATCCACCATGAAAATTGGGAAAATGCTGTCTTAGGCCCAGGAAATGATTTCATTTCCTATTTTCCTTTTGTTCCACTATCAGGCCTTCTTTACTTTTCTCTTCTTTCTCTCCTTTTTTTTTTTTTTTTCCACTTTCATTTTACAGGTTTGGTGTGATATTTTTCCGTAAATTACATAATCGCAATGACTCCACTATTAAGGTCACCTCAGTCTTACCCCTGGGAGAAATAGTTCTCTGTTTCTTGTTGTATACCTACCCACAATTTACGTCATCAGAGAGCTTGCCCCATAGCCCATTATCACCTCTTCAACCTCATTTTTTTCCCACTGTAAAACCAATTTTCTGTTGTCTTGACCATAAAGATGTCCTAGTCCACTCATGAAAGATCGCCTTCTTTCTCTGACTTACTGGAATGAAAAGCCAGTGTTTCCCTGCTCGTGCCCTTGGGTGCAGCTTCCTCTTGGCTGCCCAGACCCCTCTTCTGAGGAGTGGGCCTCTCTCTCTAGGAGAGGGGTCCTCACTACTCACCCCCCCCAAGTCTGGAATGCCAAGAACAATTGCCTGGTCCAGCAGACCGGCTGATGAAAGCTGACCTTGGATGAAGTGGACGCTAAGACTGTCCACACCTCTGTCCACCTCAGCTTGTCCATGACATCATGGTGGGGAGGACAGTAATTGTGGGAAGAGAGTTTTGACTGAGGAGATCGTTCTCTGTATCACATGAATTTTCTGAAGATCCCTCTCGCTTTCCTTAATAATTGATAGAGAATCTGATGCAGAAAACCTACTGGTTATTACTGACAACTTCATCTTTTCTTTTTTCTTCTTCTTCTTCTTATTTTTATTTATTTTTTTGGCTGTGCCCATGGCATGCAGAAGTTCTGGGACCAGGGATTGCACCTGTGCCACAGCAGTGACAATGCTGGGTCCTTAACCTGCTGAGCCACAAGGGAACTCCCTACTTAGTCTTTTCAAAATCAAAATTCTTACAAAACAAAATAAGTTGAGGCGTGGCTGAGAAACATAAGCCCAAATAAGTGTAAGACACTAACAGCTTGCATGACCAGTGTTTCCTTTCACCCGTCTCTTTGGTTCTTAGTCACTATTTACAGCAGCAAGTTAAATTATAGATGGTAAATCATAGACGTAGGCCCATTATGCTCCCAAAGAAATCCTGTTTCTTTTTTTCAATTTTAAAGTTGTACTGAAGTATAGTGGATTTATATTGCGGTAATTTCTGCTGCACAATAAAGTGACGCAGCTATACATATACACACATCCCTTCTCTTTCAGATTCTTTTCCCATGCGAATTATTACAGAATATTGGGTAGAATACCCAGTGCTCTATAGCAGGTTCCTGTTGGCAGTCATTCCATAGACCTCAGCGTGAACCTGCCAGTCTCAAACCCCCAGTTCATCCCTTCCGCAACATCTGTCCCTTTTGGTAAACATAAATAAAGATTGTTTCTTTAGAGCAGGGAGTCTAGCTGTATATATATACATATATAATGTGTGTGTATATATATATATAATATTTTACTATAATAAATATATATGTATAATATAATATTATATTCTACTGCCTAAACCTAAGCTATTAATGCTCAGCCTGATTGAATGGCAGTGTGTGTTGGTTCTTACCAGGCTCCCTGGGTTTTTACTGGGCCGTCTCTCATTACAGTGGCAGTCTCTACAGACAGAGGAAACACATCCTTGCTACTTGACGAGAGTCCCAGTATCATTTTCTTTCTGGAGAGCCATTTCTTCACCTCAGCTGAGAAAATCCATATATTAACATTGCCATAGCGATGCTTTTCCTAACTTGGTTACGCGGGGTACCAGGAGTACCAGGAGTAGGATGGATATCCATCCTAATATTAGTCACTCCTAGGATGGATATTAGCCTGGAAGATATGTTCTTCCCTCAGCCCTCCGTCGGGCAAGACGGCTCTGCCCGTCCGACTGGCTACTTCCAACCCGCATTCCCCTGTAAGAAAAGGGTGCAGCATCGGTGCTCTTCTGTGGTCTGACACACACGCTCTAGAAGAACAGGGGACCCTTGTACATTTAAATCTGGAAGGACTGAAATATATCCAAGGAAAATTCTTCTCCAAACTTCTGAGATTGGTGGCTAGTGTCCTCCTGAAAGAATAATGGAGAAATTGTTCATTAAGTGCCTGGTATGCTCCTAGGACCCGGCTCTGGTCCTGTGCAGCGGGGGTGGGGGCCAGGAAAAAGCCATAGTTCTCCCTGCCAAGGAGCAGACACGGCTGACCTTTCCAGTAGGCAGATGCACCAGCTGCCAGCATCTCTGCCCAACTGCCAGCCCCAGTTTCAGAAATGGCATCATTAGCATTTAATTCCTTTGGGTCTAGAGACCCTTTTAATCCGCAAAGACTATAAGATGTAGATATATAGATACTCTTGGGATTGGTCAGTTCATTGAAAACAAAGACCAACAGAAGTAGAATTTAGGTTTCTCCACCATGTTTGTTTTCTTTTTTTACTTTTTTTTTTCTAGTAAGGGTTCTGAGTTCCAGGTTAAGTATGGATTTTATTTTTTTTTTATCTTTTTTTGTTTTTGCCTTTTGTCATTTTATGGCTGCGGGTTTTATGGCCGCACCCGCGGCATGTGGAGGTTCCCAGGCTAGGGGTCTAATCGGAGCTGTGGCCACTGGCCTGCGCCGCAGCCACAGCAACGCAGGATCCGAGCCGCGTCTGCAACCTACACCACAGCTCACGGCAACGCCGGATCGTTAACCCACTGAGCAAGGGCAGGGATC
>PVHT021183645.1:1894202-1927255 GCA_004024745.2 Catagonus wagneri
GCAAGGGCAGGGATCGAACCCGCAACCTCATGGTTCCTAGTCGGATTCGTTAACCACTGCGCTACGACGGGAACTCCAGGTATGGATTTTATTTTATTTTATTTTTTTTTGCCTTTTTGTCATTTTATGGCCGCGAGTTTTATGGCCGCACCCGCGGCATGTGGAGGTTCCCAGGCTAGGGGTCTAATCGGAGCTGTGGCCACCGGCCTTCGCCGCAGCCACAGCAACGCAGGATCCGAGCCACGTCTGCAACCTACACCACAGCTCACGGCAACGCCGGATCGTTAACCCACTGAGCAAGGGCAGGGATCAAACCCGCAACCTCATGGTTCCCAGTCGGATTCGTTAACCACTGCGCCACGACGGGAACTCCCAGGTATGGATTTTAAAACACGATCTTCACGGAGCTCCCCTCGTGGCTCAGTGGTTAATGAATCCCACTGAGAACCATGAGGTTGTGGGTTCGATCCCTGGCCTTGCTCAGTGGGTTAAGGATCTGGCGTTGCCGTGAGCTGTGGTGTAGGGTGCAGACACGGTTCAGATCCCACGTTGCTGTGGCTATGGTGAAGGCCGGCGGCTACAGCTCCTGTTAGACACCTATCCTGGGAACCTCCATATGCCGCGGGTGCGGCTCTACATAAAGGCAAAAAAAAGACAAAAAATAAATAAAAAATAAATAAATAAATAAAACATGATCTTCTCTAAAGCAGAGTATTAATTTATTTCTTTTATTGATACAGTGGCCATAATAAGATTGTTCGCAAGATATTATTTAGCTATAAGCAACTCTTGGAATTCCAGGGGTGGAGAGTTTCAGAGAAAAGGCAGTAAATACCTTCTAATAATTATGTAGGTATAGAGTACACAAAAATTGATTCAGAAGTTTTTCTGATTTAAAAATTATTTCAGCAATTTGGTTCCGAAAGATGAATTTAATTTCAAATTGAAATTAAAATGTGTGAGCTCCATGGACCCGGTCCCAAATATTGTCAAAATCCATAAACACATTAGAAAGCTATCTTAGATAAAGCAGAAACAGAAGGAAAGTTCTTTTGCAGTGCAGCGGGTGAAGGATCTGGTATTTTCACTGCAGTAGCTTGAATCACCGCTGTGGTGTGGTTTGATTCCTGGCCCCCGAATGTTCACATGTTTTGGTGTGGCCAAAGAAAGAAAGAACGAGATGGAAACAAACACAAATGCTGAATAACTGAAGTAAAATCGAAGCTTCCTTTTGTTGAATCAGTGATAGACTGGTGAAAACAAACAAACAAAAAACTAGCTTTGCAGAAACACAGCAACACAATGTAGATCCTATTCTTTGGTTTGATTTCTGTTGGGTGTTTGAAACTTATCACATATCTGCTGGATGTTCCAGTAAACTTCACACTATTGATACTTTGAAATGTGAAGCTCAATACGAGATACTGGCCAGAGACTCTGCATGCGGGAGATGAGGAAACACAAATAAGCTGTCTACCCACCTCGCTTTTCTTCTCTAGTAAATGCCTTGTGCTTTTAGCCACGAGGCGCCACTTCAGGGTGATTTACACTTGGTGGGTGTTATGAAGTGTAGGTCCATCGCCCCCCCCACCCCGATCAAAGCTAGATCTAGAGCATTCTAGGACCGTGTCAGTCTTCCAAACTGTGCCTCAAGAAAGCGCCTGCCAGAATGAAAGGACATGGGTGGTTATTTCTCTGACCGTCAGACAGGGTCTTTCTTCAGTGGTGTCTACAGTTCAGAGAAAATGCAGCTACCACTGGAAGCTTGAATTCACTCCTGGAAAAGTGGTAGGGATGTATGAGACATACTCCTGATCCTGAGCCGGCATCGTAGACACAGTAACACTGGGGACGTAAAAGATGGAAATGTGGTTTCAATAACAAGGCTCTCAAGGAAATGCGTGCGCTGGAGATAACTGAGATCTGAGTGGAGACTTGCACGGGATCTGTGTCAACATAAACCAGGGAATTTAGAAAAAAGCTCCTCCTTCTTAGAACACCTCCTTCTTTACTCAGCATTACGTGCTGTCGGATAGCCTGGTTTCTCTGGAAAGTCTTTTACATGAGGGTTTGCCTAGAACATAGTCTAAGGCAGGTATCAAAAAATTGGATCATGAAGTTTTCATAGAGCACATGTAGATCAAAAGTTATTTAACTAGTCAGGGTGTATGCAGAGCGCAAGTGATTTTACACACACATACCTCACACATAAAATATGAAGCAATAACCTCATCTGCTGGAAATAATAACAAAAATCAGTCTAAGTCTTCTAAGGGAAAAATAGAAATTTCTGTGTTCAAAAGGGTATAGAGACCACTTTTAGTTTGCCTAGCTCTAATAGCGATAAAAACATGGAAACACAACAAAAACCAGACAAACAATGCCTCCAAATGGTTTTTTTTGGGGGGGGGAGAGGGGATGTAGGTTGCAAAGCAGAGAAGGGAACAACTATTTCAATGCTGTTGAGGCACAGGCTTATACTCTGTTAATTTTCTTGCCATTTTCTTTGAGTTTGGGTTTGGCTCAGATGATTCAAGTTCAATGCCTTTGTGTGTGTTGGTGGGGAGGGATGGGGGCGGGGCTAGAGAGTCTGGTTAGAGCTCGGAGTTTGGCTCCAGAGCAATTAGATGTGTTGAGCCTCAGAAAAGTTCCGACAGTAAGATTAGCTCCTCTGCAAGTATTCAAAGGTTTATGGACACAAAGCTCATCCGAACCCTCTAAACCCATGGAGTCGGCCAAGTTGGCTGGAATCGCTGACAAGATTGGGCTCTTTCCCAAACCTTCCATCACTTCCACTCTGATCCCTGCCAGAAATCAAACGAGAAAAAGCCTTTCTTGTCGTGTTTTGACACCCCCAGCTTTAGTCTCTGCTATAAACTCTGCATCCAAATATTTCAGCGTATCAACTGAACGTTGATAATATACATGGGCAGAGGTTCAAAGGGTGGCTAAGAGCCTGAAAAAGGGTCACTCAGCATTACATAAATCATGTAGTCCTAGGATAAATGAAAAAGTGACTGGTTACAGGTCCAGCCATGTAAGCAGCAACTTTTCCTGTGGCCTGGCTGTCTCCAGTAGCACGGTGCTACGTGTAGGGTTTGGTTCAATAGATGTGCTCCAAGACTATGAACAATGTCAACTGTAATTGAAAATGTTCCCTCTATGATAAAAGAAAAAAAGAAAAGGAAAACAGTATCCAGTAACTTGTTTGAGTACACATTTTTATCTAACCAGGCATGGCCATAAGAAAATGTCATTCTTTAATTCCACTTTTAACCCAGTTTATTTACACATGATTTCTAATGAGCACCAGCATTGTATTATCTCATTTTATACTTAATACTCAACTTCACTTTGTCTAATCATAGTTTAATCTATAGTTCGTGGCTCTGTGCATTACCTAACATGAATATTGTTATCAATTGCCTCCACTGCAAGAATATTGGGGTTTAACATTATTTCAATTACAGCAAAACTAATAGATCTCAGGCTTACCCAGGCTATTATGCAAGAAGACTGATTACTATTAACCATCCACTTTGAGATATTTGAAGTTGCATTTTGTGCAGATTCTTTTTCAAATTTTTTTAAATCAGAGGTTGTTTTTTTGATATACTCAGTATACTGATATACTCATAAAATCAATTTATTGAGAGAGAGCAGAAAATTCAAAGACAAATTCACATAGACAAGTAGGATGGGAAACATCAGAGTTCATTGTATACAGCATGAGTAACCTGTGTTAGGTATATAATTTTACGTCGCTTATGTTAGCGTGTACCTTATACTGGTCATCATATTGAATGTATTTCTTCACAGGGATCACAGTCAACACGCTTGAGAGCCATTGATTTAGACATTCAAGTACTAACTTTGAGATGTTCAGCTGTTTATTCTCACCAGTAGTCAGAGAGGGACCTTTCCAAATCCAAGCCAGACCACGGCTCATTTGCTCAGAACACTCTGATGCCTTCCCCATTGACCTCAGAGGCACCTCGGGCCCTTTAGGGTTCCCGCTCCCTCACTTTCTTCCTTTCTGTTCTTCAGACTCTTCAGGGATATTCTTGCCTCAGGAATTCCCTGCTGAGAAGTTCTCTCTTTGCCAGCTCTCTTTGTCTTTTCCCAGTTATGTCCTATTTCTTCACATCCTTCAAATTCTGCTGCCACATCTCCTCCTCAGTGAGGCCTCCAGAACTCCATTTAGTATTGCAAATGCTGCCCCCCACCCACACCCCACTTATTCGGCTCTATGCTTTCTGTGGTACTTATCACCATCCTGCATGATTTACTTATTTGGGACATTTAGTTCCTGTCTCAATGAAGCTGTGAGCTCCAGGAAGGCAGAAATTTGTTCTGGTCACGCATATCCACCTCTGGCACTTGAAATCAGGCTTGCCATGTAGTAAGCACTCAATAACTACTTAAATGCCCATTGACAGCTGAATGGATAAAGAAGATGTGGTATATATACACAATGGAATACTACCCAGCCATAAAAAAGAATCAAATTATGCCATTTGTAGCAACATAGATGCAACTAGAGATTATCATACTAACTGAAGTTAAGTCAGAAAGAAAAAGACAAACACCATATGATATCACTTATGTGTGGAATCTAAAATATGGCACAATTAACCTCTCTATAAAACAGAAACAGGCTCACAGACATAGAGAACAGAATCGTGGTTGCCAAGGGGGAGGTGGGAGGGAGAGGGATGGGCTGGGAGTTTGAGCTTGGTAGATGCAAACTATGATATTTAGAATGGATAAGCAATGAGGTTCTACTGTATAGCACAGGGAACCACATCCAGTCTTGGGATAGAACATGATCGAAGATAATATGAGAAAAAGAATGTATGTATGTATGTGACTGGGTCATTATGCTGTACAGCAGAAATTGTTTCAACATTGTAAATCATCTATATTTTAATAAAAAAATTTGCCATTTACTGGCTATGGCAATGTGGGCAAATTACTTTTGCCTGTTTCTTATCTGTTAAGTGGGGGAAATCTTGGCTGTCTTAAGGGGCTGTGTTATATGTACCTAGTAAGATGGCATTGTCTAGGATGACGGCAACATGTGGCTCTGGTGGAGTTCATAATTGCCACTTTCCCCTCTCTAGCAACACTGTCAGCATATTCTTTTCAGAAATCACTTTTGGCAATGACTTATTTCACTCGTCTCCCATAACTGATTAACGTTCTAGAAGGTCAGATGATGTTCTTATATATCTTTGTATATTTAGCACCCAACACATCTATGGGTACATAGCAGGTGCTCTGCCAGTGTCTGTTGAAGGATGACGATGGTAATATTCATAATTAGAAATGGCTAGCATTTCTTTTCTTTTTTTTTTGTCTTTTTGCCTATTATCTAGAGCCACACCTGCGGCATAAGGAGGTTCCCAGGCTAGGGGTCTAACAGGAGCTGTAGCTGCCGATCTTCGTCACAGCCACAGCAACGCGGGATCCGAGCCGCGTCTGCAACCTACACCACAGCTCACGGCAACGCCGGATCCTTAACCCACTGAGCAAGGCCAGGGATCGAACCCGCAACCCCATAGTTCTTAGTTGGATTCGTTAACCACTGAGCCACGAAGGGAACTCCAGAAATGGCTAGCATTTCTTAAATCCTATTGAGTCCACCTGTAACGTGGATCTCTGTGCTCCTCACAGCGCTGCTGTGAAGCGGTGTTCTTACTACCTCCATCTTACAGATGAGGTAACTAATGCTCGGAGTTTAAATAATTACCTCAAAGGCACAGAGCTCTGAGGAGACAGAGCCGGAGTCTGAAGCCAGTCAGCACAGTGAATAAGCTTCAAGCTATAGACCACACACCTCTGACTGGAATGCTCTTATGTCAAGGGTAAACCTTTGGTCGATCCTGATGCTATTTCCATGGTTCCCCAACTCGACATACAAAACAATCCTGCCGGACAGGCCCAGACATCTGGCCAATGGGAACTGGACAAAACTCCATCTGGAAGCCATCAGCGCCTCTCATGGGTCAGCTGCAAGGGATTTAATTTCCAATGACCCAATGCATTTCCTCTGCTTCCCCCTCACAGACAATTTTCTTGGCTGCGCTGTTCTGATAGCTTTGGGGTAAAGGGTCCATCGAAATGGCAACTTAATCTCAAATCAGCGAGTCCCCCAATATTTCTCGCTGTTGTTGGAGTATGTTTCCATTTTCCAACCAAATCTATGTCACAGGCATTCAAATGGCTTCTGTGGATTCCCCATGATGTGAGAGCTCGGTCCAGATCAGTCCTAATTCTACAAATATCCAATTTTTTTTTCCTGTTCATTTAAATCATCTTAAGGTGCATTGTCTTGTTTCAATTGGTAGTATGAGGGCACCAGTTCCCTTTGCTCCCTACAGCCTGACCATGAAGCTGACAGTCAGAGAGTCAGATTGCCATGGATTCCTTGTAGGCAAACTTAGTCGCATCCTCATACATCCATGAAGAAGGAAATTAGGTGGTTGGGCCACTGGAGCCATAACAAGTTCTTTGCTTCCTGTTTCGTTGTCACAACTCATAGTTATCACTCCAACAGCAAATCTCAACAGAGTTCTTAATAAAACATAATCAGATTCTTTCTCCTCAAGATTCAGACTTAAAAGTCATCGCAATATACAAATTCCTTAGTCCACTCTTAACAGTAATGCATCTGCAATTTAAAAAAAAAAAAAAAAAGCTTTTTCCCCACCAGAAAACAAAATACCAAAATCAGGGATGAATTTTCTAAGCATCTAGGAAAGCATGTCTAGAAGTTTCCAGAAACTTACTTATGTAATCAGGAAGGAGCAATGCTTTGAGAATCAAAACCTCTATTCTGCCTATATAACAACATGCTGTTACATTTTAAATTTCATGCTCATTTTTCACATGATTTATTTTGCTAATAAAACCATGAAATTCCTAAAGTCATATGGATAAAGGAATGCTGCGACTTCAGCTTTCATAGTAAATTTCTTATGGGATTTGAAAAGATTAAAATTGTTATATACTATGTGTATCAATGTGTGTGTACTTTATTGTAGCTTAGGTTTTTCAGTTAACAATGTGGCGAGTGTTTCCATGTCAATACATATCCTAGAGCGTCAGTCACACAAGCTACAGATATTCAACTAGAGAGGGGAAGTCATATTTGTTTTATTGATCTATTATTGGAATGAGAACTTATTTCCAATTTTCCCTTACATTAAAAATAATGGAGGAGTTCCCTTCGTGGCTCAGTGGTTAACGAATCCGACTAGGAACCATGAGGTTGCGGGTTCGATCCCTGGCCTTGCTCAGTGGGTTAAGGATCCAGTGTTGCCGTGAGCTGTGGTGTAGGTTGCAGGCATGGCTCGGATCCCGCGTTGCTATGGCTGTGGCGAAGGCTGGCAGCTACAGTTCCTGTTAGACCTCTAGCCTGGGAACCTCCACATTCCGCAGGTGAGGCTCTACATAAAAAGGCAAAAAAAAAAGACAAAAAAAATGGAGCAACAAAAGCCTTTATGTATGTACGTATTCACACATACACTCAATTCTTGGTTTATTCCCCAAAATCAAATCCTTGAAGTAGATTTGTCAGATCAAAAGATATACACATTTAAAAAGAGACATTTAGTCCAATCCCTTCCAGAATATTGTACCAGTCTATTAATTCCATAGTTTTTCCAATGAGAGAAATACTTACATGGGTAAATAAATAGCAAATAAACTTCAATTTTTTCAATGAGATAAATACATATATGCATAAATTATAATCAGACTAAACAATATAATAACTACCATGTGCAAATGCAACATTTAAGGTAATAGTAGCTAGTTATCATCATTTACCACTCTAGACCTTAGTGACATAGGGTTGTCTATATTCTCATGTGTTTTCTAAGTAGGCAGGCAGTGTGGTGGGGTCAAATTCTAAAAATGTAGATATAAGCGGGGGCTGAGCCTTTGATCTTCAGTGAGTTGCACTCTTCAGTTCAGTGATGTCCTTCTTAAACCCTGATTTTCTAAGGCAGTTGATGATCCCTGGAAAATGTGCCTCAAAATTATTAGGCAAGTTTAAATAGAAAATGTCATGATTGGGAAATTTTACTCTAAAAAAAAAACAAAATCATATGTGCTAAGGAATAAGATGTCTTGGTGTATCAGCTCCTTAAGCTTTGAGAAAATAGTAACTCAATTAATTCACTCTTCATTCACTCAT
Source organism: Catagonus wagneri (assembly GCA_004024745.2). Classification (NCBI taxonomy): domain Eukaryota; kingdom Metazoa; phylum Chordata; class Mammalia; order Artiodactyla; family Tayassuidae; genus Catagonus; species Catagonus wagneri. Next base: position 1,902,406 of record PVHT021183645.1, read on the forward strand.
TCATTCATTCAATAGATGTGTATTCAGTGCTTATCCGACTGAGTTGGCAGCAGTGAGCAACACAGATGTTATCTTGCCCTCATGGAGCTCACACCCAAGTAACTATGGAATCACAAATTTAATAATGTCTATGAAGTACTGTGTGCTGTCAAGGGCATGACAGGAGAAGTAAATATTTGATCAGGATTCTTCTAAAGGAGAAAAAAAAATCCTCAAACCACTGTTTGGTTTTTTTAAAGGTAGGATTTATGTATTAAGCAACAAATAATGATTCTGGGAGGTGTAAGTGAACTAAGAATGTAGGTCCTAATGAAAGAGATTGCTCCCAAAATGCAACGCAATAGGTTGTAGATATTTAGCTATAAAATTGGCAAGGTCTAAGTGCCTGGGGACAAAGTAGAAGGCCCTCTTAACAGCAGAAAAACTTTGGAGGTTCTTTTAAACTTATTTTAGCAGTTCCCTGGTGGCTCAGCAGGTGCAGGATCCAGCATTGTCACTTCTGTGGCTTGGGTCACTGCAGTGGCAAGGGTTCAATCCCTGGCCGGGGAACTTCTGCATGTCTCAGGCACGGCCAGCAAAACAACTTATTTTAGACCGTTGTAGGACATGGATCGTGAATGACTATTTTAATCACTGGCACGAGGTAGGAATTTCCGGAGAAGTTTATTCTTGCCAAGATCTCAGTGGGATATCACTCTGTATTTGAAGTTGAAGTGAGATTCCCTTTGAACTGTCCTCAGATTTTTCTTTTTTCTTTATACTGTTCTTTTTTTTTTTTAAAGAGGGAAAATGTAAATTGATTTTCCTTCTGCCTTAAGAAACTTATATGAATAAACTGGAAGGAAATATACCATAAAACAGTGGTTGAATCTAGTTTATAAGAGCATGTTTTCAGAATTTTCTGCAATGAAGTTTTATTACATCTGGGTCAGAGAATGAAATTATGTGCCCTTGAATTTCTCTAGGAGAGTCAACTGCTTATGTGCTTCTCATTTCAAGATAGCATCTGGAATTCTAGTTGTTCTAATGCCCCAAGTCCTCCTTCTACTTATGACATCATAGAGCATGGGTTTGGGAGTCAAACAAACGAAGGTTTAAATCTCTACTTTGGCTGACAAGAAGAGAACTGATATAAGATGCTGGCTTTTGATGCCAAAACCAACTCTGGAGATGAAACAAAAACAAGGCAGGAGTTGATTGCTCTCAGATCTTAAAAACTGTGAAAAACTCTGGGAAAGACAAATATGGCAGGGCAAAGAAAGAACAGGCAGGAGCAAAAGTGGACCAAGTACTTGAGGGGAGGAAAATGAGCAGGAATTCTACTTCTGAGGGCTGTAAAACAGCACCTCTGGGTCCTCGGGCGAGCAGAAAACAACGAGGTCAGTCTCTGGGCAACCCCCCCTCCACCCCACACTCTGGAGAAAATTCCTGTAACTGGGACAGGTCGATCTTTCTCAGGCAAAGATACAGGGAAGTTCCTTAGGGATGGGGAAATGGGGAGAGGATGGGACCACTTTGTAAGGTAATAGGTTTCCCACTTGAACCACACCCCTACAGCGAGACTGCTCTATATGATACCACAAAGATGGATACAGACACGTTTGTCAAAATCCATGGAATACCCCAGTGTAAACTGGGGACAGTGCGTGATGATGATGTGCCCATGTAGGCTCACTGATTCCGACAAAAGTACTGCTGTGGTCCAGGATGTCCATGATGGGGGTGGTTTGGGTATAAAGATATGAAAATATGTCGGAACTCTGTACTTTCCACTCAATTTTGCTGTGAACCTAAACCTCCTGAAAAAAGTCAAGCTTATTGATTTAAAAAGGAGGGTTTATCACAATAATTTGAAATGCTCTCTTGATACCTTCCCTTAAGTACAAGTGCCCTTTAGGAAATTCCTATTGCCCACAATAATCATCACCAATTACCTCCTTTATTGATGGAAGCATACTGGTCAGGTTCAACATTCCGCAGTACCCATATTTCATGAATATATATGTCGTACCTCCCATGTATCTTGTTATAACTCTGCCCTTACCCCGTGCCTCCTAGTCTGCCCATGCAATGCTGTGATTATTAGCTGTTTTGGTAATAAGGTATAAATCACTTTTTATGGCTGCTTCACCATGTTTCTGCTAACAGCTACCAAACCATGTTAACGTGACATTATACACTCCAAAGAGAGGGATATGACCCCCACACACAAAGATTTATTACATGGCTGGACTGCTAGGTCAATGAAGCTCTTCAGCTTACAGCACCGGGAGCTTAATACGTCCTGCTATCCCTAGCCAGCAGCCCTTCAGGAAAATGTCAACGTAGGAAACCCTGGTAGTGTGGAATCAGTTAAAAGGTTTGACTTTTTAACAAAGGAGATGATATATCTCCCCTACTGTTTAATCCTCAGGCAACCACAAAACACAGTAAAATAAATCCTTTCCTTTACCCCCACCCCAGACACATACACAATAAGAAAATGCTGAGAACAGCATGAAGTCCTTTTCGCTTTTCATATCAGAAATGCGTGATTTGAGATTTTGTTTCATTTTCAAATTTGACCTTGAATGGGCATCAGGAAGATACTTTGGTGGCTGTCGAAGCAGCTGCTCGGAAGACAGAGGTCTAGGAAAAATGAGTCAGGGAAGTCCTCTCTGTAAAGTTAGAAAGCTGGGGTTTTAGCTGAGTGAGGATTTGTCACAAAGAATACTTGGAAAAGTTGATCTGGAAGGAGGTAGAAAAAAAGATGGACTTTCTACGAGACCAAAGATCCATTCAAGAATTGTTACTTGGCTTTAGAACAGAGGAAATTCTGGCAGGACTCTGTGTTACTGTAACTTAGGAACTTTCATTTATGTGGCCCAAAGAGTGAGCTTCTGCACCCTGCAACACCAACTGGGGAGGTGGCCCAAAGGGTAATCGAGAAGGGGTTAGACACAACAGAAAGTAGGAGAGACCTGGGCTTGGGTCCCTTTCTTGCGACTTCCCACATTATGACTTTGGGAAGTGACAGCAGACACGGTGGCTGTTAGCGTCTTCACTGTTAAAGGAGAGATTAGACTAGACATTCAATTCTAGTCGCCTGCCTGAGTTAAGTACCTCGAGTGAAATTTCCTATGAGGTCATTCTAGAGATAACATGAGAACGATGAAGGACTCCTGGGGCGGGGGGGGGGGGATGCAGAAAAACATCGCAGCAGTGAAAGTAATGGGCTTTGGAGGCACCCTTGAAAATATTGATAAAATCAATAAACTTCTGGCCAGGCTACCTAAGAAAAAAGAGAGAAGGCAAATTCCACAAAAATGAAAGAGGGGACATCGTTATAGATCTTATGAACATTAAAAGGTAATAAAAGAATGCTATGAACAACTCTACATCCACAAATTTGATAACCTAGATGAAATTTCCCAAAGACACAACTTGCCAAAACGCACAGAAGAAGAAACAGGTGATCTGAATAGGCTTCTATCTGTTAAAGAAGCTGAATCAATAAATAATAACCTTCATAACCAGAAAGAACCAGGCCCAAAGAGGTTCACTGGTAAATTCTACCAAACATTTGGGGAATAATTTATACCAATTATGTACAATCTCTTTCAGCAGACGGAAGCAAAAGGAATACTTCCTAACTCATTCTATGAGGTAAGCATCATCATGATACCAGAACAAGACAAAGACATTTTCTACAGACAAATATCTTCCATGGATATAGATGCAAAAATCCTCAAGAACTCAATAATAAGAAAATAAATAACTTAAAAAAGTGGACCAAACCTTAACAGACACCTCACCAAAAAAGACACACAAAAGGCACATTGGCGTATGAAAATACACTCCACTCCACAGGTCATCAAGGAAATGCAAATTAAAACAATCCTGAGATACCACTATGCAGCTATTAAAGTGATCGCAGCACAGAACACCGACACCACAAAATGCTGACAAAGATGTGAGCAACAGAAATCTCTTTCATTGCTGGTGGGAATGCAAAATTCAGTACAGCCACACAGGAAGACAATTTGGCAATTTCCTACAAAAGCAAACATACTCTCACTGTGATAAAGCAGTTGCATTCTTTTGTATTTATACTATGATGGATACATGTCATTACACATTTTTCCAAACCCATAGAATGTATATCATCAAGCATGAATCATAAGGTAAACCGCTATGAACTTTAGATAATGATGTTTCAATGTAGCTTCATCAGCTGTAACAAATGTACCATTCTTGTGGGAGACGTTGATAACTAGGAGGTTATTTATGTGCGGGGACAGGAGGTATGTGGAAAATCACCATACCTAAGTTTAGCTGTGAACATATAACTAATCTAAAAAACCAATTCTTTAAAAAATGTAAAAGAACAATAAAAAGAAAGAATAAACACTCTTAATTCTACTGAAATGATAATTAGTGTTATTTTGTGTATTTTCTTCTAGTTCTTTTTCTATTCAATCACAGGCATATACACACTTCTTTAGTGCAGTTGGGTCTTATTGTTTATATATTTTGCGTCCATTGAAAAAATAAGAGTAGAGCGTATTTCAGGCTTTGAAAATATGACTTTTTAAAGTGATTGCTTAATATTTAGGATGGACATAAATTAATGGTGGATTAATCAAATTAATGATGGGTTAGATGGATGGTTTCCTTTTGACTGGACATTTAAGATACATCTAGTTTTTCTCTTTCATGAATAACATGTAGTAAACATCTTCATAAGAGATTATCTAAACAATTCATTTTTTCTAAGATAATTTTTGATGTGGAATTACAGAATCTAAGTATATGACACTTTGAAATTTCCTGATAAATATTGACAAAGTAATTTTATGAGTAATATACTAGTTTACTCTGACGAACAATTCATGAGGGTAGCTATTTTACCGCCCCCTTGATAGCGTTTATTATTTTTTTTCCCTTCTCAACTTCAGGGGCAAAATGTTATCACATTGGCTTCATTTGAATATACATAATTTTTGACTGAATGCTTTTCTATAGTTTTATTGGTCCTTTATTTTTCTTACTAGAAAGTTTTCTTCACATCCATTGTTTATTTTTATATTGAGAAGTTGATATATAGATAATTGACCTCTATCGGCTTTTTTAACTATTAAAGATATTATCCCCTTACCTGCCCATTTGTTACAACTTTCCATCTGGCTTGTCATTTTATTACTTAATTTTATTTACTGAGTCTTGCTCTGACATTTGAAATTCTAATAATTTTCCAATTACTTACAATTACTTTTCCAATTCAATATACTTTTTGTCATCTGAGCATAATTTTTGTTTTTATAATTTGTTTTGCAATTATTTTTATTAAATTCATTGGGATTTGGGTTTTTCATAAAGTATAAAATGAAATTTTATGGTTTTGTTCTGGAAAATAGCTATAGTCCCCTCAACAATTAGGTGAATAAATAATTAATTCTTTCTTTGTGCTGTGATATTTATTCTATTGAATAGAACATGCGTTTGAGAGGGAGAAATCCTTTTTCTAAATCTACTGATACCACTAGTTAATGAGTGAATCAGGAAGACTAATTAAAGGAAAGCATGATTAAAAAGTGGTTCTTACGCTCCTTGAATACTGGTCAATTTATTCCACTTGTCTATCTTTTAATGTGGTTCCAGAGCCTTTTTGAGTCTATGTCCATTGAAGTGCTCAACCCCCTTTTTTCATAATCTACATGGCTACTTCATCATTTATATCATTTATATCATCTGATATCACCACTTTTATAGCACATCATCTGAATTTAGTTTCAAAAACAAACTTGTTTTCATAAGTTCTCTCTCCTCCACTTTAAAGTAACTAAATTCAGATAAGGACCCTTGTATATATATATTTTTTTCTTCTTCTTCTTCTTTTTAGGACTGTACTCATGGCATATGGACGTTCCCAGGCTAGGGGTTGAATTGGAGCTGTAGCCACCAGTTTACACCACAGTAGCTCACAGCAACGCCAGAAACTTAGCCCACTGAGTGGGACCAGGGATCAAACCTGTGTCCCCATGGATGCTAGCTGGGTTCCTTACTGCTGAGCCAGAATGGGACCTCCAGTCACAATGGGAAATCCAAGGATCCTTGTATATTTTTAATGATTTTTGTTTTTAGGGGCTTGTTTTTCTAGTCTTTCTACAGAATTCAACTTAGTTTTCAGTACCAAAGAAACTTTCCTTTCATACCCACATTTCATTGCTTCTACACAGTAATAAAGGTAGTTATAATATATAAAAAAAAAAAAAGCCACTGCAGAAACAGATTATAGAGAGACCTCATTGACTTTGAAAGCAAATTACCCTATTAGTGGTAAGAGAATAATATTTGCATATCTCTCTGGATCCCTGGGTGCTCTGGGTTCTGGGCATTTTGCTTTTGCTTTGCAGAGGGAGTGGAGTGTTGGATCTTGCAAAGTTCACTGAAAGAGCATTTTACAATCTGTACCCAATATATGCATCAATGTGAGTTTGTGTTTATATAGTCTGTTTGGGGCTGGCTCTTCTTTTTCTAAGATTTTTCAGTTTCCACATGAGTGAGTAGTATTTTAATTTTATCTTTATAATATGTTTTATAGCTTTTAGAATTAAGACTTCTCACATGATAATTTGGCTTAAGGTTCCTAGTGAAACTCACCTGTGAAATCTTCCAGATGAATTTTAGAATAATTTTACATATTCAGAAAAAAATTTTCCCAGTGGGATCTTAATTGTAATCGTCTCAAACATATAGAATAACTGGGAAGACTATTCTTCTAGACACACGTCGCACCTCTTTGTTATCCAGATCTTCCTGGGAAAATGTTGTCACCTCTTTACTGTGCAGGAGGGCTTTGGCCTCTCCTTATCCTGAGCATTCGTTGGTCAGTCTGGGCACAGGATATCAGCTCCAGAGAAGCTGAAGATTCCCAGCTCCTGTGCAAAGAACAAGGCTTCAGAAATCTACATCCTCTGCAGCCATTTTCTTCCCCTTTCCTCCTGTACCAGCTCCCTGCCCCAGGTACCCTCAACAGACTTGTGGTTGCCAAGAGAGAAGGGGAGGGAGTGGGGGGAACTGGGAATTTGGGGTTAATAGATGCAAACTATTGCCTTTGGAATGGATAAGCCATGGGATCCTGCTGTATAGCACTGGGAATGATGTCTGGTCACTTGTGATGGAGCATGATAATGTGAGAAAAAAGAATGTATACATGTATGTGTGACTGGGTCACCTCCTGCACAGTGGAAAATTGGCAGAACACTGTAAATCAGCTATAGTGGAAAAAATAAAAATCATTATATATATAAAAAAAAAGGAAACCTCTCCAGGAGCACCTTCCACTAAACTCAGTGGAAAGGTTCTATAATATCCCTTCAGGCAAACTCTTCTCTGGGTTACCTGCATTGTGATTAGATGTGAGAGTTGAAAAGTCATTCTCAATCATGATAGCACAATTACAAGCTGGGATTCCAAACTAAGAAGTCAGGAAACGTGCAGGGGTGGTCAACATAAATTAGGAGTTTGGGATTACTGTATATACGAAACTGTGTATAAAACAGATAAACAACAAAGACGTACATATAGCACAGAGGACCATATTCAATGTCTCAGTCTATATATTCAGTTCTGTTGGTAGCTTGGGGAGGTCCATTTTTGTCTGTCTCCTGATTTCCAGGTTCCTTATGTATAGAATGAGGGGGCTGGAGCCAATTAAATTTCCCTTTGGGCTCCAGGTTTGTAGTGAATGGACATTGTAGGCCACAGAATCATAAGTTGAAGTACTGTGCGTTCATTTTTCTACAATTCAACTCTCTTTCTCTCTTGTCCACCCAATCTGCCGGTGGAAACACAATTCCTCTGGGGCTTCCTCATTCTTTACTTCCAGGTGTGTGCATGTGTTCCAAAGTCTTCCAAGACCTGAGATGGGTGCGTGGAGGGGGACATCACCCTAATTTGTACAAATTAGAAAAAGGTGCTCCTTTTGGAAAGACGGCTGTTTCTTCAAGCACCCTTTCCTCCCATTGGTGTTAGCTCCAGTCCATTGGAGAGGGTGGGGGCCATTTCTAGGCCCACTGGCATTGGCATCACCTAGCAGGTGCTAAAAGGCCTGGCAGTCTTGCACACAAGCACACACACACACACACACACACACCTGGCTTCCTGGATTTATCCTGGAGTCAGGAGGTAGTAATATGGTTGAGAGGTGATGGGTCCTTGAGAAAGGACACTGGCGCTCAAGCGGAGTCAGTGGGAAGTGGCTGGACCACATAATAGCATCACCTTGGCAAACACTAGGCTGAGGAGCAGGGCTTGGACTGCCTTGCAGAGATCCCAGTGCCATGGTTTTGCCTGGTTTAGAGTAAGCACTAATGGACCTAAAAAGGACTTCTCCGCAGTCTCACCACCTGCCTATCCCAAAGCATGTCCAGAAAGTGGCCACCAGGGTCTCTGCCTTCTGTTCCCACACAGGTCCAGCTTAAAAAGAGTTACACTGAAACTCTCCCATAAAACAGCTGAGAGCTATGTTGCTTGAAACACCTAATCAACATATTTTCCTCTAAAATTCTGCTTTCCTAAAAATATGATCAAACTTCTAAATTACCAACTGGTGTTCCAATGGAAGGAAAATCTCCGCAAAAAATATTACATGTGGATTTTTAGGTGCATAACTATTTCCGTCTTAGCCTACTTAATAGAATTCCCTGAATCTTGTTGTTGCTTCTACCTTAAAGTGACAAGATCTATACTGGAGCTTAAGAAGTCAGCCATTAGTAAATCCTCTCACTTCATCCTTCAGGTATTTGAAAAGTAGGTAATAAAATTCAATACGAGAAAATACCTTGATCAAACAGTCAAATGGCCTTTGTAACAAATGATAGATATTTGAGCAGATTGGGTAAATACACTTCTGAACTCCATAAGCACCACAATGGATGTTGATACGATACGGTACCTTTGATAACAGGTAGGTCTCTCCAAAACAATATAATGCTATACATACAGAAGGTGGATGTTATATCTTTGGCAAATAAATATGGAATTCTTTTCTGAGAAAAAAAAAAACAAGGCAGGAATTACTCTTTCCAAATATGCACTTACCGGAGTTCCCTAGTGGCTCAGCGGGTTAAGGAGCCAGCGCTGTCATTGCTATAGTGCAGGTTCAATCCCCAGCCCAGTAACTTCCCCTACCATTGGCAACACTCCCCCCTCCCCGCCAAATGCACTTTTTGAATTTATTTGGATGTTAACAACTATTTCCCTTTTGTACCTTCCCATCTCTGAGAACTCCCTTTCCCTTTTGTGTGTCTTTTATATTATGTTTCCCCCTTTTACCCAGCCCCCAGGGCTAGTTTGTCAAAGGAAGGAAAATAGGCACGTGTCCACAGTTGTAGGCTCTTCTAAAATACCAGTTTCGATCATGTGAAATTGCCATTTCAGAGGCTAAAATGATCAAATGCTAGCAATTTATTTTTTCTGGCCACACTTGTAGCATGTGGAAGCTGACAGTCTAGGGGTTGAATCTGAGCTGCAGCTGACGCCTATGCTACAGCCACAACAATGCTAGATCCAGGCCGCCTCTGTGACCTGTGCCAAAGCTTACAGCAATACTGGATCCTTAACCCCCCGAGTGAAGCTGCTGATCAAACCTGCATCCTCACAAACACGGTCTCGAGTCCTTAACCTGCTGAGCCACAGTGGGAACTCCAAATGGTAGCAATTTTGATTTGTGCTAAATAGAATTGTGAAACAAATGACATAACTGAAAATACTGGAAATACCAATCTGCAGTCCTCTTTGATCCCCACACAGTTTCTTTCACATCCCTATTTTATTTATTTATTTACTTATTTTTTGTCTTTTTGCCTTATCTAGGGCTGCACCTGCGACATATGGAGGTTCCCAGGCCGGCCTTCGCCACAGCCACAGCAACGCGGGATCCGAGCCGCATCTGCAACCTACACCACAGCTCTCGGCAATGCCGGATCCTTAACCCACTGAGCGAGGCCAGGGATCAAACCTGCAACCTCATGGTTCCTAGTCGGATTCGTTAACCGCTGAGCCACAACAGGAACTCCCAGATACCTATTTTTTTCTATTATTTTTGCTTTTTAGGGCTGCACCTGCGGCAGATGGAGGTTGCAAGGCTAGGGGTCAAATCGGAGCTGCAGGTGCTAGCCTATGCCACAGCCATAGCAACGCCACATCCAAGCCGAGTCTGCAAGCTACACCACAGCTCACAGCAATGCCAGATCCTTAACCCACTGAGCAAGGCCAGGGATCGAACCTGCATCCTCATGGATACTAGTCAGGTTCATTACCCGCTGAGCCAGGACAAGAAATTCTCATCTCCCTTTTTTGGATGTTGGTGGTTGGTCCTATGTTCACTGCCTCAGGCTGCATGTGATAGGACAGGGCTCTCCCAGTGCTCGGTGTCCCCCGAGCCCAAGCGCTTAGGACAGTGGTTACAACTGGCTAGAAATGGGAGGACTATTGTCACAACTGGGAAGGGAGGTGCTGCTGGTATCTAGTGAGTAGAGGCCAAGGATGCTGCCAAAATCCCTGCAGTGCTCAGGACAGCCCCTCAACAGAGAGGTCTCCAAAAGTCCCCTAGCTCGGAGGCTCAGGGCCTTGCTGCAGGGGAATTTCAGAAATTCAGGAGTAAACAAAATATTTTGGAGAAACATCAAGGAAGGACAGATTTCCTCCCTCCCACACATCCTTCTTTTTCCACCGAGATTAGAAAAATATTATGGCAAACTAGGAGTGAGAGAGGGAGAAAGAGAAAGACAGGAGGCAGCTTCTCTGTTCTCTAGGAATTTATTCTGAATTGGAAGACAACAAACATTAGGGGAACGACAAAATCTGCTGGACACGTTTGTAAACCGTTTCGGGATCAAGTGTGAAATTAGCATTTCAGCCCGATTCACTCTTCCTGATTATTTATTCACTGACAACAAGTGGTTTCCCAAATGCCACTTTCTCTGGGATTTCTCAGCTGCCGTGGAATTAAGTGTCAGGAGAGGGGGAGCCTCTAGAAACACTTCCAGACTCTAGAAGGATCTTGACTGTTTCATCTCTGACTCTAACCTTCTCAGGTTTCCCCACTGCTCATATTTTGACATGTGTTTATCTGAGGTAGGATTAACAAACAGCCCTGTTCATTCATTAATCCAACACCTCAAGCTCAGAGTATACACAGTGCTGGTCATTAATCCTTTCTTTCTATCTTTTCATGGCAGCCTCTGAAACAAACCACTCTAGGGAATTATAATTGCTTTTGAAATCTCATCATCCATCAGCAAAGGGTCTCAAAGATTTGGGGTAGGAAATTACAAATGCAAGAGCGGCGTGCATATTTAATTTTAAATATTCAAATGAATTTGATTTGTATCTATTTGCATAAAGACTCCTGTTTTTCTAATAATTTTAAAAAACATTTTCCTAAGTGCCCTTAAACTGAAATGAGTTTTATTTTGCCAGGTGAGAGAAGGAGAGGAGAGTAGGAATGGTACAAAACATGCCTTGAAGAAAGGTAGGTTTTTTTTTTTTGAGAATATAAAAATTCTTCCCATTCTTGAACTTGTGTAACAAATAAACTGGAAGAGACCACTGCTCTAAGTGACTACCTTTAAGGACATTTCTATTTCTGGGGGGGAGATGCCAGTGGAAGGCAGAGTGACAGTAATGGTGAAGATTATGCAGCGGGGCACCTTAGAGAGTTTTGCAAGTTAGTTGTTAAACACAAGCATTATTAAAAATTAAACTATGTAAATGGAGAATTGAATTATATTAGAGACAGAAGTGTTAGTCAAAATGCATCCTTGCCTAATTATTCAACTACATTTTACTGTAGTGTATTTTATCTTTAGGATGGATACCTCATGGTTTCATGGTATACCATGGTGTACCTCTTATTTTTTTTTTTGCTTTTTAGGGTCACACTCGAGGCATATGGAAATGTGGAAGTTTCCAGGCTAGGGGTCGAATCAGAGCTGCAGCTGCCGGCCTGCACCACAGCCACAGGAACACCAGATCCAAGCTACGTCTTGAGCTACACCACAGCTCACAGCAATGCTGGATCCTTAAGCCACTAAGAGAGGCCAGGGATCGAACCTGCGTCCTCATGAATGCTAGTCAGCTTCGCTTCCACTGAGCCATGACAGGAGCTCCCAAAGGCTCCATTCTAAGCCAAACGGGCACAGATTAGGCCGTGGGTGGGGATGGCAGTGCTCTTCTAGGTGTTCCAGGCTTCTTAATGAGAAAAATACTGCCTATGATGGGAGGGAAAATGCTCTCTCTACAGGGAGAATACAACAGACTAGGGAGCATTTGGGATGGGGAGACAGCGAGATGAAGAGTAAAGAGCTGAGAGCATATGTTGCTGTGGCTGTGGCGCAGGCCGGCAGCTGCAGCTCTGATTCGACCCCTAGCCTGGGAATTTCCATATGCCATGGATGTGACCCTTAAGATAAAATTTTTTAAAAAAAGGCTAAGAGCATAGGCATACCTCACTCTGGTTCATCACATGACTCTAGACAAGTCATCTCTCCAAATAGATACTCAAAGTCTTTAAAAGACTGGAGCGAAACAACTAGGTTCCCTTTTAGAAAGACCCGTCTGGTGTCTGAGTGGAGTTTGGGAGTCCTGGGCAGCCTGGAAACGGGAAGGCTGGTAAAGATGCTGGAGCTTCTCATTCCTGTAAGAAACTGAGGATGGAAAGCAGTAGGCAGGACTGGGAGAGACTAGTTTATTCGTCTCGATCTCTTTGGCTCAAGGCACACTGCCAAGCACATAACAGGCACTCAGTGATAACCTGATTGGTAAAAGAAACGATGGTTGACCACGTTATTTTTCTCCATTCTACAGTCCTTCCTCAGAGTTAGGGATCGAACCTGCGTCTCCGTGGATGGTTTTGCTTCAAGGTAGTAGAACATGCCGACTTAAATCAGCTTGATCACCTTGTCTCTCGCAATTAGGGGTACGGTTTTCAATAAAATGCATTCACACATAACACTGAAATTGTCTCAGAAGTAAAGGATACATTAGGAGTATAATTTAGAGCAGTGGCTTTTGAACCTGTTTTTTTGAACCTTATATTTGCAATATAAGAAATATTTTTTTTTACCATGACTCACTATGTATGTATTTTTAAAAATATGTGTATGTAGATAAAAAATATACTAAAGTAACATTTGCATAAAATATCACCCACCTTTTTTGTGTGCAGCACAATGAATATTTTTTATCCTATTTCTTTTTTTTTTCTCTTTTTGCCTTATCTAGGGCCGCACCCGCAGCATATGGAGGTTCCCAGGCTAGGGGTCTAACAGGAGCTGCAGCTGCCGGCCTTCGCCACAGCCACAGCAACGCGGGATCCGAGCCGCGTCTGCAACCTACACCACAGCTCACGGCAACGCCGGATCCTTAACCCGCTGAGCAAGGCCAGGGATCGAACCCGCAACCTCATGGTTCCTAGTCGGATTCGTTAACCACTGAGCCACGAAGGGAACTCCTATCCTATTTCTTTACAAAAGGCTATTCAAGGAGTCTGTGGTGGCCTAGCAGGTTTAAGGATCTGGTGTTGTCACTGCTATGGCATGAATTTGATCCTTAGCCCAAGGAATTTCTTCATGCCACGGCTGCAAAATAAATAAAATAAAAATAAAATAAAATAAAATGCTATTCAAGTCTCTCTAAATTGATTTCATGACCCGTCAATGAATAAAAGCTCACAAACTAGAAAACACTCTTCTGGCAGGAAGAGGAAATGTTATTTATGTCTTGATTCGGACATATCACACTACTGTGAACAGTAAATGAACCTTTTATAGAAGAAATTAAATGTATAAAAACATTAACAAAACAAGACACAAAAAGAAAACACTAATAATATTTAGCCTCATCATGGAAAATGTTGACTACGCAATTCCTCACTTTGGATAATATAGTAATTTTGGATGGTAAGTCACCGTCCTCTTCAGGGACGCTCCAGACCTGGCGGTTGTCGTCAGTGGCTTTGTTAGGGCTCTGTCACATCACATGCGTGTTATCTATCTGCCTGTACAATAAGAGCCAGCCGTGATTCTCCAGGAGGGTGCCAATCGACTTTTCCCAAAGATGGCAACCAAATTCCCCATCACGTTTTCATCTTAAAGGAAACCTAACCCCGGACCCAAACTACTTCAGGAACTCATTAGTCTGAGAACAGGGGAACAATACAGAAACCCGTGCTTGGTGCCCTGCCGTGGAGACATGAAAAAGAAAACTGATTGATTTCTTCGTTGGCTTAGGTCACACCAGCGGAAATTTGTGACATTAATTCGAAAGGTTGATACATAGCTCAGCAGAAGGTGGGTTATCCATTTTCGGTCTTGTACTTGAAGCTCAATCCTTTGTGATTAACTTTCAAACTCTTTACCTGAACTCCTTGGGTCTTTCTTCCCTAGGTTGTACAAACTCCCTGTCTGTCTCCTGGCTTGGTCTCAAGATCTGCTTTGGATGGATCCATGATCTACGGAGAGAGCTGGCATAAGTCTGACCCACGACTGGTGCTCACAGTGTAGAATTTTAAATTCATTGGTAAAAGGGAATCCAAAGGATTCTGTCAATAGACGCTTCCCCCTGGAGTCAGTAGCGCTCCAAAAAGTCCTTCGCACTGAGACAGCCAATGGCGGCCAAAGCCATTGCTAGTTAGGCATTGCTGTTGAAGACAGCTTACCGAATGAATGATTGCTGTGCCAGAGGCTTTGTGTTTCCAGTTCCTAGTGAGGCGAAAATGCTTGGATTAATTATATTATATTATGTTGGTAGGAACTTGGGAAATACTTCAGGTGGCCATGAACGCAGGCCTGAACTTTAAGCAACAAATGCTTGGATGAACTCTAGCATTCCAGAGCTTTCCTGTGCTTAATATGTTACATTGTTATGTTGATATGTAATGTCACAGATGGTAATATTAGTCATGCAAGAACAAAGACGCCAAGTTCGGAGCCAAATGAAAGTTAAAAGGAGGGGACACGAAGTGCACTTACCCCACACACAGGTTTTTCTCATTGAAAACATCTTCAGCACCATGAAACACCTTCCCAAGATCCATGTGCTGGCACAAGCAGATGGGAGAGACTGTGAATCTCGAAACTGGCTTAGCTCCCACCGGAGAACTAAAGCATGGAGTGTGGTGAAATCAAATTCAGCACTGAATAGATGATCCTAATTTAACAATGGGCAGCCTTCCCACAAATTCTCATGCAAACCAGTGGTGGCTTCCTCTTTTTTTAATTAACTGCACAGCCTTTTCCAACCAGAAGATTTAAATGTTTACTTCTGTTTGCTTTGCGTCATTTGCATTTCTTTGGATTCTAAGAGGGAATTAACCCCTCAGGCCTAGGAGGGCATCCTTTGAAAGAAACAGGCAAAGTTGGGGGGTGGGGGAAGAAATTGCAAAGTGAAGCTTTCCACGCTCTGCACGCACTCCTGTCCAGCTACAGAAGATGGCCAGCTAGTCTGAATAACCGGCCTGGAGTAATTTACACTCGATAGATAGCCTTCCTTGGGAAGCTGGGAGATAAAGAGCAAAAAGTTCAAATAATGCCGGCTTTTATCCAAAAAAGGGAAAAAAAAGGAAAAAAAATTCCTTAAATCCCTAAGAAGGAAGAGCAGATTAGATACTGAGTGATGCAGAGCTCTGTAGAAGGTAAATTCCTTTTCTACTTGAGAAGTCGCAGAGAACTGCTCTCCCCGTCATCTTTCAGATGAAGTGCGGGGGGTAAAGAGCAAAGAGGAGTATTTCACCTACTCAGTATGTCTACTGTTGATTCATTTTGACAGGTGCATTTTCCTTGTCTAAGGCACCTGGACTATGACTAAGAGAGGGCCCGGTAGCTGACTCTGACTACAGGAGCTATATTTGGAGGCTGAAGAAACAGAGAAAGGAGAAGGGCTGGCTTGGGTACTCTAAATGGTTGTAGTACAGGATAATTAGATGGAATTGTACACGGAAAAAATTTGTTAGAGTTACCAAAAATATTTCCTAACGAGAAGCCTGTTGTGCTCTGAAGTAGTCAAAAGGATGCAATGAATATTTCATCTCTTGAAACATTTAACAGAGAAAGGGTTGCAGGAATAGAAAGTGTATCTTAGAGCTATTTTCTGTTGGGTAAGTGTGGAGATCATCCATCTTCTTGGCCTTTATTTCGGCCTCAACTAATAGGGTGGAGAGAGTGACAGTCCGGACGTATAAACCATGCCGTTATACAAGGTCACATCTTTGGCTGTGAGGAGGTGGAGAAGAATCTCATGTGAGAGAATACGTGTTCTTGACTTTTTCTGCTGCTTGGTTTCCTTTAGCAGATCATTCTGCTGCAAACGCTAAAGGCATTTCTAGTTCTAGAAAAGTAGGTGATACATTTTTAGTTTATTGATAGTGAGTTCAGAGAGCTTATGGAGGATGGAAGAATACTACTCATGGGTTCAGGGAATGAGAGCGATTAAGGGCATCTTTGGTCATGAGAGAAAGTGCTGTTCCAGAGGAAGTAAGAGAGCATCAGCGTTGTGATCCAGTACTCTGCAGCATCAGAATTATCAATTAGTTAAACTAGGCTTTACATCGTGTGGTTTATTCTATGATCCTTCTTTCCCTTTCTTCCTTTCTGTCTTTCTGTCTGTCTTTCTTTCTTTCCCTTTTAAATAGTTGTTTGCCTCTTACTTTCATTGTCAGTGATGTGACTACTTAAAGGCACATTGTGATTTTGCCAAATTGCAAATTCTTCTTCTTTTTCTTTTTTTAATGACCGCACCTACAGCATATGGAAATTCCCGGGCCAGGGACTGAATCCGAGCTGCAGCTGCATCCTACGCCACAGCTGTGGCAATGCTGGATCCTTAATCCACTGCACCAGGCCAGGGATCAAACCCATGCCTTTGAACCTAGCTGAGCTGCTGCAGTCGGAGTCTTAACCCACCGCACCACAGCAAGAACTCCCAAATTGCAGATTCTGATTCAGTAGGTCTGAGAATGGGGTCTGATTCTGCATTTGTAACTAGCTCCCATGTGGTGCTAATGCTGCTGGTCCGTGGACCACACTTTGAGTAGCAAGTGTTACATCACTACCTGCTCTTAATCCCGCATTCTTCTGTGGGTACAAAGAAGTGAAAAGTACTTCTCTTGTTTAATGTATATTAGGTATGAATTAAGTATTATGCTTTATTATTTTTCATTGTGTTTTCAGTCCTCTTATACTTCCAACAATCATATCAAACCTCTGATGGTACTGGAGTTCCTGGGTGGTGCAGTGGGTTAAGAATCCGCATTGTCACTGCTGTAGCTCAGGTTGTAACTATGGTGCAGGTTTGATCCCTGGCCCTGGAACTTCCACATGCCACAGGCAAAAGACCCCACAAAACTCTAACAGTATACTACAAAACCGTTTAGATGCAGTGGTCCCCAACTCTGGGTCACATTAGAATCACCAGGAGACCTTGAAAATTACAAATGCCCATCCCCTACTTATAGCCAGTTAAGAATTTCTGGGAGCTCCTGTTGTGGCTCAGAGGTATAAGAAGGTGACCAGCAGCCATGAGGATGCAGGTTCAATCCCTGGCCTTGATCAGTGGGTTAAGGATCCGGCATTGCCGCAAGCTGCTGTGTAGGTTTCATGTTCTCTCTGATCCTGCATTGCCGTAGCTGTGGTGTAGGCTGGCAGCTACAGCTCCGATTCAGCCCCTAGCCTGGAAACTTCCCTATGCCCCAGGCATGGCTCTAAAAAAAAAAAAATGGAAAAAAAATTTCTGGGAGTGAGACTTTTTTTCTCCACATCTTTTTACTAGAAAAGTTTTCAAGTTTACAGAAAAGTTGAAAGAATAGGATACTGATTACCCATATCCCATCATAGTTGAAAGACTAACAATAATTACCCATCAACCTGTGGACCCAGATCCAACAACTGTGAACAATTCGCTGTAATTATTTAACCATGCATTTTTGCTGTATCTTAGACTGTGTTTCTTAATCAGGGACGGTTTTGCCCTCCAGGGCACATTTAGTAATGTCTGAAGATGCTTTTGGTTGTCACAACTGGATGGAGGGGGCAGTGACCTCAGGGAGCCTACAATGGACAGCACGGTCTTCTTGAGCAAAGAATTTTCCAGACCGAAATGTCAATAGTGGCGAGGTTGAGAGACCCTGATCTAAACACCGGGACATGTGAAAGGATCTCGAAAACCTCTTCACTTCTCACTCCTGAATGCTTCAGCATCTCCAAAAAAGATGTTCTCCCATATAATCCCAAGTCACTATCACACCTAAGAGGATGGGCAGTGACTCCTTAATCTCTTCTAATTCAGAGTCTATATTCAAATGTTCTCAATCGTACCCTAAATATGTTTTTTTATAAGTTTTTCGAACCGCAATCCAATCAAGATTTGTGCTGCATTTGTTTTCTTTCTTTGGTCTTTAAAATCTAGCTTAATCCTCCAAACCTTTTTTTTTTTTTTTAAAGAGATCAGTCTAGCTGCCCCACACTTGGAGTCTGATTTGTTTAATTGCTTGTGTTCCTATCCCTTGTTTTTGTTTGTTTCCTTTTGCTTAATTTCTTGTGTTTCTATCCCTTGTCTTTCCTGTAAAGTAGATGTCAGTTATATTTAAAGGCTTCATTAAATTCAAGTTTTCTGGCAAGAATATTTAAGGTGCTTTATATCACATCATATCAGGAGCTTCGTAATTCCTGGTTTCCTCTCTAGTAGAGGAGCTAAGTTTGATCACTTGGTTAGGCAGTGACTGCTCTTGTTTTAAGGTCCATTTTCTTCTTTGTGATGAGCAAGTCACCCTTAGGGATAAATCTTTGGCACCTGTCAGTATCTTAGCCCCCAGAAGATTTCACATAATAGTTTTGGCGCCCATCAATGTTCTTTGACCGAATCGCTGGAGGTGGTAGGCAATTCCACATCTTCATTTATTAAAGTAGTGAAATAGCACAGATAATTCGTGGAACTGTCAACTGTTGGGAGAAGATGGGTTGAAAGTCACCAAGTTGAATGTATTCCTTAATTTTTTAGAATAATTTATTTTTAAATTCCATAATCTCCACTTGCTAGCTAGAATTCACTTGTGAGAAAAGAGCCTTCTTTTATCAACTGGAACTGTAGTTTCTTCGAAAAAGGCAGGATAAAAGTTTAATTTTTTTCCCTTTAACTCTCAATTTTCAGAATAAATTTTCAGAATAAAGAGTTGATGTTATAGTCACTCCTTGACTAGGGATTCCTAATACTGACTTTCATGTACTCAAGGATTTGCATGAAATAGCAGTTGTCACAAATTGTATCCAATCAGGAAAAAAGGAACCTACAAGATTTTCTTTCCTTTAAAATAAATTTTGAAAATACTATGTCTATTGATATAGGTTTGGGGGCATTTAGATTGTGAATGTCTTTTGAAGTTTTAGAAAGGGAACATATATTTAGCATAGATGCTTGTGGAGTGTCAACTGTTAGAGAATGGATTGAAAGTTACCAAGTTGAAATCTGTTCCTTTACAAGTGGGACAGTGTTTGACTAGCCTGTTTAGTCTCTCCTAAATCCATGGGTGGTGAGTGATGTGTGAAAGCCAAACTCTTTTCAGACAACAGTTGAACAAATATTCAGTCAGGTTCTTGGATTAAAAGACTGTTGTGTTTGGAAATCATCATTTTCCACAAGGGAAAATGAACACATTAGAGGCAGCAACTGGAACCAGTTTTACCCCTTTGTTTCAAAGCCTCAAGCCTTTTGATTTTGGAGCCTAGAGTCTCATCTCGGGTGCTTTTCTTTGGAAATAGAAACTTTTTGTCCACCGACAGTTTTTAATTTGCTTTGACAGGCTACACCAGATTCTTAGATCAGACCCCAAGTTTGTACCTGGGGAGGTAAAATTCCTTTAATTCATTGTCTTAGGTCTGACCATAGGAAAGACCTCTGCCTTGAGTTTATAACATGGTAAATTTGTTTTTATGATGAATAAGCAGGCACTTAGCACCAAAAACTTGCAGGCATCATCCAGATGTCTTAAAACTTGAGTGAGCACGTGGAACTGGTCACGTGGAGGTTCTGTTACCCGAATGCACAATCTGGAGAGAAGTTGCATTTTTTCAAGGTCTGGAAATTTTAACAGTATCTGGCAGCCACTTCGTTTTCAAGATAATCCTCACTGTTTTTGGTTATAGGCAGGGGTGGAGGCAAAGGCTATGGTTTGGCGGCTTGCTAAAACTGGGTGAAGATGTCATGTCGGCACCTGATGCATGAGCACAAATAAACTTTAGAGGCAGGAACCTGTGATGGTGTTACTTTCGGTCACTTAAGGACCTAAATGGTGTGAGGAGAGAGAGAGAGTGAGAAAGTGAAAAGGGATGAAAAAAATGAGTTTTGTGGGCATAAGAGCAATTGGTTAATTCAGTTGGACTTTTACTTTTCAAATCATGGTTTAGTTAGGTTCTTAATTTTTAGCCAAGTGACTCCCTGAGGACCTCAACTCATTATTTTCTTTTAAAGATGCGCCACCAACGCAACCCTTTCTAAAGTTACAAAACCATCTTCTCAGTTGACCTTTGCTTGGTCTGGAAGCTTTGACAAACTGATGGTTTGTTGTCGTGACTCAGCCAGGGCTGTGTTCTGTCTCTCACTCTTGTCCCTTGCCTTTGGTGGCAGAGGAGAAGTCTGTCACCAAATATTATTTGTTCATGATCCAAAAAAAAAGAAAGAAAGAAACTGAGCAAATGACTTTTCAATTTTATTTTCATTGAACTGATTCTCTTTTCCTCTTACCAAACAGGCAGATATAATGAGGCTACTCCCAGATAGATTTAACACCATAATCATGTTGATCACCTGGCTTGTGCTGTTGAGGCAAAATGCTAATTTTGCCAATTTTGCCCTGAAGTTAAAAAGCTCCATGACAGAATCAGCCACACCGATTGGTCATTCAAATATGCATTTATATATAGAAAACGTGTGAGAAATCCTTTGGTTAATGGTGGAAATGCAATTTTAAAGCACTGCTGTCTTCTTAGAAGAAAATGTCTCCTTAAAAGAAATTCTCTCATTGGAGAAATTAAATTTTTTAGAAATATCGAGGAGCTTGAGCTACCAGGTAGGAGGATGTGACATTTTACCCTTTTCTCCTCAAAATTATATCTGTGTGTGATTATGTGCATAATATAATACCTACGTATATAATTACTTATTAGATTACATGTATAACATAAACACGTATACACACCCAACAATACGTAAAATAAAAACAGTTATGATCCAAAGAAGAAACATCATGAGAAATGTAATAGAAAACAGAAATGACATATGCAAACTGCATCCTTAGTTAATCAATGCTGTAAATTTCCACAGTAAGAGCCATGAGACTCAAGTGAAGCTTTTTTAGTTACAGGACATTATAAAGTTTCTCAATAGTGGCTCCCCATTCTTTGGCCTGCCCAGCCTTGTCACTTTTTATCCACTTGATGAAATCACTCATTCATTCAACAGATATTTATTGGATACCCACTGTGTGCCTGGCTTTAGGACAGATTTCTAGGATTAAAGGCAATAATAACAAAAAGACAGTGTTCTGGGGAATTTCCATCATGTGGCTGTATTAGCTAATAAATTTAATCATGAGTAATGAGTGTTATAATAGAAGTGAATTTGTAGGTGCTGGAGGCTCATACAAAGGAGGGGCAAAGCATGTTTCTTTTTTCTTTTTTTTTTTGTCTTTTTGCCTTATTTGGGCCGCACTCCTGGCATATGGAGGTTCCCAGGCTAGGGGTCTAACAGGAGCTGTAGCCGCTGGCCACAGCCACAGCCACAGCAATGTGGGATCCGAGCCGCGTCTGCAACCTACACCGCAGCTCACGGCAACGCCGGATCCTTAACCAAATGAGCAAGGCCAGGGATCGAACCCGCAACCTCATGGTTTCTAGTCGGATACGTTAACCACTGAGCCACGACGGGAACTCCCAAAGTGTGTTTCTTGAAAAAGCTAGTTTGGGGTAGTAAGAAAGTTCAAAATTGACGATGAGAACTGCTACTCTGCTCCAAAGTCACTGCCTCTTCCTAATAGTGGAAAGAGTTTTCTGAACAGAGCCTCCTCTTACACCTTCAAAAGTGAAGAGTGTGAGCCTGTGTTGCTGGGTTTCGCTGTTTCCTGGAGCCCACTTGTGCTTTCCCATTTTCCTGTACATAATCTGAGAACAGAGGGAGGTGCAAAGATCTGGGCGCAAAGCAAGAGCATCATTTGACAGAGAAGGGAAATCTAGACTGCAGGACCTAGCAAGGGCAGGTGCCAGCAGGAAGGAAAAGAGGATACAAAAGAGCTACAGAAGGAAAAGAAAGGAACAAGAACCGCCAAGGAGGTGGGGGGGGGCATTTTTGCCAGTGCTTGATACTCCGGGAATTAAAATTATGCCGAGGGGGGCTGCCGTTGAACATTAAAGAAGAAATTATAACCAAGCCCCCGAGAGCAGGGGAGATGCAAGCGCGTTCTATTGTTTGCGGAAGGAAGTTTACACCAAGCCGGTTGCATGATAAAATCTGTTATGAATTCTCTGGATCTCCACGTTGTCGTAACACACAGGGGCTCGTTTTCAAAGGGGTCCGAGCCAGTCGCCCTACTCCCACAAATAAACAGGAGTTGTGGGGCTGACATTTCTTCAAAGAGCTGAACAAGCGCGCCCCCTTTAATGTCATTTTATATTTTAACCATTTGAAACCAATTTACAGCAGACATGAAAGTCCTCCTTCCGCAGGAGAGCTGGCACAGGGCACTTCCCCGCGTCAACATTCCCAAGGCGCCCCATTCACAGCTCCCTTGAGTTGGCGAACTTTCTGAGTTTTTCCTCAGGATGAGAGGGCATTTCCCACGGAGAAACCTCTCATCGCAGAAACCCTGGGGAGACCCCGAGATTCTCTGCCGATGTTTCAGGACATTATACTTTTATTTTATTTTATTTTTGTCTTTTTTTTTGCCTTTATGTAGAGCCGCACCCGCGGCATGTGGCGGTTCCCAGGCTAGGGGTCTAACCGGAGCTGTAGCTGCTGGCCTACACCACAGCTCACGGCAACGCCGGATCCTTAACCCACTGAGCGAGGCCAGGGATCGAACTCGCAACCTCATGGTTCTTAGTCGGATTCGTTAACCACTGCGCCATGAAGGGAACTCCAGGACATCATACTTTTAAAGAATGGCAAGGAACGTCTCATCAGCATCTAGACCACGGTCCACTTCTTGAGAGCTGGACACTCCCAACCCATAACCTCTCCTCTGTCTGGAGGGTTGTGAGGGAACCATGGCAGTAAGGAGACCTGGGTCATCTCCTCTCAAGACCTCAGAAGAAGTTCTGGAACTTTCCAGGGCTGCCTGCCTTGCCTCCTCCTTCCTCCCTACCCTCCTTCTCTCCTTTTGATCTTTCTTCTCTCCCAGCGGCTTCCTTTATCCTTTTCCGTTCTCTTTATACCACCCAGAACAAAGGCCAACACAGCTCTTTTATATAAAAATGGAAAGAAGCCAGCCGAGAACTACATGCACAGGACACAGGTCAAAACCTCGCCAAACCTTCTTCCGGATGAATTAAAATGACATATTCAAAGTCACACGATGCTTAGACCAGAGATGCTGCTTCAAGAAGCGGAGCCCTGTTTTGCACCCATCGCTGGGCTCCATCCACCGCTTCCCAGCTTTGCTCAGCGTGGGCAGCCGCGGGGACCACAAGCGTGTAGTTCTATTGGCCCCGCCCCCTTGTTTGAATGATCAAAACTCCGTTTTTCATTTGATCGCCTAACTGCCCCAGGAGTCTCACTGCCTGAGCAGAAACTTTGACTCACGGACCTCCCCTAGGTTAGGGTCGTCCTATCTTCTCCTTCTGGTCCACGGCCCGCTTCCTTTTAGCGGCACTTGTGGTTGTCATCCCTTCACTGTATGTGACTGGTCCAGGCCCACTGAGGACATGACATCGCCTTGCAGATATCGCCGCATCAGAGATGAGTGGGCCCAGGGCCCTTTGGGACGGAGCCCTAGAAGCAGAGACTTAGCCTGAGGGGCTAGGAAAGGAATTCTACCCTCTAGCTCGCCACACCCCCACCCTGAAGGAGAAATCACACCGTTCCCTTGCTGAAGCCCTCTTGGGACCACAAGAAACCAGTGACAGAAGCTGGTGCGCCCCCAGGGCAGAGGAAGGAAACAGAAAAAAGCAACAGTACATTGTCCTGGCACTGGTTCACCATACCCTGGAACTTACCCCTGGCTCTGGACTCCCTATTATGTGAAATAATACTTTCATCACTTAAGTCAAATTGATAGAGAGTCTGTTAAATGAAGCCAGAAGCAGCCAAGTTAATATACTTTCATAATTTTTTAAAAAATGGTTTTTATCTTCCTTTTCTCCCTCCCTCTCCCCTCTGTTCCTCCTTTCCTTTTGTCCTCTTTCCTGGCGTTGGCTTATGACAGGTAACTAGGGTGACGGACCGACTATCCTCCTTTTCTCGAAACCGGGGGACGTGGGCTTTCAGTGTTAAGAACCAGATGCTCCAGCAAACTGGGACGGCCGGTCACACTATAAGGTTAAGAAATTGTTTTCGTACGCGTGCCAAAGGTCACGTGCTCCTGAGCACTGCGTGTTCTTTCCCACAAGCTTTCCATCAAAATCTGTGATGCTTTTCTTTATTGAGAAATAATGAGGAGAAACAAAACAAACACTTTCTCATTCCCGACGTGACTGCTCGCTTCTTCCTGGCTCCCTGTGATGGGCCACCAGCAATGTGAGCGGTTTTGCGGTGTTAGTCCTTAGTATTGTTGGGGAGAGGAAAAGAGAGAGGGAGAGGCAAAGAGGGAAGACGGAGGAGGAGG